>RAHM01000171.1:1275749-1656876 GCA_003713295.1 Parotia lawesii | reverse complement strand
AGAAAAGAAAAGAAAAGAAAAGAAAAGAAAAGAAAAGAAAAGAAAAGAAAAGAAAAGAAAAGAAAAGAAAAAAGAAAAGAAAAGAAAAAAGAAAAGAAAAAAGAAGCAGCTGGTGAAAATGTGCTGTTCCTTATCTCTTCACATTCAAACTGCTCTTCTTTTAGACAAAGGTTTTCAGGGAAGAACTGCCTGCCTTGCTGCCATACACAGAAAATGGTTGATGCAATATTCTAAGATTGTGGCCTCTCTTGGTAACTTCAGGAACAGCTGTTGAAAACTAAAACCACATCATCTTGAGTGTCTAGAACAAAAGAATGAAAAATAATTTGCACTTGGCTCTAATGAAGGCAGATTGCAGTCTTGGTGACCTTGGGCAAGTTACTCAAGCTCCATGTTTGCCTTCCTGCTCAGCTGTAAAATTAAGTCAAAGCAGAACTTCACTGAAAAACAGATGCTGCTTCATACTTGATTTTTTTTTCCTGGTAAATAAATTATAGAAGAAAATATAATAATTAATTAATAAGTAGCAGTCAACGCAGTAATTATGTGGCCATATCCATTATGACTGTATATAAACAAAATCAATTTTCATTAGGGGATATTAATGTTATGAAGTATTGCTAGAAAGACTGCAGCAGTTTCCAAAAAAGCTTTTCTTTAGTGAAGCACAGCCATTCTTCCATTCCCTAGTATTGTGTACTGTTTTAAACCAATCAGATCTTGATATAAAATGGATGTATATTTTAAGTTAAGCCCAACTTGAAAATGCATTTCAGTACTGTTTCATATATTTATGCACAGGATAGTCTTATCTTCATAAAAGTGAAAGTTTTATGTGCAATGAACAAACAGTCAGATTCAGCTRCAGTTTAAACTGGTGTGAACACATCTATTCTACCAAGACCAGTGAAGCTGGCTGTAGCACCAGGATTATTTCAGTGACTTTTAGGACATTAATTAATGAAGGGTTTGGTTTTATTTTTTCTATTTTGAACTGGCGAAGAATGTGAGGTAAAGTTCTGATTTAGGGACACTTCATGATTTTCAAACAAGCTTGACTGATAGAAATGCAATTTTCCATGTTCATAAATACAACAATAGATCAAACAAGAAAAAATTTCCTAATTCTGAAATGCTTTTTTTATTGAGGCAGTGGGAAGAGGGCTAGAAATTTGCAAAGAGCCTTGATATCCATATTATTTTTGTAATGGAATCTATATTGTTGTGTATTGAAATTGTATTGTCATGTATTTTGGAATTTGACAATCTGTGGTAAAAATCTGCAGGAAGATTTTCAGGTGTGCTGTCATTGTTATTTTAGAAATACAAGGAACAAGGAAATGATTAATCAATGAACAATTCAACTTGGAAAAAAAATTACGTACTATTAGATCACACTTCTTGTTCTCACATAGTGGGGTCCGAAGTTAAAGTTCATCATGCTAGTCAAGATATTTCAGAAACAGCCATGACCTCTGATATTCTGGTCTTTGCAGATAGAACTTAGAGGAATCAGTTTTCACTGTCTGTTTCAAGACAATCGCACAGATTCTCTTTTCTATTTACACTGTAGAATGCAACCATTACAATGATTAAAACCTATTAAATTGTATTGTTTCATTATGCAAACCCTATTCTTCCATCTCCCTACTGTGTTTTGTTTCCCTAACAGGTTTTCTTCCTAAACCCATGGATTGATTCTCTCTAGCTGTGATTCAATTGCTGTAGCTATCAAATAGGATGGAAAATGTATGATTACTAAGCTGCTAGACAAAAACTTGGTATTGCAGAGCTCAAATTGTAGGATTAGCTCTTGTTAATACTGCTTATTTATTTCATTGTAATTCTACAACAGGATTTGACAAAAGAATGCAACAAGTCATCTACTTAATCCTAAATCTAGGAACAGAAGAGACAAGGCATTTGAAATGTGCACCAATTGGCCTGTTATTCAATCAATTTGATATTAAATTGGGTATCATAGATGTAGAGGATTGCACTTGTCTATAATTTTTTAGTCCTCTTACACCTTGCAATTGTTCCATCTTCCAYAGAATCTGGGTGGAAGACAAGCATCAAAACTTCAACTGTGTTTAAAAACTAAATAAATATAGACATATGTGTGCTAAAAATGCAGTGTTGCACCTATTGCTTATATTTAACACTGAAATAGACTGGAATTAAGTATCAAAATTAGTTTGATAATYATATTATTCATATAATGTGAGCCATATTTACATGGTACTGACAGGTGAACAAGCCTTAGTGCTAGGACCTTTTTTATAATTTTACATCAAAAGACAGATTTGGAGGACTATATCTGGACTCATCTGGATTCCTCAGTGGCTGTATTTTTGTGGTAGCATCTAAGGCTTTTTAGAAAAAAGCAATTAATGGAATTAATTTCCTTCCCTTTTTTTTTCAAATCGTCTGTTTTTCCCTTGCTTTGAGTTGGTCGGTCAGTTCTGATATCAGATACTTTGGGACTAGYTATTGCTGAACATGTCAACAGGGATCTGCTTTTCACAAAGAAACTTCACTGTCTTGCAGGCAATGGTGTTCTCCAAAATGTTGATGAAAATAATTCTTATTTCTGAAAAATATCACTAGAAACCTTTCTGTGTTCAGAGCTGAGAACTGTAGCAGAGTTACAGAGGGAAATGCAGAACTTTCTCCATGTTTAAACCACATTAATTTCCAAAGAATCCCTCACAAAACCACATTCTCTTAATGGCATGTGTTGTAAGTTCAATTGTCCTATGCTTTCATGCTTCAGCATTTATTACTTCAAAAGTACAGATGTGACCTCTCAAAAACAGAATTCATCCAAAGTACATAAATAAGGAACACCAAAAACATCCTAATACAAATTAAAAACTATTGATCAGAATACAGGTTTATACAATGCACTAGAGAGAAAAAACAGTGAATGTGGGCATGGGTAAGCATGGATGTTTACACATAGGTGACTCATAGAAGTAGATGAAACAATATTAGAAAAAGAGACTAAATAATTAATAAAATTTGGTTGTTAAATAATTCCACTAAACTTATAAAACTATCGTTTCCTGTCTTTTCATAAACAATAGTCATAATTTGCATCACCAGGAAGAATTACCTGACTAGGCTGCTATAATTCCTAATGCTGGATCATTTAGAGCTACATCGAACATTTCAGATTGGAGGGAAATCCAAGTGCTAACTCAGAATAACAAAGCTGGCTTTTTGTGAGCTCATAAAAATGTCCCAAAACTCCAGTAGTCTTTGAGCAAAACCTCTGAGGAAAATATCCCCCCCTAAAAACAATGAGCCAAAACCACAAAAGCTACACAGAAAATGTACAAATCTTCGGTAAAGTCAGACTTTTGCTATCAGCAACTGAATGGTAAGCAACTATSTTTTGCTAGAACGATGAGCAACCACACAGGATCTGTTCTGCAGCTGATGGAGAGCCAAAGGGTTGTTCAGACTGAATGTGAGCAGCACTGGCACATAGATGCCTCTGCAAGTAGTGCATTATACAGGGGAATATAAATAGGATAACGGGTGTGGGCCAGAAGTCTCGACTATGAGCAAGTGAATCAGTGGCAGTGCAGGAAAACAGAGAAATGGAAGCAGTCAAACTATCCAGGTTAAATAACACAGGAATGGTTTTCTGGGTACAAATACCAAGATTAATATCTGATTTACTTATTATTATTTACTTATGTATTATTTGAGATATTCTACAAATCCCTTTATAAGAATAAGACTTTTAGACAAGAGATAATTCTCTTCTTTTAAAAATTTACCTATWTTATTCAGACATTAGAAAAGTATTTTAAGAGAACTTTGCGTGTAGAAATTGACAGGATTCAATGCTTGTTTAGTATTCAGTTCATTGCACCAATGCCTCTAAATTTGGTACACAGGATAATACTCATTTCTTAAATGAGTCAGGCTCTAGTGAAATTGAAAAGAGCTACATGCATGCATTTGCATCCAGAATGTAACAGATAATTTGGAGATGCAAGAATAGCTTTGCTGTGTTCAATATAACACAAAATTGGAAAGTTATTTTCCTTTTGTTATACTTTATGGCCAGCTACCATATTTTTCTGCAAGAAAATCTGKAAGGAGTCTATATCAACACATACATTTATATATATATATAAAAGCTTCTAGCAAGAGTTGTTTTGCACAAATATAGGTCATGGTCAAATTAAAGGAGTCACTAATAAAACACAGATTAGATTTCCCATATCATGGTGAACTTAATCTGGGCTTCCGTGTACACATAGAACTAATTCTCCCTACTCACAAACATTTTTTAATAAAGTAAGTAAACATACACAAGACAGGGGATTAGGAGGATACGATTCAATTACTACATTTTTGGACTTCTACTGCTACTTCTACTACTTCAACTGGACAAAACTGCTGGTGCACCTGGCTTTCCTGCTATTTCACAGGCTCTTCTGCAAACATGTAAATATTTTATTCCTTTTCTCTTTCACTAGCTGGTCCCACAACAGTCCCACAGTAATCCCACTCTATACCAACAAACAAATAAAAAAAATCAGACAGAGGCAACAACCAAATGCAGCTTCCATATATCCTAGATCCTGTTTGCAAGATACTTCATATCATCTGAATTGTTTTGTAATCTTACTCTTCCTGCTGCATCATGTTTGTGAGCTGAGGCATAACACCTTCAGGAGCATGGATAAAACACATTTATAAGGCAACATCAACTCAGCACCATTAACTGAAGAAACTAGAGACAAAATACAAGAATTATGCCTTCAGGTCATCTGAGACATACCAGCTTCAATAGGTGCTTCCCAAGAGACACTGCTTCAGATAATCCTTTAGAATGTGGACAAAAGTGTAAATCTAGCCATGAAAAGAAAAGGTAGGAAAACTTGGCTTTCAAGGGGAGCAGAATCTGGATTCACATTTGGTTTTGGATATAGCTATCAGAGTATTTTCTTATATTTTGAACTTTCATAAAGGAAATAGAAGTACAAACTTAAGAATGCAAGTTTACCACATACAAATAAGATGAGAATAATACTTAAAGTAAAAAAAAAAAAAAAAGTAGAATAGGATGCACATTTGAATGGTAGGAAATATTGTTTTACTTAAAACCAGTGTAATTCAAGAATTATTTAATGCAATTAATTATTTTCCTTAAAAACAATGTAGTTCATACCCTTTAAAACAGGCTTAGGAGAGGAGTTTCATTGAGCTGCATAAAAATAYCTGTAAGGAACCCCTCTATTAATGGGGTGGAGGTAGTTACTTGCTCCTAGAAAAGTAACTAAACTTTTTTCTATTATAATTATTTTACTTCATTCCCACTTAGGTTTAGAAATTAACAAAGGTATGTTAAATGTTAATTTCTATTGTTCTTTTGTTTACTGCTGAAGTAGAGAGGACTATTAAAATCATTATTGTTAAATAATTGTTTCTTTAACACATTGTCAGGCTCCAATATTTAATAAATGAAGAGATTTTTAAAGGACTTTTTTGTCACTCCTTTCTTTGGAATTTTTCCTTTTGTCTAAGATGTCTTTTCATTCTCTTCTCTTTTCCTTAAATGACAAATGGCAAGTGTTCTCAAGTTAGAACTGGTGTTTAACATAAAATGTGAGTTAACAATTGCAGAGATAATGCATAAAAAAAACAATGTACGAAGCAAACCTATTATTTTGTAACTCATAATAGAGCATGCTTTATTGCCTATATCACTGCTAATGTTATAAATAAATAAGTCATATTTTAAAAATGTGTAGTCCCATTTTCAAGATAAATGCAATTGCAAAAGTACTAATATCACCTATAAAACTTAAATGTGTTGTCTCAGCRGTTCATCTAATCTCCTCCTATAAACAAAACCAGACATTTACAGAGTATATATCTTCCTATTTCCACTGATTACTACAATGCCAAAGCAGAGTAAAATCACTTTAGCTTGAAAGTCTAAAACTCACTGAAAACTGTGTTCTTTTCTTTTCAATTAAAATTTTTGACATGTTTTAAAAATATGCTAAATTTACAAATACCTTACACCTCTAGAGGAGCTCAAATAACCAAAGAATATCAGAAATGTTTATCTCTTTAAGTACACGTAAGTGTACACACACACACAAGACAGATAAATATATATATGCGTAGAAGACACTGGCACATTACACTTTGCATATTGAAGATGTGATTASAGAAGTTCTCCAAGGTTTATTTTTAATATACTGAGTAAGTCTGTATAATTATATATATATATTTAAAATGGTGGTTGGGGGATTTTTATGTTTAATGATCCTTGGGAGAATCCCTAGGTTTAAGTTTGACTGGGTAAAAGAAGACRTGATTATGTTTTTGACCTTGAGCGAGTTTGGGGGTAAAAAAAAGAAAAAAAAGATGAGAGATTAAAGAGCTTAGTAAAAACTATACTTCTGAAAATTCCTCCAATCTTAACTTTAGTGTCAATAAAATGCTACCTACATGTTTGATATTTGCTAGAAGAAAGAAAAAAAAACCTTCACACAAGAAAATTGGATACTTTCTTTCCTTCTCTTCTTTCAAAGATGAAGAGTCTGAGAAATAATTCATAAATCTTCCTCTTAACTCTAGTTCTTCAGTTGTATTGATCTTCCCTGCCCTTAGGTCTTTCTTGGTGAGCAAACAACAGWCACTTGACTTCCTGTCTCTTCTCTTTCCTATATGAGCTTGTTCTGAATCCCTGATGGACTCAGACCTCCTATTGACTTCAGAAAGGAAATCTTCTTATAAATGACTGCACAGATGCCCTCTAAAAGAGCTTCTGCTGCGTGACTCCCTGCCACACCAATAGCCTGCCTAATTATATGCCTTAGCCTCTCCCTTTACTGTCTGACAAGTGCACTGTCTATGAAAGTCAAAATGAAATTGTCTATAAGCATTCTTTTGAATGGAGTATTCTATCATAGATTTCCCTTCAAAAAACATTTTTGTAGTAAAATCCTGATCCTTTGTAACACGTAAATTATTTTGCACATGTACTGATGTCCCATTAGYGCCCTTGACCCCTATATTGCCTAATGCAGAAGACAAACTTGGGTCTGTTGGTTGCTGTTATTTAGAAATTTTCTTTAAGAAAACCCTGGGTYAACAGTTTTTTATGTATATATATACAAAATACACAAATGGGTCAGCCTAGAGTAAACTGGCTCTGACACTGACTAATAGTAGCTGATTACTGAGAAATTATGAAAAATCAGGTACTGACTGGATGCAACATAGTATCCTGCGTTTGCTAATTCTGTTCATGCAATTTTCTGCTGAAGACTACCTTACTGTTGCTAATGAATACCAATAAATGAGTTTTGAGTCCTACTTCCAGACTTGTCAATGCATCAAGTTTCCTACTCCTTGATTTGGACCTTTCCAAGGGGTAACTGTTTCCTCTTTTTGACTTCAGTAATTGATAAACAAATCATGATGAGCTTTTTGGTGAGAAAACTGTCTTGTGTCTTCCTTCCACACTTGTTTTTAATTTATTGGCCCAGCCTCTTGTAAAATATAACTTGTGCTATAGCAACAAGGTAATCATAGAATCATAGAACAGTTTGGGTTGGAAGGGACCTTAAGGATAATTTAAGGACCTTAAGGATAATTCCAACCCTCGTGCCATGGGCAGGGACACCTTCCACTAGACCAGGTTGCTCAGAGCCCCATCCTGCCCTTGCATACTTTCAGGGGCAGCTCATAATCCCTTTGCAAAATGCTGGTTCCTATCAATSATCATGAAAAAGCATTTACAGCATCATGTCCTTAATCAAGAAGCAGACTAGCAGATAGCAAAACCAAACCAGATGATGTCAGGTGTGCTTTAAACACTCTTTCCTGCTTTATTTAGAAGACTTTTGAGGTAATAAGAGGAATTAAAACATGATGTAAGATTGAAGAAACAGTGACTGATAGTTGAACAAGCACATTAAAAAGTTGAGTACAGGAAAAATTACTTTGCAATTTCCATTTTTTCTTCTTTTTGGAATAAGTTTTGAAGCCATTCTTAAGTAGCAGATATGACAGCCAGAGCACATAAACTAATACATGGAATGGGATGGAGAAAGGCATTTAGCTGCTTCTGTCACACTCCATCTTAGGCCAAAACTTTCTTGAAAGTCATGTTATTAAAGCAGATAAATAGATTACTTTTCCAAAATAGAACAGGGATTATTCAATGAGGCTTTCCTTAGAAGTCCATGATCATACTTAAATTTCATTCATGTCATGAGATCATAGAGGGCTGCAAGCCATTTTTGCACTGTCATATTTCTTTTCTTTCTTCAAATTTACAATCACGTTTAAATACTTCATCAGGCAGGAGGGAAATCAATCAAGTCACAGAACAGTGTTTCTGGGAAGTTCTCATAGACTGTCTGTAGAAGGTCTTATACAATTAGTCCAGCAGCTCTAGGCGATTTTTTTAGTAAGTGTTGAGATCAGATTACCTAGCAGGAAATTGCAACTTCCTTCAAGGTGGATTGAAGTTTTCAGTGTGAGGTTCGAGAGAGTGGACTTGAATGATGAAAGTAATTCAAAGAAATTAGGTTAGCAAAAGACAAATAAAAAGATGAACACTGAAGATAAAGGGAAAAACAGAAAAAAACCTCCACAATATTAGCTCTCTCTGATATTTATGGTTAGAGATTTTCAATACAAAGATATGATCTAAAAAAACTATTTATCCAGTTTTTCCTTATCTATTCAGATATGAAAATTATATTTATGTACTTTTCAACATTTCTTGTATTTATTAATTTAATGATAATAAATGAAACTGTTTAGAAAAAAAAAAAACCACATGAATACACACCTTTAAGAAATGAAAATGTATTTCAGAAAATGCATAAATGTTTTAGGTGTAGGTTTACCAGTTCTCCATCAAAAAAAAAATAATGAGGAAAGTGTTTGCATTACTTAGGAAACTATCAGTTCAGCAAATATATTCTAAAATTATAACAAAACTTTAAAATAAGTGTTCTTAATATCATTATGTTTCAGATGAAGACTATGCATGAATCAAGACTTGACAAGGCCGTGCCTTAGGGAAAATAAGCACTTGAGTATATCATGCTGAGATTTCCTGTCAGGCAAAACAAACCTGCCATGTGCTTGTTCACTCCTGACTCACTCCTGGTGCTGCCTGTGCCAAAGTCCTGATTAACCAAGACTTGACTTGCTGCCAGAAGCAGCTTTTACTATTTGAACTTCTTTTACATCTTTTCCGACTTCCTTTTATTACTTGTCTCATGATATTGCTTAAACTCTGCAAAAATTAAAATATCTGTTTGGGATCTCAGTCACAAGGGTAAACCTAATAACTGTGGTTCAAATTTTAGTCTAATGGCTGGAAGTTAAATTAAAATATGGGAGCTTAGTAGTGTTTAAATTTTGTTTACATCATTTTGGGCATGGACAACTTCTCCACACACGTCTGTGCCATTAAAGCAACGGCCACAGGGAAATAGGCAAGAAAGATTCCATTTACCTTGTATTTCATAGATGTTTTAAAACATATCAACTAAAGTGCAAGGATGTAACTGATTTGCTCTTGACACTATGTCTGCATGACTCTAGTCTAGAATGAGCATGGTGGTGTTTCAAGCTTTTTTTTTCTAACACCAGACAAACAGAGACAGAAATGGTGCTGTAGTGCAAGGGAACAAACAGATGCCAGGAGTTAATGTAATATCTTTCTCTTGTTAACTTTTTCACTATTTCCACTGTATTGAAATCTCTTTCACCTTGTCTGATTGTTCTCTACAGGCGTCTTAGTAATATGACATGTGCATCTAGAGCCTGTTATCTGGGATTAATCTGTTGCTCTACAGATGACTGTCATGTGATGCACTTCACTGGTTTTATGATGCTACTCCCTGCAGGTTAGGGAAAAGGTACAGATTACCTTGATGTTTCAGAAAGGCATCTCTGTGCAGGACACTGCTTCCTAAGAGTCTCTGCCATAGTACTTATTGGTCGTGCTGTGAAACATTGATGTCAGTTTATACACTGCCCTTTTGCTCTCACCCTAGTCTGAAAGAAGAAAAACCCCACAACCTACACATTACTAGCTTAATTTAAAAAAACAACAAAACAAGACAAATCAAACCAAATAAGAGAAACACAATTTTGTAATCAGTGCTTAGTTACACATAAAAAGAGTTTTGAGCTGAGTTTAAAGACACCTCCCATTGATTTACAGGGACATGTCAGAGACAAAAATAGAACTATAAAATTTTAGCATATAATTTTAATTACATTTGAACATAAAATGATTTTCTTTTTATTAACTTAAACTATGTGTGGAAAAATATGTACTTATGCGTTGCCCCAGCCCTGGTAGTGTTCAAAACCAGGCTGGATAAGGCATTGAGCAACCTGGTCTAGTGGAAAGTGTCCCCGCACACGGCAGGGGGATGTGACTAGACAATCTTTAAGATCCATTTCAACTGCTTAGCACTCTCTTATTCCATGATTCTATGATAAACTGATAAATTCAATGCCTAGGCATTTTGTTCAGARTACCATTTGATGAATTTTTCTACATACACTTAGCTTATATTCTAAACACTGATGTGAATGTCTTTGTATATCAGCTTTGTGTATATGGAAGAAAGGGAAGTAAAAWAAAAAAGGATGTGGGAATGAAAAGCACAGAAATTTTTAAATCAACATTCTTCCCATTAATTCTACATATATGTAAATACTACTTTTGGCAAGAATGAAGATACTCCATGTGGGGTGTTTTTTCCACACATATCTACATGCCTATATGTCTTTTGATGCTTCTATGAGGCTTAATAGTGATATATAAATGTAATTAAATAGTGGTATAAAAATAGTAGTATATAAATGGCTGTTTATTTCTCTAGTGTATCTGATGTAGACAAATGTTAGTATCTATACTTTAAAAACAGAACCGAAGGAGAAGTGATTAAATGCTACGCTCAAGGAGAAACAGTGAGCCTTCCAATAGTGGAGAATGTAAAGACTCAAGCTAAAGTCCTAAACACTGAATTCCTTTCCTCTTTATTTACCTCCAGAAACAACTAAACAAATCAGTCAGTTTTCCATGATTTTGTTTCCCCCTTCTTCTATCTAGATAATTTTAGTTCATCATCTGTCTCTGCCACTGAGGAATGGAATAAAATGTCTCCAGCTGACAAATACCCAACAATTTCACTGCAACAAAACCAAACCAAACCAAAAATCTTCTTGGGGAAACTGCTGTGGAGATGGGAAAATAAAATATATATTTTTTTTCTTTCTTATAAAGGAATTAGCTCAAAAAAATCTGAAGATTACAGATTTTCAGTAAGATCCACAGTCATTCCCTCTCTCCCATTTTTCCTAAATAAGTTTGGAATAAGAAATAAGGAAAAAAAAAGATCCCTCATAAGTCTAGAATCACGAAGGTTTCAATACTACAATTGAATTCTCTTTAAAAGAAAATGTGATAGGCAAGGTTGGCTTTAGCAGGAAGCAAAGCTATGCAGTTATATATTCTATAACATTAGGAAGAAAGGTGTTCTTGTGTATGTAATTCTAATTAAAAATTACTTGTATTTTGTTTTTGTAGGCTGAGTCAACTTTGAATACTTTGGTTTATGTAGCTAGCTGGCAGTCATAGGATGGCTAACGGCAAACTATCAAACTGTGACTTTTAACCCAAAGATTTGTTGTTTGCCAAATACAAATTTTAAGGCTGTACACAATTGTACTCATTGCTTCTCGATTTTATTATGCCTTTCTAGTTTCAGAGTTGATTTGATAACAGTTTAGGTAGCAAACAGGACATAGTCCTTAACAAACCTGTCAATTATTTTGATTTTTTTTTTAAAAAGCTTTTTCTCAGGCACCGGACCCTCTGATCCTTGAGCACTGTGAGGTCAGGAGCTTTATCAGTGAAAAACTGGCTCATTTTCCTTTTAATTTCTTCTTCAAGTTTGAAAGGATAAAGGGAAGACTGGTAGTGTATGGCAGTTCCACAGACAAAGACAATTCATTCTTTAACTTTCCTATTTGTACCTCTTCTTTCTCAGAACTGGATATGAGATACGCCATGCCTTCTTCACTGAACAGCTCTTGCAGTCAGCCTTCCAAAGATTGCAGCCATCTGAGACCCTGGAACATCACCATAACTGTGAATAARTGTTCTGACCACTGTTGGGCTCATGAATGACACAGTCAGGGCACTGCTATGCACCGGCAGTGTTCTAGTATCGGCGACATAACTACTATCATACCGAATTAATGTGTCAGATGAGCTTTGCCAGAAATGCCTAGGACTCTCTTAAGTTACGTTGTTAATAGGGGACACAGATAGTGTTCCTATTACTCTGGTTAGTGTTAATAATGCCTGCAGTAGTTCAATTATACAATTCCAGCACTACCTCTTTACACGTTTGCCTCTAGATAATTTATGGATAGTACCAAGTGATATATCTCATAGCTATGGACTCAGGAACTACTCATAGAAAGTTTCTTAGCAATGTATATGAAGTGATTTCATAGTATACTGTGATTTAAGATAGAACCTTATTAAAGTCTGCTACTTTACAACTAGATTTTTTTTTTTTTGTGCAATCAATAGAGAACCACCTAAAAGCAGTCTCACACAAGTTATTTATAACTTGCTAGCTTTTTTCCTGTCCCGTCTCAATAAAGTGTAATAGTCACAATGGAACAGAGTCTGATGCCCTTACATACTCCTTTTTTGCTCTGCATCACCCTTAGGATTGCCTGAGCCTGTCCCAGTTTACCTGGTCTCCTGGGTCTCCTTTTACTAGGCAAAAGCCTCTGGTGAAGAGCTCTCGACTTTTCTTCCCCTTCCTCCCCTGAGCACTATGTCAGATTAAACCCCAGTAGACTTCCCGTACTGGAGGGAGCAGGCGACTGTCATTAAGATTAAGCACAAGGAGGCTTTAGATACCGAGCAAGAGTAATCTTAGAGCCCTTTTTGCTAGAAAAAGATTAAAAAAAGTTCTTATGGGCTCTGATTGGCTTTTTTGTCTTCAGTTGAAACAGGRCTGGCATCACCTTAACTTCTAACCTTTATCACACTCTCAAGTGCTATTTACATCTGCACACTAGCTATTACCTCTTCTTTATACTCTGTGGTGGAAATAGCCTACACAGTTAATGTTTTATCATTACCAGAGAGAGTTAATTTAACCCAAAGAGGTTTGCACAAAGTACCCACTTAGTTCGAGCTTTCCTCCATTTCCCAGATGCTCCAAACACAACTTCTGGATGCAGAGGGAGGTTCGTGTAAGCCTCAAGGAGAAATTGCAGTGACCTGAGCACTTAYCTGAACTGCACATTTCAGTCTGGCTACAGCAGACTGCTTGAAGTGCTCAGGCAGCAGTAGCCCCCACTAAGCTGTTGTCTTTCCCAAGGATTTTGCAGACCGAGTCACACTGCATCCTGCACACCGACCTTGCTGTGTAAGTCCAGAAATGTGGGAAAGGAATCAGTACACTGCACAAGTGGCAGTAAGTGATTAGTTGTAGGTCCCAGCATGTCACAGGAGACAGCTGTGGTGCAAGCAGTGCCATGCTATAGATAAGCCAAGATCTGCAAAGCTAAGAACAATCAGTGACCGTTAAGCAAGGTCTTTTCTAACCTCATTTAAATCTTTATTTGTCATGTAAATGCTCTTCATCATTAAAAGAAGTTAAAAGTTAGGAACCAGTGTAACCTTTGGAGTGAAATTAAAAAATCATGAGGCATATAGGTAGCTAAGAGAATATTGCAAGAGCTACTCTTGAGCACTGCAAAAAATCAGGTCTTTCAGGATAGACTTCTTAAATCTCTCTTCTTGTAAAGGCAAGTGCATTTGCTGCAAAGAATGGSTCTAAATATTAGAAGAGATTCCAGGGAAGAAAAATCAGATAAAAAAGCCTCCAAATTATTTTAACCTCAAATGAAGTAATTTGGCTAAGTTTGCGGGATTTTTGGGGGACTTTTTCGTTTTTTTTTCTTTTTTTGGTTTGGGAAGGGGGCATTAAATGAGTCGAATAATGATTGCTAAGAAACGCTAATCCTGATAGGGCCTATTTTGCCATATGGAGAAACAGGTGCTTGCCAAGGGCAGAAAACAATATGGGGCAAGAAAATCTTTAATGGCTTTTACATGCGTGAGTGAGCATGGGCCAGGTGGATCAGCAAGACATTTAAACATACTGATGGCGGCAAAAGACCCTGGGCTAACAAAATACAGTATTTCTAGACTGAAATATATTGCTGTATTATGTCCATATTGAGCACTTCAGTGTTTGGTGTCATGATGAGCAGGAGTGTCAAAATGCCAATTTCAAATGAGGTCTTGAATGTTCCAGTTACACCAATCCCAGACATGACAACGGCATCATGTTGAAAGAATCYTAAAGTTTATAAATTCCATGCAAACTACAGGCAGAAAAATATCAAGCATTATGTTTTATAATGCTGTGAGTAGACTTTGTCTATAGCAAAAATAATATTCCTTTTCAGGGCAGATTGTTTATCGCATTTACATAATTGGCTAAACAAACAACGATTCTAATCATTGACTCTGCAAAAATATTTTTAAATATTCCTTTTTTCCCTTTTTCTCCTGCTTTTGCTATGATGTGTATRGAAAAAATATTAGAAAATACCAATGCAGGATCACTTGTTTCATCTATTTGCTCATTTTRCAAAAAAGTTTATGTTCTACTTTCCACACCTAACTAATATASAATCAACTTGGGAGCAAGAGGCAGATTTTGTACTAGCCAAATTTTGCTAAGTAAGATTCTTTTAGAAGACCACAAAGTTATTTCCATTGCAAAAGGAAGGCCTTTCATCATATAAAAACAGCTGGAGAAAAGCAGCCTCTCTCTCAATTAAACACATGTAAAATAATTTAATACAGATAGAATGAAATGAATAGTGACACACAAGTCATTTCTTTTCATACAGAGGGAAGTCTCATCTACCCCATCAACAATCTCTATAGCAGCTATTTCCTAACCCAGAAAATAACAAGCTATTTATTTCCTGTTGAAATGTGGCTCAGTATGCCTGGAAAGAAGAAAAATAGAATTCCATGTAGGTGCTAACAATTGCCATYAACAGCTCCTGTGCAGGGAAATAAATTGATTTTTTTTTTTTTGGTTGAAAAATACTGTGTGTCCTCTACAGTCACTTCTCTTGTACACTTACAAASGCTGCATGGCTTTTATTTCAAAACACATGAGAATGGACAAAAAAAATTTCCCTTGTTCTTATTTCTCTTCTATCACAGAAATCTATCTACCCACTGAAATCTCATTCCTGCCTTGATTTAGATACCCTTTGCCAACTTGTTGCAGAATTTCTCACTATTTATGTGAGCAGCAAAATTGAGATCATAGTAAAAAGCAAAGCTGAATTTAAAACATTTCATAAAGGACATGGGAGGCAGGAAAGGGCAGTGATACAAATGCTGAGGCACCCCAGAAGTAAGACTATTTGTGATTCAAGAAAACAATATAAAAYAAAACATTTAGATCTCCTATCGAGATCCAGATGGGACTCACTAACTGTGAARATTGGTGACCACGAAGATAGGTAGACAAAATTGACCTGCAAATGTGCTTTCAAAGGCAAGCAGCTGTCCGAGGTTAAAAACAACAGCAAAAGCCCCCAAGCACAAATCCAAACAGAAGATATGTCCCCACACACATACTGATTTCAACTCAACACAAATTAGACAAAGCTTTCCTGTGGATCTTCCTTCTGTTTTTGTCCTTTACCTGCTATTGGCTGGATTAAGGACATGCGTAGTGATCAATGGGATTCTAACACTGTTTTCCATCTAGAAAATACATGTGATGGCATGTCCAGAAAAGAAAGATCCCTTGTGACGGACTGARTATACCTGAACCAGACAAGCTTGTCCCCATTTAAGAATTTATAACACACCACCAAGTCAATAACAAGGATTGTCAAATTAAACCAAAGAGAAGTGTTATTTCATGAAATCTGAATTTATTCTACTATTTAAATCTTGGAATGCAGGRTTAATGGCATGCAGACAGTACAGGCAAGGGTTATCATGTTCCTCATACTAACAAAGAGTGCTCCCTTTTTCTGCTAGGTAGAAAGTTTTTAGAGTCTGTTTACACATTTTTTGAGGTGACAATGGCTACAACTTGTGATCTGGCCATGGAGCACAATCYAACCCAAAGCAGGTGAGCTGTGACATGAGCATTGCCAGATGTTATCTGGGGTGTTAAATTCAAATAGTTGTTCAATCTCTCAATAGGAGTTAAGAATTTATGCCGATTTTAAGAAATAACAATCACTCAGTGTACAATCCTCCTAATAATTCTTAYGTACGGCTATTTTGTGCAACCAGGCTGACTGGTTAGTTTTTTCCAAAAGCGACAAGGTTGTGCCTTCTGAATATGCTACCAGGTCCTGTTGAAATGAATCTGCAACTGGTCTGTGTTATGTCAAGATATAGATGCAGTGTTCTGCCCTTTAAATATAAATAGACACCTTCAGCTACACCAGAAATAAAATATCAGAATACCTTATAGTGGTCCAAGGAAAAGTGGAACAAAACTAAGAAAAAAATCCTCAACAAACCAACAAACCAAACCAAACAAAAAAAAAAAATTAAAGAAAAGCA
The DNA here is from genome assembly GCA_003713295.1 of Parotia lawesii. Taxonomy (NCBI): domain Eukaryota; kingdom Metazoa; phylum Chordata; class Aves; order Passeriformes; family Paradisaeidae; genus Parotia; species Parotia lawesii. Next base: position 1,640,207 of record RAHM01000171.1, on the reverse strand, counting down.
TTGTTTGCTTTATTTTTTCCTCTTATCAGAGAATTACTGCATCATACACCTTCAGTTGTGACAAACTTTGTTTTGTGTCCTATTAATAGGTACAAGCTCCAATCAAAGACTAAGATCATGCTGTGGTGACCAGCAGCACTCATTCTCAAATAGCTAGGTCAGAGAAAATAGGTCAGAGTTTTCTTTTCCCTAACCAGCACCTTGTACCACTATGAAAAGTCCCTTTCTCCTAATGGAAAGTTCTTTTACTTTTAGTGGTGATTCAACCAAAAGAGAAGTATCCCAAGGTTGAAAGAAAGTGGGAATGTGAGCAATCAGTTTAAAGGAAAAGAACACACACATACACACAAAAAAAAAAAAAAAAAAAAAAAAAAAAAAAAAGGCCATGAGGGGCTGCACTGGGGCGAAAGAGAAATGCTCACCTTGCAGAATCTCTGGCAGTGAAAGCTCCTGCCTTTTGGTGCAGGCTCCAGAAGGGGAGCACTACAGTAAAAATAGCTAGGAATAATTAATTAAGGACGATGGTTTCTGGCAGTCGTGAGCTAACTCTGTTCTGTAGTYTGCATTCTCATTGAAGTTATCTCTGCATGGTGCAGTTCGGTTCTGTGGTTAAGTATCATTCTCAAATTTTTRAAGAACATCCACCATTTCACCTGTTGTCAAAATGCCACTCAAGTACTATTCCACTTAAGAAGAATTCTATGAATTTTAACTGGCTAATAAATAGCCATGATGTACCTAAGTATTTTATGGCATGATTATGCTAAGGTTTGTGATAAACTTGAAAGATTTTCAAGGTTTCTTAGAAAGGCTGGCTTTGTTGTTTGTGGAGTTCCCAGCTACATCCCATCTTAGCGCCTATATTTGATAAATACAGTTGTGATAACCTCTGTTTAATGCTATCCTTTCTATAATTCACTGTTTACTCAAGAACAACGGATTGATTATTCTATTCACATCTCATTCACCCTCCTTCATAGCTGTGAGTAATATTTGGAATGATACATATAAATCAATGTGATTTAAATGACTCATTATTGTCTAAGCATGCCCAATTTCAGTTAATTCATAATGAATATTTCCATCTGACTAAGTCATAACAGTGTGTACTGGAATATTGCACAGAGTCAATGGAGTTGCTGTTTAACCAGAAATTCTCTCCAGTCTGTAAAATAGGTACAAGAAGTTTTCATGAGATACAACAATACACCCAGTTCTTACTACACGATATCGTGCAGGCAAGACAGTAAATATTCTTCATCCTTTAGAAGACCAGATTTTCAGATTTTTCGTTTACTAGTAGTGCATGTTTAAACATGAATCACTGTGGAAAAAAAACACAGAGAAGGTATCAAAAAATCAAGGTAAGAAATGTTTTCTCCCATATTTCTGTGCTTTCTTGAGTATTGATGAATACCAAGTAAAAATCAATTCACATGCACATAGTGTGTTTTGGTATAGTAGGAAATGGTAAAACAGAAAGCATATGTTCGAGAATATTAACAGAAATAATTGTCAATATGAGTATCACGATGAGTAAGATTTCTGTTTGTATGAGAAACGTGCTTAGATGAATGTCTGATTTTTGTGCTCTTGCTGAGATACTAGAGCACTTTTCAATTAAAGTAATCAATACCTGGCAGGAAATGGCAACACTTCAAAAAACATTAATCAAAGGTTAGATAAACAAAATGAGCTTTACTGGAAATGGTATTCATCTAATATTTAGAAAAGACTTGTAGATGTGGCACTTAGGGACGTGGTTTAGTGGTGGACTTGGCAGTATGGGTTAACAGTTGGACTCAATGATATTAAAGGTCTTTTCCAACCTGAATGATTCCATGATTCCAATCCATCTGAATCACTAATTCTATAATATTGTGCTATGACTCACTTCAGTACAACTACAGGAATCAATTAGCATAATGTCATCACAACTCTTCCTTCTCTTCTTTAGGTGACATTTCAGATTTTTAATTGACTCCTGTGCAGTAGATGGCACACATAATCCTCTGTAGGCTGGAAGCGCCTGTTTCTCAATGAGAAGCTGCACCCTAAGCTGCCTAATGACCCTTGTCACTCTAGCAGGTAATTAAAAGTCTTCCCACTTTGGTACTTAGCCAGTAGAAAAGTAGACAGAATGCTCCACTTGTAAAATGAGGAATAAAGCTCATACTTTGAAGGAGGAATAATAATATTTTGCAATCACATAACATCTTTTCTTCGGGGATTTTAAGTAAATTAATAGGCATTAATTAATAGAACCTTGTAAATTCCCTAGAAAATACTTGGGCTGCTCATTATAAAAGAGGACAAAAAGAAATTCAATACTTCAATTTCCACAGGATCATTCTTTCTGGATGCCTCAGCAGTGGTGAATTTAGTTGGATTACTGTGTTGGAGGAACACAGCTGAGCATTTCTGGTCCTACAAAACTAAGATTTTTTTCATGTTCTGCATCTCTGAAAGTCAGATTTTGGGTAAGAGACAGAAAACTGAAAATGAACCTGGTGCCAGGCAAAACGTTGCTGCTAATGAAGATAGAGTAACCGATAAAGCTATTATACTGTAATAATGTTAAACATAAATGTAAACACATCTTTAATTCATTTTGGGACACTTAAAATTTTCTTTGTACTCAAAGCATTTGAAGAAAACCACATATTAATGTTTTGACTGGTCATTTGATCAAGAYATATGTTCCAGTTATTCAGAAGAATTCTGTAAAAATTTTCTTTTCTGCAACAGTAGGATGAGTCTCAGCTATTACCAGAAATAACATTCATGACTATAAAACAGCAAATATAAGTACTCTACGGTGAAGCTTTAATAACTACTGTCATAGTTTATTTTTTTTAATGTTTTTCAGTTGTTCTTGGGTAAAACATCTAACACTTTTTAAAGTGACCTATCTGCTTTATGAATGTATAAAACACAAAAGATTGTGAAGACAAGTTATTTTGTCAACACAGTAGCAATGAGTATGTGCACCTCCTTTCAGAACATGGCTTTTTGAAAAAGAATCAAATAAATGAAACTCAAAGCAGCTTAGCACAGATGTACTCTTTACAATACYGATTTTTTAAGACTAATAGGGTTTTAAAAGAGTGCTGTAAAAGAGAATGGAAGCGTTCTGAATGGATAATTTTTGTTCAGGACGTGTGCATTGTACGAGCCATAAGCCATTATCCCTAAAAGGGCCTTCTCCCCACACCATTGTTTTTCCCCTACTTTTTTCCTTCCCCCTTGCAAGGAGAGCAACGAAATAGGGCTAAAGTTTTTCTAATATGAAGCATCTGTTTGTTTTTCTGCAAACACTTACAAAAATACTTCAAATTTTAACCAAAACTCTTGCAACTGTAGAAATTTTAGAAGATGTTCTGTCAAACACGTGTCCAAAAGCATATAAACTTTTTGGTCAAAGAAGATGACAAACACCTTTTAAAGTGTGTGATTACTATTTCTAACAATAATTACCTAGGTTAATAAGCTATTAGAAAATGAAATAGCTTCTATTTAATGTGGTGAGTTTAAATATGATGAATAGTAATAGGACACATTTCACCATGGAAAACTACCACTACTAATTAAAGAAATCATTTAGGCATCAATGGTTAATGACTTTCCATAACTAGTTCATAGTTAACAMACATCAAGTTGAAAAGTTCTTCAAAAGAAAACATTTTATTTCTTTCATTTTAGCTTCTTAGAAATCAAGTTAGGAAAAATAAAAAATAATTCTCACAGAATTTTTTACATGTTTTATTAAAGAAATCTTTCTGAAATTTGAGAGGAGTTGAAACTCTTACTAAGAAAAAGAAATCTCTCAGAAAGAAATCTTTCACTAAATGTAAAAGCAAAATACTAGGAAAATTTAAGAAATTGGTATTGAAAATAGCAGCAAGTAGGAATATACTGTATAATCATTAACCTGACCACGCATTGATATCTGAAGTTTTGAAATGGAATGGAAGTTCCTTCTTATGAGTGGAAACAAATTAACAGCTTGCTTCTGAAAGACAGAAGCCATTTTTCCTCTTACTCTCTTCCTTTGCTAATTTTATCCTGACTTGAAGTTTACCTGATTAAGTCAGTAAAATTGCAGAAAACTAACCCAGGAAAAAGGACTTTTCTGTTTTAAGGAGTACGTGCTTGTTCCTTTGCCTGTTTAGAAAATTTAATTAACTACTTTATGTTCACATAAGCTTTAGAATTGGTTTACGACATAGGCTATGGAAAAAAATCTGCAATCCGGAATCTGAGGATGAGATCTTCTGATGGAAGTAAACTGTCCATTCAGTTGTAATAGGAAATAGCACACCAAGAATATATACTCTTCTTTCTCAGTAGTTTACGGAAGGAAGAATTACAAAACCTTCCTAAACAGATTAGGTCACTCACTCTTTCTCTCACGTTCTTTTTCGTTCCTGTTTTAAACTTAACTCATAGAGGCAAAAGACCTGTGAAAAACACTGTCAGAAGCAACAAGTTGATAACCATCAGGGGAAGTAATCTTTTAGTACAAGTATCACTCTCACCAGGAATTCATTGTGAACAGGCAACCAACAACTATTAGTACTATCATGAAGCTGTATTTATTTGTTACTGTTATTTTAGTGTGTAATGAATTGCCTTTTGTATTGAAGAGGTTAGCAGTTTTAAAACAGGAAATTGTTTCAATTGTGCATAACTGAATTCATGATCTAGACTACAGTGTAGAAAGTGAATAGAAGGCTTCAATTCACACATAGAAGAATTTTTATGATTCAATGGGCCTGTCTCAGAACAATTCCTTTAAAGCTTACCTGGTTTTAACGTTTGTATATCTGGGGCATTTTTGAGTTGTTGATTTTAGGTTGTTGTTTCCTTTTTTTTTTTTCCCAACTGATCCTATGGTTTTTATTGGAACAAATGAGATTTAACTGTATTTATTCAGATTACAGAAATTATAATCTGTTTTATAGATTGGTGTAGGAGGGTTCACTACAAATTTGCCATACTAAGTTTGTGGTCATTTCCAAGCCAGACGAAAAAATAACTAGCACAATCTCTGTTAGAGCTTGCCACAAACAGGAATGCAAAAAGAACAGGAATGTTGATGGTGATGCTAGTTCTCCCACTATTTTTTCCCTCATGTTTACTTTAGTGCCTTGGGTTTGGCATGTTTTTGCCAGCCTTGCTCAAAGGTGCTCTGTGCATGGACTAAGCCTCTTCTGGCAGGACTTTGTCCACACTCTCCCCAGCCATACTTGCCCAGGTCCTGGGCCTTCCCACAGCCTGCCTAGAACAGATGTCTCTTGTAAATGGACTACAGATCCTTCCTCATTAGTTAAGCATTCACATTTTGGTAAGAGGAGCAGGGACTAGGTCTTTGGTTTAATTTCGGAAACTTAGTCTTTGCCATTTTTTCATAACCTCTTTGATGTTGGGCTTTGAAGATTTGAACCTCATATTTTCAAAGGCATGTCTGAACACATTTCTATTTGCAAAGGCACCCACTYGAGGCTGCATGGGGTTTCTTTGCACCCAAAGTAATAAAGCTGCCTGTTGCATATTTGAAGAAAGCAAATGGGAAATGAGGGAATAAAGCATCCTCCCCACCTCTAAAGGCCCACATTTCACTGCCAAGCTGACACATTCACACCATACGGTCACTGCAAGAGTGCATCCATTGTGTCAGAGTTTTCTAACTGACATTGACCTAAGTGACCATTTACCATGCATTGTGTATATTTGCAGATACTCATATATAATATGAAAGAACAGAATTAAATAGAATTTTTGCTGATTCTTAAAGACAGATGCTAGTGTAAAAGCGAAGTGCTTTTTTGTAGTACTGATTTTGAGTTAAGTTCTGAGACAGTTGACTCCTTGTGAATTGTTGAAAAATGTAGGTTGTCTTGTGTGTGTGGTTTTTATTGGATTTTATAGGACAGAAAAYCTGACATTGCCATGTGGTGCAATTTAGTTAGTGTGAAAGTTATTTGTAGGTCGGTTTTTCAAAGTGGTAGTTTCATTTTACCTTCTGTGTGGACTTAAGTGACTTACAGCTCATTCATCTTTTGGTCTTACACAGAATGAAAAGGACATTGATAGGTGTGAAGGCTGTGAGAGCTTTAGCATTTTCTTATGTTTCATTAAGGCTTGTTCAAAYGCAATCATTGCAAGAAAAATAGGGCACCATTAAAAGCTTGTATTTACAAGGTGTATTTTTTTCAGTGTTATTATAGTATTCCAATAGGAATTTGTGAAATTAAACAGTGAAGAATTGTGGTCTCTACTCAACAACACTTCAAACATTATACATATTAAATTCATTACATTCCTGCCACTATACACTTCTCAAACCACACAGTCAGTTCTCTCTTTGACCAAATGAGAAAAAAACCAATAAAACTGTAAAAAAGAGAAGGTGACAGTCATTATGCTTCCTGCTTATGTTATGACAAAATAGCTGTTATACTACAGCATATTTTGTATATTTTTAATCTTGCTTTATGAAGGTATGTAATTTTCTGTGATCTTGAAATACACACATTCTTCTTCTTTGCTACTTCAAATCTACTGAAGCTAGCAGTTAGCAGTTAACTTTCCCTCTTCACTGATTGTTTTTTGTTCCATACAAGATCCATTCAGGAGTTCATGTTGGGTGTGAGACATGATTTTTATAGCAAGGCTGGCCTCAATCTGAGTCATACATATTCTGAGTCATGTGACCTTGCTATGAAGAGCTGTTTGAAAAGAGAGTGCAAGTGCCGCTGAACAGAGGAATCACATATTTTCAAACATATAGATATTGCCAAAATTCCGATGTTCTTCAAATGCTCTTTTTTTTTTAAGGATGATGTGTCATAAATCATTCTAATTTTGCACAATAAAGTGTTTTGCTCCACAACTAATTTAGATGGAGGTTTTGTTTGGGGTTTTTTTGGTTTGGTTTGGTTTTGGTGGGTTTTTTTGTTTGTTTTTTTGTTGTTGTTGGGTTTTTTCCCTTTTTTTGTTTGTKTTGGTTTTTGTTTGAGAGTTTTTTTGTTGTTTTTTTTTTTTTTTTTATTGCCTACTCTTTGATAGTTTGCTTCATTTACACCAGACATTAGGTGTTTTTAAATCTAGCACTTATGTAGCAGATCCGTACCACAGACCAGGTATTGCCCAGAAATCTTGCAATCTGTGTGGACTGCTAGTATCTTAGGTGCTCACTCATGTACCTGGCCTGGCTGGGATAGAGTTGGTTTTCATCATAGAGGCCAGCACGGGAGTATGTTTTAGATTTGTGCTGAAAAAAGTGTTGAAAACACAGGGATGTTTTTGTTATTGCTGAGAAGTGCTTGCACAGCATCAAGGCCTTTTTTTGCTTTTCACACCACCCCAGTAGCAAACAGACTGTTGGTACACGAGAATCTGGGAGGGGACACAGCCTGGAAAGCTGATCCCAATGGACCAAACTTCCATACCATGTGGCATCATGCTCAGCATGTGGGGTGGGGGAAGAAGAGGGAAGCAGGGGGCATTTGGAGTTGGGACGTTTGCCTTCCCAAGCCACTGTTATGCGTGAGGGAGCCCTGCTTTCCTCACGAGTTACAGGCTGCCATGAGCAATCCGCTCTGCAGGAGATGTCGACCATCTCAGTACATTGTGATGACACTAAGTAAAAAGGAAAAGTGAGCTACTCCTCATGAAGAACTTGGGCACCGACTGGATAAATAAGTATTGGTGCCCAGGGGGAGAGAGAGAGAGAGATGGCTATCAATCACAGGAATTTTCCCCAGCCAGGGACACACTGTTCTCCCAAGGCAACCTCATTGTCCGTATAAACTCAAAGCCTCTGTTAACAGTTACATAATCACATATGCTATGCTTTAGCTCCCTCTATGGCAACTTCCTAGGTCCATATATAAGGTTTGGATGATCATGGATTATGGTAATGATCATGCCACTCTTGCCTGTCCTGCTGTTACAGAACCACAGCTGCTGCAGCCCAAAGGCTGCTTTCAGCTGATGAACTTTGGAGTCCAACTGGTGCAAGAAACAAGAATAGTCCTGTGTCAGGCAGCAGTGTACACAGACATGATTTTGCCTTTGTGATCTTTCTTTCTCTATCCAGTATATGCTATAAGCCTTCATTGAAAGGCCTCCTCTCTCTTCAGTTATGATTCTTTCCACGAGGTAAGAAAGGGAACCTCACAGTGACAATGAACAGGACTTTAGATCAGTGGTACTAGCTTGTAATTTGATCCCATATTGTACAAGAGTCTCAAGCCCTCAGTAATGTAATTATCACACAGTAGGATGGACCCAGTATAACAAACAGCCTGGAAATCATCTCCGGCACTCTTATAGCTTTGCCAGAAAAAGTATTTAAGTTGCCATCTGTACACTTCCCCCCTCCCCTGTCACCCCCTGTCACCTGTTTTCATTTTTTTCTGTGAGTCCCGGACCCAGTAGTTTCAAATACATCATAAACAAAGAGAAATCATCAAGTAAAAAGAAAGCATTTTTTCTCCAAGCTTCAGGGTTTTTTTTACTTTTGGTGCAATCCTATAGTGAGCCTGTTGCCATCCTCTAAAATATTGCTAATATTAAATGACAGTATGAAAAGAAACATGGGATAAAATTGACAAAATGAGAACAGATTTAGATAAATTCAGCACAGAAAAAGGCTGCATAGTAAGTGGCATGACACTGGCTTCCCTGGACCTCAAACTAAAAAGRGGAATAAACTGAGAAAGGTTTTTTTGCAATCTAAATTATGTAGAGTATCCACACATCAGGAAGCTCATTCCTTCCCTGCACAGCACTGAGCTGACGCAAATGAGTTTCCAGTGACCAGTTCCCAAGAGTCTTAGGCACCTGCTGGCATTGTTAACATTGGGGTCTGGATTATAGCAGTTTTACTAAAAATCCATGCAGCGTTTCTCTTTTGCTTTTAACTCAAATTCAAAGTAAATAAATTATCAGAGGTAGCATCAGTAGGATCCAGGTCACAGAAGGGCAACAAAAACCAGAAGGGATGAAGACCTTTTTTTTCCCCCAGACTCAGTGGCAGAAAAGCATTTGCTGTTGCTCAAGCCCCCTCCTTTTCCAAAGCAACCTGTCCTTTTGTCACCATAGGCAAGCCGGTGCCTAATCCCCATGAACAGCCTGGCCCTTGCCTCTCCATGGGAATACTTTCTGCCCACAAGGTCTCACCGCATCCCTTTGGTACATTTCACCCCACTCAGACTTACCTCCTTGGAAATAACATCTGCTGGGAAGTAGGGAGCTCTTTTAAAGTAGGACCCAGTAACGTGGATCTGGGTCCAATGCAATGGGTGCAGACACCAGTAGCATTACCTTCCAGGGGAAACTCATTAAGTGGGGCTCCAACAGGGGTGGCCTTGCAATGAGTCAAGGAAGACACCCTTATCGATCATCCTGAAGTCCTTTAAGCCAGATGACTGCTTTATGATCAGGATTTAGGTGTCAGCCGTGGGATCACCAGCCTGCTGCCACTCTCTGCACTGTTTCTGCCTTGTAATCAAAGATAAAATGAGAAGAGCACCTTTTCTTGACCTCCTCTGGCTCTTGAGCAGCACAGTTTCCAAAAACTCATGGAATATTAAGCACTGTATATTTGAAGAAATTGATATGGAAACCTATGGAAAAATAGAGTTGAGCAGAAGGACTGGCATTTTCAAGAAAAAAACAAAGGAAAATACTGTCAGTATGATGGATTACAAGAAAAGACGGAAGAATAAATATGCAGGATGTATAAGAGAAAGAACATGATTTCATATATGCTTGTCTAATGTCCATGCAGGGAATTTAACTGAGATGTAAGATGTTAAACAAACAATTTAATATATATAAAAGCAGTATGAACAACAGCCAAACCATCATATTTGTATCTACTTTGTGTATGGATGTCTTCTGAAGGTACTTTTGTCCCCAGCTTAAAAGGTTTTTAAAAGTCATATGTGGGTTGGGATGGGCTGACCATTTGGCTTGGCGTTTAGCATACTCCATTACTGTTGTGACAGACTGCTGTATCCTGCAGGTTGTCTGGGAAAAGCTGTGATGTTAGGGCTTTTTCCTTCTTATATTAAAAATCATGTTATTAAAACACTTCCCAGGTGTTTTGCCAATTAATTGCGTGCTTTCTCATATACCAGTGACTACATTCAATTCTCATTTCTATGTCTCTTATGTTTCAGTGTATGTGCAGAGAATCACTGTGCTGGTTCTAGAGATGAACTGTAGGGTTTGTTCTTATTTACAAATATTTTTACATAAATTTTTAATACAAACAAAATGTGGACACATAAGCAAATTCTGGTCAAGATAACGAAAAAGAAATCCTTCAGGGAAGCAAAAAGAAATACTTGCATAATGAAATACAGAAGGCAAAATGAGTGAAGAAGTAAACCACAATACCTAAGGGTTGTAATCTGCTAAATCTGATTTCTTAAAATGAAATAAGTGTGGTGAGAAAGAGCACCTGAAAGCACAGAGATAATGAAAGTCTGAGCTTCTCAAATAGGAGCAGTGGGCATTTAGCTCTTAGAAAAAAACCCATTTGTATAGGTGCTTTAGTAGCAAATAAGATTCAACAATATCTTGTAAAAGTTTTCATCAGAAGGTTATGTCAACTATAGCTTCTTTAGTGGTAACTGGCAGAAAAGTTTTCTTCCAACACACCCATAAAGAGCCAAGAACTCTATGTGCACAGTGAAAACTGATATTAACAAAATACATCTAGGCTTGTTCTCCTGATATTTTGATGCCTAGCAATGGTCACTTAAACGGAACAAAAATTTAATGTTGGCACATGTGAATGGAAATGGATACAATAATTGGGTCATCTCCAAGACAGAACTTTAACATTAAGGTAAAAGTCTTGCTGTGCAAGCTTATTACCACAAACATGCAAGCATTCACCTCCATGAATATTTATACACCAATTTTCTATGGTCAATATCTATGAATTTAATAGTACTTTTACTATTTAGTATGGAAAGAACTGGAGGATTTTGCCATGGAATACCAAAGCACAGCACACAGGCTTGGTGACTTCCCAACACAGACCTGTATTCAGATTAATGTGTCGAGCGCAAAGGGTTGTAGTGAATGGGGCGACATCAGGCTGGTGACCTGTCACTAGTGGGGTTCTGCAGGGCTCCATCCTCAGCCCTGTGCTTTTCAACTTCYCCATAAATTACTTGGAAACAAGTCTGGAAGGGATACTAAGGAAGTTTGCAGATTATACAAAATTGGGAGGAGCTGYTGACTCCCTCCAAGACAGGGAGACCCTGCAGAGACCTCAACAAATCAGAGTGCTGGGCAATCACAACCGTATGAAGTTCAATGGGAGAAACTGATGGATTCTGCACCTGGGATGAGGCAGCCCAGGGTGTACAGACAGACTAGGAATTGAAATGCTAAAAGCAGTGCTGCAGAAAGGGACCTGTAGGTCCCGGTCAGTGGCAAGTTGAATGTGAGTCATCAGTGCCCTGGCAGCCAGGAGGGCCAACCCTATCCTGGGGTGCATCAGGCACAGCATCGCCAGCYGGGCAAGGGAGGGGATTGTCCTGCTCTRCTCTGCACTGGGGCAGCCTCACCTTGAGTCCTGTGTGCAGTTTTGGATGCCACAATATAAACAATACATTAATTAAGTATCACAGTTAGTATGAATACTACATAAATGCATTTGCTAAATTATTTGCTCATCTTTACTTTTAAGCATCACAGTTAGAATTTTAAAGAAGTATCTATAAATCTAGAAATTTGAGACAGTCTGAAGACTGATGAAAACTGTTTGGGGATTTTTTTATAATGAATCATAAGATTGTATTAGGAGTTTGCATTATCTTTTTATCATCAGACCTAGTAATACTGTTATGTAAGATTACATATTTTCTACTTCRAGGTTTTCTAATCCGTGTTTCCTGAAAGTACTTTAGTTGCAGTTTAATTACTTTTTTTCCAAGACTGTTTCCTTTTCTTTAACCAAGGAGATTTTTCCTTCCCATATGGCTCAAAGGATTTAACATAACTTAAAATTTCATAGCCCCTAATTTCCCTCTACTGGATAAATAGAAAACATTTACTTCAGAACACAATAGTAAATTAAGTGATTATAGGAATTTTCCTGTGCTTTTATGAGATGTCTTTGCTCATCTCTTCATTTTTTCTTTAAACAAGATAAAACACAGATAAAGGTCAAATGAGCAAGGCAATCAAACATCACTTTTTAAACTTCAATTGCCTTTTGGAACTGTCTGCTGAGCCAAAAATGCTCTACCATCTACTACACATTAATCAGTTATGATATATATACCAAGTGATTTCACTGGGGTCCTGTTTAGTCCAATGCACTAAACTAAAGCAAATGACATCCATYCAGTATTAGTTCAATACGGCATGTTCTAAATAGGCTTAGAACAAATGATTGAAAAGGTTTAGCAAATAAAAWCAGTACTAAAACCCTAGGATAAATTGCACAGGCCTTCCTTCTGCTAGGCTTGCTCGTTTGTTAAAACTAGAGGGAGGAAAAAGATGGGATTCACTAATGAAATGACTTTTTTTGTCAAAAATTTCAAGGACATAGTCAACATCAACCTTTTTCCTGCAGACTCTAAGAAAAACTTCAAATGAGATTATTTTCATAAAGCAACAAAAAATATTTCACGGCCCTTTCCATTAGCTATGCCTTATTACTTATTTTACTGGCTTAAAGGCCAGTGTTTTAAAATCTTTTACTCTTTTGTCACATCCTCACATCATGAAGAGTACTCAACACCAAGGCTACATCTACCTCAGCAACCACCATGTGCAAATAAACACAAATTTATAAAGAAAAATAGTTGACATAGAGGACCAATATCCACACTGTATGGAGGGCAGAGGGTGTGTAAAACTGACTCTGGCGAGTCCATAGCCTAAATGTTCATTTGTGGATGCAGTGTACCAGGTGTGCTCCCAATGCATATCTATGGTTTAGCATCATTCAGGATAAATACACCTCATAAATTCCAAGATCACTCAATTTTAAAATCAAAATCATGTGAGTGTAAATCAGGAGAGTCACAGCAAAAGGCGTCTCCTGATCCAAACCAGAACGCTAATGCAAGTGCACTCAGAGTGGAAGGAATAAAAGCAGTGTGGCTTTCAGAAAAGAGCAAGGTGAGTAGGAGTGTTTTCCAGCATTTTTCTGATGAAGGATATCTCTACTTACTGGAAGGATCACCTTTAACGGAAAATATTTATGTTCATCTTCTCACTGTCATAAAGCCAGAATCAAAGATGCCTGTAAGTGAAATGCTCCAYATACCTCTCCTCCCCAAAGTGGTGAGTTCTAATGAATTAAATGTAGCAGCTATTTTTTAACATAGATATATCTGCTTCTTAGCAGGGTGTTTTCTTTGGCTGCTCGAAGCATCCTTGTGCTTATCCTGTCCTAATGCATCAAAAGCAGACATGGATGCATTGCAACAAAGCTTTCCATTATATATGATCACAGTTTAAATTTCACATAGTAATACATTTTTTATGTCATTATCTCCTCTACTTATCCTAGCATTGTAGACCTTTTCTTCATCTCAGTTTTGATGACACTGTATTTCATCTAACACTTGAATAAAACTTATGCCAATATATACTTTGTCTCAGCCTTATAACATTTTGAGACTCCTATATGCCATTAAGCCTTACGCTAAATGTGATGTCTCAGCTTTATTTAGATCTCCCTCTCCTTGCAATTTCTTTAATAGCTGTATTACACTTTTGTTCCACCAAGGAACAAGAATCTTTATTGCCTTTCAAGCAAATGGATTAAAAATATTTTTATTAGCTTCTCTCACAGCTGCATTCACCTCATTAGTATTAAAAAAGTCAGTGTCATCATTTGTGTATATCTTTTTCAGTAGCCTGTAAACCTTCAGATTCAGTCCTAGGTGAAAATGTATGAAATTTTATTTTAGCGGACAAGTTGACTTTTTCTTCTCAAACTCTTTTGAATAACTTTTGTAATGGAGGGAAGGGAAACTCAGCAGAAACACAAATATTTGATTAATAGTTCTGCCCATCAGTCCAGCTTTCATGTATTGTGTCCTTGCATTTAAAGGAAGAACCAAGTATGACATAAGGCAATGAAGTAGCATGCTGTTAAATTGCTGCTTATATTCAGAGTATTTTTATATCTCTGCTCAAAGTGTAAGACATACAGCCCAAAGAATGTCATAACATGCTCTGCTACTCAAAATTGCCTGCCAGAAAATTGTTGCAAAATTCTGGACTCTTGCCATATCCTTTTGTGTACAAAGTCCACTTTGAAAAAATATGTACAGATGGATGGAAATAACAGTACCATAAACTCTTTGTCTATGCTACCCAGATCATCAATAGACACAAACCGGTTAAAGGATGTTACCTCCTTATATCACTGTCAATGCTGTCTGTGCTAGCCCATTATTTGACAAAATCCCATTAGAAATTGTGCAGCAATAGTAACAAAAGAAGGAAAGTAATAGAAGGAGTCTGGACAGTTTTTCTTGATGCAGCTGAATTGAATAAAGAARAATTTCCTGCGTTGACTTCACAGCAGCTACCTGAGTGTTAATTAAGACCAAATAGTTTGGAGGGAAGAGCTGATATTGCTCCATGCAATCAGAAAGATTCCTTTCCAAAATCTAAATTTTGCTTAAAAAAAAAATTAAATCCCCCATATTTCAAAACAGATTGATGATTATCAAAACAGAGCTTCGTATTTTTACCATTTGTGAAAGTTTTTCTCTTCACCTTCCAGTGTGCATAAATGAAGAAAAAAAAGCAAGAGAGACAGACTTTTAAGAATAAATCTAGATGCCATTGAATATTGCTTTTTGCTATATATCCTCTTGAATTGTTACATAATTCATAAGCAAAATTTTATCTAAAGAAATAATTAACATAAAATRTTTCCTCTAAATAATTACACCCTAAACAAGGTCCAACAAACCATTAAACAAGAATAGGCCTTGTTTTCATTCTTTACAATTAATACATCTCATCTTATTGCTATCAAGAAGCAGAGCTACCAGTCTAATTGCAGTTCTCAGATTGAGGAAGCCTCCATGGAAGCATATGGCACACACGCACAAACAGGAAAAAGAAGTCATCAAAGTTTTGAACAAATTCAGAGTAAAATTAAGAAGCTTGATTCAAAAAGTTTTTAAGGTAAATGATGCAATTTTTTGATTCTCTTCACCAAAATTCTATAGCCAGTTTTCTCAGAAAAGCTCATGCAAGCATCCTTGTCCCAGACAAGAATCCGGCTGTGCTCCAGCAAAAATATTGCAWCAGTGGTCCCATTAATATGGGCACAGTGACATACAGTTAGTAAATACACACTGACATCACCTTATGTGTGTGGAGGAGTTATCAACACAATTAATTTAAATCAGAAACATAAAGGCACACAGAGGGTTATTTATTCATCCACGTTCAGGGTGGGTATCTGTGGAAGAGATTGTTCCTGACTATGAGACTGTCCTCTCTCTCTCTGATGTCCAGCAGAAGAGCAGAGTGTGTTTTACATAGCTTTTGTTGTTCAGCACCTGAACATTAGCATAATAATCCCCAGGGCTTTTTTTAACTTGAGAAATAGTTATCGCATATGTGTGTCTTCTTTATGATTTTCATCAAGAAAAAACAATTTAACATGATTAAATTGCAAATATTAAAAAAAAAAAAAGTCACAGCTACATTCACAGAAAAGCTAATTTCACACTAAGTGAAACTCTACTCTCTCCTCAGACTTTTTGTGTCTGTTACAATAAAAGTTTACTTTATAAAAGGGTAGAAAATATTGAGGTAAATGCAAAAATCACGCTATTGAAATTGTGCTCTTTTTTGCTAGTCTGTGAAATATTCCCTGATAAAAAATGGAAAAGAGTTTGTGTCAATAAGAACTGTAAAGAAACACCTGTTTTCTAAAGCCATCATTTTAAATGATCATTAAGCCATATTTTCAATGTCTTATAAATAATACAGAAATATGTTTGTTAATAATTTACACAGAGACTTGACAGTTTCTCCCAAGCAAATCAGTCATTATTGCTACCAAAACAATGTAACCCAGAATGAGCAGCATTGTTTTTGTTGTGTTTAGGGAGAAAGGAGTCAGTAATGTTCATCCCAATTATACTGACAACAGCAGAGGAAAAACAAAGGCTGTTTTTTCAGTATTTTTCTACACACGTGAAAGAAGGAAAAATGGCAGTTTAAATGAAAAAGTCTGTGACAAAACCTCATTTGTTCTACTGTATTTTCATTATCCACCTGTATTAATGTGACTGCATTACTCAAAAATCAGTTATATGTTTTACAGATTTATATTAATTTCCAGTTTCTATTGCACATATTTATTTAAAAACAGAAAAAAATACACAAAGCAATTTTAAAATAACTTTATAGCTTAAAGAAGTTAAAACCAAACCAACAACACAAATCCGTAAATTTTGCAGGGAAAAAGATTGTGAAAATCATCCAGAATGCCAACAGACTACATGCACCTCAAATATGGGGGACGTACAAGCCACTTTCCCAAGCTGTGTACTTTTACCAAAACAGATAACATAATCCATTGGTCATGGTAGATTGAGCACGGGGTAGCCTCTTCGACTTCTTCAACTTTGTCCTCACCTCTCACTCACTGGCCCAATTCAGGARTATAACTCCCTGTGTCAGCTTCATTCTTAAGGTCACATAATGTTCATGTCATTTATAAAGAACAGAGACTGAGTACTGAAATGACRGTTTAAACAATATTTTTCTTAGCCAAATCAAATACATCAAGTTAAATGTGTCAAAATCAAAAATATTACCACTRTCCTTTAAGCAACTGTATCTTTTCTTCCTTTCTGTTGGTCCTACAAATGGTGTTAGGTACTATATCCCAAAGATTTTTCTGTGTTTATTTTAGCTTTATGTGTAATGCAGATTTTCTCTTTTAAGTACCTGCACAAAGAAACTTTACATAAAAAGTAGCCCATAAAGGAAAACACTTCATCTTGATGCATAGGCAGACTCTGCTAGGAGGTCATTATGGATCACCAACAAAATTCTGTGGTTTTGAGAACTGGTACAGCAATAACTCAAACATGAAACTGTAATAAATAAGAAAATAAGAGGGAAGAAATCCCTGAGAGACAATATATTAAGAAATCCCCTCTACTCAGCCCTAGTGAGGCCACATTTGGAGTGCTGYGTCCAGTTCTGAGCTCCTCAGTACAAGAGATGTGGAGCTCCTGGATCAGGTCCCATGGAGGGCAACAAGGATGATGAGGAGACTGGAACATTTCTCTTATAAGGAAAGCCTGAGGGAGTTGTGCCTGTTCAGCCTTGACAAGAGATGACTGAGAGGGGACCTCATCAATGTGYATAAATATTCAAAGCTGGGGGTGCCAATAAGACAGACCCATGCTCTTCTCGATGGTGCCAGCCTCTAGGACATGAGGCAATGGGCAGGAACTGATGCACAGGAAGTTCCACCTGAATATGAGGAAG
Organism: Parotia lawesii; assembly: GCA_003713295.1. Taxonomy (NCBI): domain Eukaryota; kingdom Metazoa; phylum Chordata; class Aves; order Passeriformes; family Paradisaeidae; genus Parotia; species Parotia lawesii. The sequence goes on along the minus strand of RAHM01000171.1, from coordinate 1,622,684 downwards.
AACTTCTTTACTGTGAGGGTGGCCGAGCACTGGAGCAGATTGCCCAGAGAGGTTCTGGAGTCTCCCTCACTGGARATATTCAAGAACRGTCTGGACACAATCCTGTGCCATGTGCTCTAGGATGATCCTGCTTGAGCAGGGAGGTTGGACCAAAAGACCCACTGTAGTCCCTTCTAACCCATCCATTCCTGTGATATCTGTGATTTCTGTGATTTTTGTAATTTGTGATTCCTTCCTACAAAGGAGGAAGGTTTGACAAATCTGCTCTCAACAGGTAAAGATAAGAAAGAAATTAACACCTTCGCTTACATCCCGTGTATACAATTTAAATAAAAATAACAACATAAATATGTATGCATGAGAGCATAACTCAAAACTCCTGAGTATTCCTAAATCCAGAAGTTATAATTAACTTTAGATATTAATTTGTCCTTGTCTGTCTCTTAATTTGCATTTTACTACTCATAAGTGGGTCTTCTTAGTGTTGAGGTATGCTGGTACAGCAGTGTAATGGGGGGTCCAAGTGTTGATTTTGGGATCTGTTTATTCATTCGTAGCTGTGTATGGATAAAGTGATGAAGAAACAAGTGTAAGTAGAGGATACTTGGAGCTAGGTAAACACCAATATTTTTATCTAAAATAATCTAATTTTAACTCTATATGATCCCCATTTTCAGTACTTTCTAGAATAATTTTAGTGAAGGAAGTTTACTGACAGGGTTATCACTAAATGTTTTTCTAAGGCAAATTTCAAAGTCAAAACAGACACCTCTGCCAGAAGATAATCCCTAGATTTACGTTTAGCCAGTAATAAAAGAAATGCCTATTATGATCAGATTTTTAATCTTACTCACTCATGCTTCACAATATGATCATTAAACTTAAAATCTGCAAGCAGTCCAGAAAACGGCAMTGAAGTTTTCAAATAACGTAAATGTTTCTTTTCTGTGTTTTTCTTCTCTCATTTTTTTATCCCATCCATGATGGCTATTAAGTAGGCAGAAACACAGTCTCTTTCCTTTAAAGTTTCATTTCACAAATAACAAAACTAAGAATCATGTATTAGTGTGCTTACATAATTGATTTAACAGCTTTTCATATACATCAATAAGATATTTTGCTGTTTAATCTATTTATGCCTCTCCTCAAGCAACATTACTCTTTTATAACCAATTTGGTTTCACCTTCAAATTGTTGGCCACCAAATATACCATGAAATGATTTTTTTTTTTTGGTCAGCGTAAGAGAAATATTTGAATGCACAGATGATGAAGATCAGATAACAGATCAGTGGACAAATCTTCTRATGACTTTTGGTGAGGTAAAGCTATCACCAAAAGTTATAATAAAGGGTCTGAGCCTTTCTGGAGAAGACTTGCTGCTTAGAAGCAGGTTACACCTGGGAGTCTGAGCAGGCCTGTGAAAAATGGTGAGAGTAAGGAAAGCCGGTTGACTGCAGAAGAATTTTGGGTTGAGAAAAAAGGGAAACTGTGAATTATCTAAGTACATGTGACAAATATTGCATTTTTGTTTCTATGTTGTTTTAAGCACTCGGTCTAAAGATGAAGTTGTATTCATATATAGAATACAGAAGAGATGAACATGAACAAGAAAAGGAAGACCAACTTCCAAATGTTGAAAAAATAATAAGATTTTTTTTTTTACAGTACAAGAGGAACAGGAAGGGAAATACTCATATCAGAACTCAGGTGGCCCTTGGGAAGTTTGGTCTTAAATTAAAAACTTGCTGATAAAGGATTCTCAATAAAAGTTAGTGAGAACTGCAATAAATCACAAGGATCAGAATATGATTGGGAAAAACTCCCAAAGGACAAAATACCTGAAATACTGTCTTCATATGAAATTMCTCTCCAAACTGCCAAATGCTGTCCTACCCTAAGACAGATGATGGGTTGTCAATTATTAGAAAAAATTCTAGGCAGCTTTATGAGATGCCAAGCCATCAAGTCAAATGTCTGTACTAAGCACATCAGTTAGAATAGTCTGGGAGCATTAGAATTACTGAGATAATAATGTTTGCTGACTACTGAATTCAAGGTAAAAAAGATGTTACCCAGACATGACCAATTTGTAAAGGGATCTCATAATATGGAAAATTCTGTAATAAAATTGCAAATCATTTCAACATAGATGGATGTGAAATGCCATACCTTCATACCTGAGAACCCTAATTTTATGTAACAGTAGATTGTCTTTGAGCTGGACAACAGCACTCATAAAGGAAAATTTGGGCAGAAGGTGAACAAATGTCAGAAATCAACCTGGAAGGAATAGGGGACAAAAGAGAAAACTATGCCATCCTTCACAGAATCATAGAATGGTTTTGATTGGAAGGGACCTTGAAGATCATCTAGCTCCAACCATCCTGCTGTAGGCAGGGACACCTTTCACTTGACCAGGTTGCTCAGATCCCCATCCAACCTGGGCTTGGACACAGTTGTGTATCAACTTTCGTCCTGAACAACTCTTGTGGTTTTGGTTCTTCCCTCTTTCTTCAGAAAGAGTATACTAAAACTGGGGCATTCTCAAAGAAAGTAATAGTGATGACCACAGGGATGAAACAGCTGATGTTTGTGCAGTGGATAGGCTAGAGTGCTGCCATGTAGAGAAACAAAGGATAACTCAGGTAGGAAGAGACAGCAGTCTAGAAAACTGTGAGAATTGCAGCTGACTTTATCTTCCACATCTAATAACAATGCCAGAGGTTATTACATGAACCCAAGTAGCATTCAAAACACACTGAAAGATATGATTCTTCAGAAAGAATCTAATAAAGCCATGAAACTCCCTACTACAAGTTATTCTGAACTCTGAAAACTGCAAAAGCAATTAGATGAAACCTTTTAATAAATTTAAAAACAAAAATAAAAAATCAAGAACTATTTACATACAGATAGCAGTTCTGGTTCAAGAAGTTCCTAAGATAAAAAAACACTGGTCTCTAGAAGAGTGTTATTATATAATTTATTTGTCCTAATGCTCTTTCCTAAGTGTCTATTTATTGCTGACTCCTGAAAATAAGGATTGAGGGCTTCTGCACATCTGGTCTGAACTGATATGATTGGTCTTATGTGCTTATGACCCAACAAAGGTGTAATGTGTAACCACTTCAATTCTTTTGCACCTATTTATTGCAAAAAGTACTATACACTATATTACAGTCTGTAATAAATCCTGTTCTCTCTGTTTAACCTCTAGTTCATTCAGTAACCTGGATGGATGTCTGATATTTAAAAAAAAAAAGTATATGATCRTGTAGCTTATCCCATAATTTGCCTTAATTCTGCATCTTTTGAGTATGCTTGGTATTATTCTCTTCAGGGTGAAACATTAGTCTGTAGCAAAAAAGTCTGTTATTTGGAAGGGTACTTCTGTCAGGCAGCTAGGGTCTCGTAGACGTCAAATTACTTTACTGTGGTGCTAAACCTGAGACCATAAGCACCTCTCTTCAGCTTGTCAGTTTGCTAATTGTGCCAGATAATTAATTATAAGAGTTGATAGTGTTCATAGACGGTTGACAGCACATGAGGAAGAGTAGGACTACTTGCACTCATCTRTTTAGGTGTACAACCTCGGTGTATTACAATGCTGTAAAATAATATCGTGGTTTAACCCCATCTGACAACTAAGCCTCACAGCCACTCACTCACTTGTCCCCAGTGGGATGGAGAAGAGGATTGGAGGAGTAAAAGTGAGAAAACTCATGGGTTGAAAAAAGGCAGTTTAACAGTGAAATGAAAAGCCATGTGCACAAGCAAAATCAACGAGGAATTAATTCATTGCTTCCCACGGGCAGGCAGGTGTTCAGTGATCCCAGGAAAGTAGGGCCCCATCACGCGTAACAGTGTCTTGGAAAGACAAATGCCATTTCTCCAAACATGTTCCCCCCTTCCTTATTCTTCCCCCAATTTTGTATCCTAAGCATGATGTCATATGGTACACTCTGCCTTTTGGGCAGCTGGGGTCARCTGTCCCAGCTGTGTCCCCTCACAACTTTTCCCCAAGCCTCCTGTCTGGTGGAGTGGGGGGAGGAGCAGAAAAGGCCTTACTCCATATATGAACTGCTCAGTGGTGACAAAATCATCTCTCTGTTACCAACACTGTTTCCAGCACAAATCCAAAACACAGCACCATGCCAACCTGCTACTATGACAAATATTACTTCTACCCCTGCCAAAACCAGCACAGGTAAAAATGTTTGTAGTAAGAAAATGTTCAAGACTGCTTCATTTTAAACACTGGATTAAAACTTGCAGCCTAATTACTTATCAGCAAAAATATTAATGAGCTTTAATGAGGCTAGAAGAAATAGAAGAGACAGAACTTTCTGTGCACTGGAAAAAAGGAAAAAGAACCCAAATACTTAAAATGTGTCTAAACTAATGGAGATAGCAGTTATCAGCTTTAGTCAATTGATTTCACTGGGATGTGCCAATGAAAAACTGGAGTAACACTAACACTAAGGTCTTTAATTTTTATATCAATAGCATTACCTCAATCAGAGGGTTTTTATGCTGTAATTTCTTCCCATTAATCATCTCAAAGATTCCGAGGGTTCTGTTCCACGTGTGTTCTAGTAGCCTACATATAACCTTGCTTTATATTTGTATGGCTGTCAGTTAGAGCATGGGGTTTTGAAAATGTTCAAAAGCTGCCGATTTTTTTGAAAATKAAGAAACTAAAAAAAAATCCTATAAACTCTAAGAATAATAAAGGATGTCATGTCTATAGGCAAGTCYCTTTTTATGGAGGACAGCACGTGCTGGAACCCAAAACAATGAGGAAGGTAATAAAATAGCTCCACAGCAGCTAAGACTTCTTACCCCACTCACATCATGTTGAATTTGTATGTAATAAAATGCTGAGTGAAATCATTTTTCTCAGAATAAATTGCCAGTAAAATACAAGTACTTTGACAGACTGGCAGAGGTAAATACATTACTTTTGATTAAAAATTCCACAATGATCTATTTTTTCAATTCCCTCCCCTACTCTTGTTAGATAAATGAAGGTTTGTACCTTATTAATATTTCTCATGATGATCTTTTTGTAGCATTTTTAGAAGCAAGTTATTTTGCATGGTACTCCAAAGTGCTATCTATTCCATTTGGAAAAAGAAGTGACACACATGTGATGGATCCTGACACCTGTCAGTTATAATAATACAATTTCAGGTGAAAAGAACTCTTTTTCCACATGAAGTATTCTAATATTACTGAATTAATTTGCACATTGAAAAGATGTGCAAAAAGAGAAATAGGTAGGAATCCACTGGACAACTGGCAATTGAGGTTAAGGAAAATATTTGAGGACAAGTAAATCACTGTAATATACCCAAACCCATGTAAGTCATAGAATCAAAGAGTGGTTTGCATTGGAAGGGACCTTAAAGATCATCTAGACACCTTCCACTAGGCCAGATTGCTCAAAGTCCAATCCAACCTGACCTTGAACACTTCCAGGGATGGACCATCCACATCTCTGAGAAACCTGTTCCAGTGCCTCACCACTCTCACTCTTTCAGTAAAGAATAGGAGTCAAGATAGGAGTTATACTTATTTTAATAATTCTTGTGGAGTTTTGTAGCTTTCACCAATTAAAAAAAAAAAAAAAAAAAGTGGGAGGGTTCTAAAAATCTCAGTCAAATTTTCTAATTTAAAACTTGAATGTGCCGTGAGGTTAAGCTCCTTATTAGAATACCAAAGCGATATTTTCAGAGTATTAGTTTCCACAACTGCATGTGAAGCACAGTAACAAATGGAATCCTTTTGCTTAGGAATCTCTGCTTATAATGACCACATGTTCAAAATGACAAAATGTAAAGCTTTTATTTGATCACAATAGCAGTACTTTTGAAGAGTATGAATATTGCCTTCTAAAATGTTTTTCTATGATGGACAATTCCCAAATGGATTTAAATTTATATTTTACTTAGTATTATCTGCTGTTCTGTTACAGTCACCTACTGACAGCTCAAATTTATTCACCCCATTTGACTCATACAATAGTTATATGGTAACCCAGTCCCTCCTGCACTSTTTCTATAATGAGCTAATAACTTCCCTGTCATTAAAAGTCAGTTTTACTCCTTTCTCTTATATGCCACACTTCTGCTCCCACTTATTTTCAGTCCTTATTTTCAGCAACATGATTACTTTCATCTGGGTATAGATCTCAAAGTGTATTCAGTTTACAATCTAATTAATTATTAGGTGAAGTATTTTTCCTTGCAAGTTAGAATACATGAATGCTAATGTTTTCTTGATTTAATACTCTTACTCATAGGTTATGAGTCTGACCTATGACCAAGTTAGTCATTCAAGGAAGGAAGGACTGTGAACATGTTTTACCTTTCTTTCATTATGTATTTCACCAATGAGTAAGAGATCAAACTTAAGACATCTTTTTTATCTTGAGTTATATTCATGTTGTAAGGTACYAGCAAAGATCAGAAGAAAATGCATCCCATACGTAGCTCCTTTTCTTCAACCGAATTATATCAAGGGTGTTATGAATGGATGACATAGGTTTAATTCAGCCTCTGCCTTTTGCTAGGCCTCTGGCACCAGGCAGTCGTGTTATTGAGGTGTCCAGCACCCCAAAAAACCACTTTCATTTGCAAGTTCTTTAATAATGGCTGATTTAGTTTATTATAAAATGAATTATTTATTAATGGACTCAAAACTAACACACATAAGACTTAAAAGAGACTATTACTGCACAGGAATAAGACAAAAGGGAATATTAGTGTTATACACATGGGGTTAAAAGTACCATTAAATTTACAGCTAGAGAAGAAATAGTATAACTTAGGGTCCAGTGTTTCTTACCACCAAATTGTTGAAGGGGCACGCATTGAATTCCTTTCCCTCAATTCCCGGAAGAGTAACCTCGAAGYTGCATTCAAGCTTCGGGAAGAAATCTTCTCACACGTTCCCAAGGAATGTGTAAGAGACTTCTGCCTCTGTGATAACTCGTGTGGGCTTTTATAGACATAAGAACCATGTCTTTTGGTCACCAATGTTTATTTTCTTTTATCTCTTTCCACATCTGCTCTCATACCAAGATGTGTATTGGGGCTTGTACTCAGACTTTCAGCAGCCTGGAGGTGACCTCCAGCTGGGCTCTCTGACCCCTTGCTGGCCTCTCTGACTCCTCACCTGGCTATTAATCTGGCCAGCGTTATCTCTTCCAAATGCCCCAGCCATGAGAGAGGGGGAACGTCCTGCCACAAAGRGTTAGCTTTGTAATGACTGGTCTGAATGACATTGTATAAGAAAAGTAAGCATAAGGGGTGGAATTTTGATTCTGTTAGGAAGTGAGGGAACTTTGCTTTAATTCTAGTCAAGCTAGGACTTTACTAGCTTATCAAGTGATACAAACTACAATATATGTAGGATTTATTTTCTTCTTTCTCTGCCTTATTTTTATTTCTGGCATTCATTCTCTTTGATGCAGGCTTATATGTATCTATAAACCTATATCTATTTACATATATATACGTGCAGATATATGTTAATACAAGTGTATATATACTTATATATGTATTTGTGTACAAACTGTGTGCAAAAGACACATCCATCTGTTGCTAGATTTTTTCATTTATTCTATRCTGAATGCGGTGGGCTTTTCTCCAAATATTAACATGCACATAAATTGAATTAATGAATGCAATCTTAGTTTCTATATGGAGTAGATTAATAAATCTTAATGAAACCATGATCTTAAAGTTCTTTTCTGAAAGAACATTCTAGTAAGAGGCGCAGTCTGTGTTTTTGTGTGTTCTTTGCAATAACAGTATGATTATTTTTTTGCCAGTTAATTTTAGAGAGCAACATGGATCTATGATCAGTTTAAGCATGAATAAATCTATTTAACAACTGTTTATATGGGAATAAATTTACAAAATCAGATTGGAATTTACAGATTCAGCAGGCTGAAAGAAATATCACTAAAAGTTTTTAACTTTGTTTAATTTATTTCAATCAGTCCTTAAAACTTATTATAACACTGATAATTACCACAGCTTGCTTCTGAAAACAGTCCAGGTTTTTTAGCATCTTCCAAATAAATATGCCAGAAATTCTGTATGCAGCAATTGATGAAGTGGGACATCAACTTTTTCTTGAGATTTCTACATTTATAGGTGCAAATGTTACACTTTACTTTTAAAGTCAGTGTTCTACTCACCAACAATAATTCATCATGCAAGCATCTGCTCAGGTTCGTTCAGTTCTCCTACTCCTTATTTCTTTACTTCYAAAAGGTCAAGATCAAAGCACTCTGAGTCCAAACTAAGTTGTTAAACATATTTTTTCCTCAAAATATCTCAAAAATGTGCTCATGAGCTACTCCTTTTTATTTGCATTTTAATATTTTAATTTCTTCTCAGCTGTCCTTTTGAGTTGGGTCAAATTTGTCCATTCGGTCTTCTCTTGTATATTGTTCTTATGAAAGAGGGCCTATTATCAAAGACTGCATGAGAAATTCTGTTTAATTTCTGCAATCTAGTGCAAAGGATTTTGACCAAATACTTGATTGTAAAGCGCATATCACTCTTTGGGTGTGGATACCTAAACATGACAGAATTTACACAGTAATAGCTTTTCCTGTATTTGTTTTGATACTTGGCTTCTGATCTCAACACAGAACATGATATTTTATCTGATTGTACCAAATAATATAAGTTATTTAATGAAATAAACATTTCAACTAGCTCCATTGATCCAAAACACTGATGAATTATTGCTTTGTAATTCAGTAAAAATCCCTGAAGTTTAAACAATTTACAGAAGACAGCGGAATGAAAATATGTAATAGTCTCCATTTATAAAAAAAATAAAAAGATAGGCTGTGTTCTTTAAATTATGCATAATTCATGTTGGTGTCTAGTTTTTTAAGGATTTTATGAAAATATTTCTGTTTAACATTCTGGTTTCGAACTAAACATTTAAAACCAGGTAACATGAATATATATTCCAAAAAAAAGATCCTCAGCTATTCAAGCATTATAGAAAAGACAATTCAATAGAAGTTATTCAACTTGGTCCACAGCTATCCAAACTGTTTTTAGTAATTTGATCTTTACCTAATTCATAGTGCTGTAAAAATTGGTCAGTCATTCCTTTAAAAGATTTAGTAAAGCATATACTTTGATCCCCACTGTTACGTCTAGTTTCGTTTCCACAAAACTTCAAATTTACTCAAGTACACACTGCTTCTCTATCATCACTCTACCTGAAAAAAAAAAMCCCAAAAAACAAACAAAAACAACAGGAATGCTGTTCAGTTGACTGAAATGATGAACAGGTTAACTCAAGCACAAGTTAACATTACAGTCTTATCACCAAGAGCTCTATGCAAAGGACTGCAAAAAATACGCCAAAAAAATTCGTCTGATTTTTAAAGAACAAACCTACTAACATAGCTTGCACAGGCACATTGGGCACATACTTCTGTTACAATCTTCTTTCGTTTGGAAATCTTCCTTAATATTCTAAAGTTGTTGAAGTGTTTGAGGTTTGATATTCTCTCTGACACCTTCCCCTTCACTGATGAATAAGTTAAACACTAACTGRGCCCACTATTAAACGTTTGGGGACACCACTAGTGACAAGTCTCCAACCAGACTCTGTGCCACTGATCACAACCCTCTCAGATCTGCCATGCAGCTGGTTCCCAATCCATGTCACTGTCCATTGTCTGGCCCACATCTTCTGARCTTTTCTATGAGGATATCATGGGAGACAGTGTCAAAAGCCTTGCTGAAGTCAAGGCAGACAATACCCACTGCTCTTCCCTCATCTATCCAGCCATTGTCCCATCACAGAAGGCAATCCGGTTTGTTAAACACAATTTCCCTCATGTATTCATCAGTCTATGTTMAGCTACTTCTATATACAAATCAAAGAAGGTGTACAAAGAGCAGAAATGTTTTATATATATTTCTAAAGGTTTTTTTAAAAATAGAACATGACATGTTTAAGTGAAAAAATGAATACTTGAGTTATAGTAGATGAAAGTGTTGTAGCATCAGTTTAACATGGTCCCAGCTAAAGTTGTGCTAAAAGAAAGTGATAAAAAAAAATCCCTGGTTGAACATTATATTAAAAGTGCTTCCAAGAAATTACTTGAGGGAATCCGGTTGTATTGCTTTTCCTTTTGATAAAATTTGATAAGGTCATTTGGTGCCGAATTACTTATTACTCCTAAGCAAGATTAAAGCTTTTTACATGGGGTGTCAGGTGAGGGATGAAAAGCTCTTTGAAGGGGTTCCCAAAACTCTGTTCACGAATATTTGGACAATTATTTTATAACTCAGGGTTTTTTGCTGCTCTAGGGAGGTTATTTGCTCTACCTAAAGTAGCCTTCACTGCAACAGTGCTAACACAGCAGTGTATACTTCTACTGAAATAGGCCATGTCTGTGTTCAGGATTTACAGGATTAAACTTATCCACTGGAAAACCTCGTGCTAGCAAAATACTACTCCTTTAAGATCAGGGTTGAGAAGTTTTTTAACTAAACAAAATAATTGAAGAAAAATGCAGATCCTGCCATTGCTGATTTTGAAAATAGATATAAGGTTTGTTTAAAAGTTCTTTCTGGGCCAAAACTTGCAGATTATTATTAGAACATTATTTCCTTTTTCTTTGAGACCCAAAAGAATAGGGTTCTATTGCCRGATAGTCTTTCTTCTCTTCTGTATACTTTCAAATCTCCATCCTACCACATTTATATTTCTGAGTGAAATAGAAGTTATTATTTAGTGGGAATCACAAATTTCAGCATTATAGTCGTACCAAAAAAAGGTGTATTTATTTATCTATTGGTCCTGAATCCCAATAAATAAAGATTTATTTTACYAGGTAGGACAGGATTTTCAACAATTATCGGTGAATATAGTACTCTTCCTGTACTGATCAGTGATGTGCCTGTAGTGACAGGGGGATCCAAACAACTGACTGTATTGGAGGCTGAGATTAGCCTGATGGGGCACAAGGAGTAGAATGTGCTGGTTTTGGCTGAGGTAGAGTTAATTTTCTTCACAGTGCCTGGTATGGGGCTGTGTTTTGGATTTGTGCTGAACACAGGGGYTGATAAAACAGACATGTTTTTGTTGTTGCTGAGCAGGGCTTACACAGAGCCAAGGCCTTTCCTGCTTTTCCTACTGCCGCACTGGTGAGAAATTTGGGAGTGCATGGGAGGCTGGGAGGAGACACGGCCAGGAGAGCTGACCTCAACTGACTAAAGGGATATTCCAGACCGTGTGACATCATGCTCAGTGTATAACTTGGGGGGAAGTAGGAGGGAGTGGGGGACATTTGTAGCGACGGTGTTTGTCTTCCCAAGTCACRGCTAGGCCTTATGGGGCCCTGCTCTCCTGGAGATGGCTGAACATCTGCCTGCCCATTGGAACCAGCAAGTAATTCCTTATTTTGCTTTACTTGTGTGCACCACTTCTGCTTTCCCTCTTAAACTGCCTCTGTGTCAACCCATGAGTTTTCTACCTTTTACCCTTGCTATTGTCTCTCCGATCCTGCTGGTGGGGGAGTGTGTGAGCATCTGCATGGGGCTTGGCTGCTGGCTGGGGTTAAACCATGACAGTCAAAGAAATAGAAAAGGATAGTGGCCAAGGCAGGGATGTGCTACACAGGAGTAAATGTCCCTGTATGAACTTGTGTAGCTTTAAGCTAGCTGTCTAGTCCTACTTTTAATCCTAAGCTTTTCAACTCTTTTTCTTGTGTGCTGTTTCCTCTTTTTCCTCTTTCCACTTCTACCCATCACATATGAAATCTTTGATTAGTGCTTAAAAAAAAAAGGAAAATTATTCAAAAATATATGACTTTATAATTTATCACCAAAGTACCTGTAGTTCTTTTAACATACTGAAGTATCATTCAGAGCAGGGCATGAGAAAGTTTAAGCAGTTTCAGAGTTCACAAAAGCAGGAAGTACAGCAGGATCAAAATCACATTTCCTGTCATGAAAAATCTTCATGGGCACTTCACAGGTCCTTTGTATTGCAATTTTGTGGTCCAGACTCCTCTTACATCTGATTTACTCATAATATCTACCCCAGAAAAGAAAAACGTGTCACTATATCCCTCATRGAATTGCACATCTAGTGACCAATCTCTACTGTCCAGTACTAGTTTTCTACTCTGAAAGCCATAACCTATCTGTAAGGTTCTTTGCATGATGTATCGGGAAAAATAAGTGAGCTAAGTATTTCTTATCTCTGAATTTTTAATTTTGAATCCATCTCCATTGTTTCTCACAGAAACTTGTACATGAAAGAATACATTTCACTTATTCAATAAAAATAGGCTCAGTCCAAATGCAGATTTAGATGCTTTGCAGAGACAGAAATAAATGCATGAAATAATGTTTCATGTGCTGAAAACAAAAGAAAAGTCATTAGCTGAGGATGTATTAGCTTCTAACTCTTCTCATCGTTCCATATAAAAATGAATCACCTATGCTGCTTCTCTGCTACACTCATTTAGCAAATAGTCTATAAAGTGTTTTCTATTGGATGCAATGTAACAGTCTTTCAGGACAGGAAAAAGTGGTGTTGGATTTTTGAAAGCAGAAGCCAGTTCTGATTCCATCACTGCTGGACTTGCCTGATTTAATCAAGGTCCATTCTTCACTAATGTGGCGATTAAAAGGGAATCAGGTTCAGATTTACAAGTCTGGAGTGGCAGAGATGGGTGCTGCGAGATGTCCTGTGCAGTGATAGGCACATGCCAGCATAGAGGTGATGATATACAGTGTTATATAGCGAGTCAYAATGTACAACTTAATTAACTGGCTATTCTCACCCAAAAACAAATCCCTTGAGGTACGTACTGGACATCCTCATCCTCCTACACTGCCCACGAAGTGCACTCATGTCCTTGAGTGAAAGCAATCCCAAGCATAGCTTTTTCTTTGTCTGAGGCAGGAATAACTCAAACTGTTTTCCTCAGCATATTTTTAATGTTCACTTCAGAAATGTTATCCCCTTCTACAGTATATAGAAGTTTTGATTGCAAAGGGCCCACCTCTATTGCTGACTAACCAGCTGGCTTTTGCTAAACGTGTATCCTGATGCTTGAAGGTCACCCTGCCCATTACTCTCAGAGTAGTCTTTAATAGTGCACTGTATTGTTCGATCTTTCTGGAGACTGTTGCATGRTAGCGAACGAGATATACTCACTCAATGTCATGCTCTTTGGCTCAAGTGTTTATGAGGTTGTTTCAAAACTGAGCCCTGTTGTCTGACTCCATTCTTTCTGGGGTATGTGTCACCATAAGGCGTGTGTTTTGAAGGCCAGGGTGGTTCCAGGCAGTGGCATGTGGCACAGGATATGTGTGCAGCCATCTGGTTGTTGCTTCCACTGTTGTAAGCACACGGCACTTGATGTCACAGGTTTGGGGGAGTGTGATAGAGTCRATCTGCCGGGTGTCCCCATATTCATGTTTCAGCCATTGTTCTTCATATTAGGGAGGTTTTTGCTGCTTGGCCTGCTTTAATGCAGAACATTTCACATTCATGGATAACCTGTGCCACAGTGTCCATGGTTAAGTTAGCTCAGTTGGTTAGAGAATGGTGCTAATAGCACCGAGGTCATGGCTTTAATCCCTGTATGGGCCATTCACTTAACAGCTGGACTCGATGATCCTTGTGGATCCCTTCCAACGCAGAATATTTTGTGACTCTGTGTATGTCTGCTCCTTGATCACCAGCCCWTGTACAGGTTGCATCTCTTTCTTGGTGGCCTGGGGTGTCATGGGCTGACTGAGCTAGAAATAAGTCACTCATATTGCCAGTCCAGAACTACCTGAGCCACTTCAGTCTTAGTGACCTGATTGACCTGCTGGTTGCTTTGATGTTCTTCAATTGCCCTACTCTTGGGTACATGAGCATCTACATGAGGTAYCTTCACAACCAGGTTCTTCACCCAAGCAGCAATATTTTGCCACAGCTCAGATGGGTTTAACTCTGTGCTGCCAGTTGCTCTGCTTCTATTTCTCTACCACTCCCACAAGGCATTTGCCAACATCCATGAGCCAGGACAGAGATAGAATACCAGCCATTTTTCTTGGTCAGCAATGTCTAAAGCTAGATGGATGGCCTTCATCTCTGCAAACTGACTTGATTCACCTTCTCCTTCAGCAGTTTCTGTGACTTGCAGTGGCGGACTCAATATAACCACTTTCAACCTCCAATGCTTTCCTACAGTCCAGCAGGACCCATCAAGGTATACTGCTTCTCACTTTCTGGTAATTTATTACACAGTGGGGCCTCTTCAGCACAGGTCACTCCGTCCTCTGGTGACATTCCCAAGTCTTTGCCTCTTGGCCAGATAGACCACTTCCAGGATTTCCGGATGATTGGGGAATATTATTTGAGCTYATTGTTTGATCAGTGCAACTCACTTAATTCATGTAGTATCAGTTGCATGATATGTATAGGAGACCCTCCCTTTGAACATCCAGCCCAGCACTGGCAGTTGGGGTGCCAGGAGGAGCTGTGCTTCAGTATTAACCACTTCTGAAGCATCTCAAACCCTTTTGTAAGSTGCCAGTATCTCCTCAGTTGGAGTATAGTGGGTTCAGGTCTTCTGTATCCCTGACTCAAAAGCCTAGGGGTAAACTTCAGGTCTTCCCTGGTGTTTTCTGCCAGAGGCTCCAGATAGCACCATTCTTTCCAGGTACAGCGTAAGGAACGTTTTTTACATCTTGTCCTGTCCTAACTAGCCCAAGGGCTACTGAATGTACTAATTCATRTCTGATTTGTTCAAAGGCTTGTCATTGCTGAGGGCTCCATTTGAAATCATTTTTCTTCTGGGTCATCTGATAGAGATGGCTTACAATCAGACTGCAGCTTGAAATGTGCATTCTTCAAAAGCCCAAAATGCCTAAAAAAGCTTGTGTTTCTTTTGTGTTAGTTGGTGAAAACATTGCTATTATCTTGTTCTTCACATCCACTGGGATCTGACAACATATTTTTTGCCAGTTTATTCCTAAAACCTGGATCTCCTGTGCAGGTCCCTTTACCTTACTTTGGTTTATGGCAAAATCAGCTTTCAGAAAGATTTGGGATATTCTTCCTTTCCTCAAAAACTTCTGCTGTATCACCCCACACTAGGCACCAAGAAAGATAGTTTTGGTTTAACCTCAGCCAGCAAGCACCACACAGATGCTTGTTCACTACCCTCCACACCCTGACCCCATGCCATGAGGGGGAGAGTTGAGAAAGGGTAAAACTCATTGGTTGAGATAAGAACAGTTTCATAATTGAAATAAAGTAAAATACACTACTACTACAGCTACTACTACTACAGCTACTACTTCTAACTGCATTGCAAGGTGATAGAATGAGAAGCCAAGAAAAACAAGTGATGCACAACACAATTGCTCACCACCCACTGACCGAGGCCCAGCCCATCCCCAAGCAGCGACCTTTCCCTCATGGATGGTCTTAGGTACTGGACATGACATGCCATGGATTAACCCCTTGACCAGCTTGGATCAGCTGTCCTGGCTGTGCTCCCTCCCAGCTTCTTGTGCGACTCTTCACTGTCAGAGCATGGTAATCTGAAAAGTCCTTTGAGTTGGAGTAAGCACTACTTAACAACAACTAAAATACCAATATTTTGTAGTGCGTTATCAATATCATTCTCRTAAGAAATCTGACAAGCAGCACTGTACCAGCTACTAAGAAGAAAATTAACTCTCTCTCAGCCAAAACTAGGGCACAGAAATAGAAAAATGGGCATGAACTACTGTTTCATGTGCTGAAAACAAAAGAAAAATCATTAGCTAGAGATGTATTAGCTTCTAACTCTTAAAATATTATCTCTGCATATAAAAATGAATCATTTACACTGTTTGTCTGCCACACACTTATTTAGCAAGTGGTCTACAAAGTGCTTTCTATTAGGTGCAAGATATTTCAGCTTAAGAGAAGACATAAAACATGGTATAGCTGACTTTTATAGCAACCCTAATGAAACTTTCTGAACCTTTGTGGATAATGTTTTACAGAAAAGTGATAACAATGGCTGTATGTACGAAAAGTTTGCAGGATATTTAGGACACAGTAATAGTTTCAATGATGGAATGCACAATAGTGTTTTCCAACACATGCAAATCGTGAATTTCAACATTATTCTGCCTGGCTTATACCATCTGCAGGAGATAAAGAGCTGAAGTACGCATCCAGAGAAAGGGATGTGGCAAAACACAGATAGATCCAGCACAGGAGAACAAAGTTTTGAAGACAAAAGTCAGAGTTGGGAATGTATGCAATTTGTGAGCCTATTTTCTGTCTGAAAGTGTTGCATTTAATCTTTGATAACTTAAGGAAAGGAGGGCAAAGGAGTACAGAAGAGATCTTCTCTTATTTTACTCTAGTCTAAAGTATAGCTTAGAATACCTGAGTATCTTTTACAAAAATTCACTGCTAGTACATACTCTTCCCTAAGACCCTTGAGACTGGTTTCCAGTGGGAATTCTCTGGTGAAAGCCACACCTCATTTCACTAATTTTTGAATAGGAGCTGAACGAACTGTCACTAGAATGTTTTGGATATGCAAGGATCCATCTTTATTAAATATTACACAGATTRCATGGGTTTTCTTTCCAGTGAATTATCATTGTAGAAAGCTCGAAATAATTTCTTATATTAAAGTATTTTGTTACTATGATCTCCAATAACAGAATGAAATGTGATTTGCAAAAACTGAACATCTCAGGTTTGCCTTTTGATGAGGACAATATAAAGCTCCCAATAGATGTATTYTGACATGGATTCAGATTGCCAGGAATAATAAGGAAGCTATTGCTTGATGCCCAAGACAAAAATGAATATTCTGAATACATTCTATATAAAGACTGATTTGTTGTGGGGTATGTAAAGCGACCATATGACAGAGATATGACATGTGCTTGTACAGAGACTTTTAAACTACTTCATTTATTGTAAATTTTAGGAATTCACTTCAGTTACGAGGCGCTGTTCTTTGTGTTACCTCATTGCAACATTAAGGTCAAATTCGCAAATGAAGTTCGGAAGTTTTCTGAAAGGAAATTTGTTAGGTTGCCTAACAATATTGGATGGCTAAGACATGGCTGAGGAATGACTGTTGTTCAAACAGCAGTATTAACTTTCCAATTACTTTTTTTTTTTTTTTTTTTTTTTTGCTGGCTCCAATTCCATTAGCTGGCAGGTGGTCTCTGTATGCCTGAGGAGGTTCAGTGGGCTTGCTTCCTATGATCAAGATAATAATTTGATTGACTTAATTTTAAATTCATGTTATATTTGACTAAAAGCAGGTAGAAAGACTGACTTTACCATGTTCTTGCTGCTGCACACTGGGTAAGGCACAAGTATGAGGAGCTGGAATGAGACTGAATCTTTCTTGGAGAGCAGATGACCACACCAAACCCCAGCCAGGCAGGGAGACCACTGCCCGTGAGAGACAGGAATTATCTAAGGTGGGAGAAGGGCAGCTGTGAGCCAAACTTTGGTGTGATAAGAATAAAACCAACAGACTTTCCTAGAGACTTGGTCATCATTTTGGTAAGGACTGTGTGAAGCCTTTACCAGCCTAAGATGCCCTTGACACTTGATAAATGAGAGAAAGTTTGAGGTGATAATTTTCCCAATTACAATGTGTAAGACTGAGGCAGATGGAAGAAATAACTTTCAGACCCTGTATCTACTGGCAAAAATGATTTTTTAAAAATTCAAAATTAATTTCAATATAAAATATGCTGCAATATAACATCATTAAATATGAAAAGATTTCTGATATCTCTCAGTGTCCTTCCCTTAAAGAAAATATAAAGTTCTACCTCAATGCTTTTGTTGCTGTGGGGTTTCAGAGCGTAATAAATGCTCACAGAGCAAATTCCAATAAAACCAAGTGTACTGAAGTGTATACAGATTTAAATTGCTAGATTTAAAATAGCAAATATGCTTATATTATATAGAGTTAGATTACTCTATTTAAAGTAGCAAAAATGTTCATATTATGGGGGTTTTATCAGTTGTTCTGTTTTCCACCATGTCAGCACACAGCACTGTACTAAAATGCCAGGATAGCTAGGGCTGTCTATGCAGCCTGTCAGCCTGCAGCTGCAGATAACTTTTTTATTCCTCTTCTACAGTGCACATCATTTGACAGAACAGCATCTATCAAATCTCAGCATTTCCTGCAAATGCTGTACTCAGAGTGAAGAAGAGAAATTCTATTGAATGAGTTTGGATATTGCATTTTAAATAATTTCTTAAGTGAGACTTGTTTAAAACAATCTTTTTTACCATGACATTCCTGGTAAGCCCACAGAGACACGAAGAAGTGCCTGCAAAATATTGACAGTTCTCAGTTCTCTGCCATTCTATATCACTCCAAAGAGGTAATGCGGCTCATTAAAGTGACCTGGACATTTGCAAAGTCTCTCTGGAGATGCAGTTGACTAAAAGACAGTAGGAAGCACTAATCCTACTGCTAATGACTCGGTGCTGGGGGAATAGAAACTTGGCTGGCAAAAGAGTAAGCTGAAAGCCATTATCAGCACTGAAAAAAACTGGATATTTCAACTATCAGAAACATAAGCAATTTTCCAACACCATTAGAATTATGCAACCTAGTAGGTATCAAAAATATTTTGGCCTCCTTCATAAATTACACTTTAATTTAGTTGGAAAATAATATGCAGGTATGATGTAGGGATAGTTGTTAAAGTAATTACATTTTTCTTACCAAGATATTTCCTTAACATGATACTTAGTTATATCCGAGCGATGTATCTTAGGGYGTTTGAGATGCAGATATTCTTTGTAACAATACCTACAAGGTTTGATTTTTTGCCGAGCCTCTGAGGTTACTGAAGAGAATCAGGAATTAGCTGTTCACCATACCATGAATGGAAAAGTAGGAGAGTGGCAGAAATACAAGTTTGGGGGTTTTTGTCTGTTTGCTATTTTGTTTGTTTGTTTGGGTTTTTTGTTTTGTTTTGCTTTGGTTTGGGTTTTTTGTTTGTTTCTAATTATTTTTGCAAACATTCCAAGAAGTAGTGACAATAGGCATTCTAACAATTTACATACAAAAAAATCATTTTTCATCCTAAATCCATATTTTACAGACTCAGCAATGACAACACAACATGTAAAATGAGTGTTTTGAATATAGATAGCCTGCACAGATCATAGCATGTGGAAAAAAATTTAATTAGTATTTCTCTCTGTGGCATAAAATATCAGAGTAAATAAGCACATTTTTCAAATGTGGGAGACATTCCATATCTTCTAAAATTCTACCCATTTCTCATGTTTACTTCAGGCAGCCATTCATACAGAGAAATCTTTTCATAAATTATGAAGTTGATTGGGCATGACAGATACATAAGGCTTAATTTAATATTAGACAAATAAAACCAAGCACTATACAGAGGAAGTATAAAGGCCAGCTGTAATGAGAACAATATGTATAGCTTGGCAGACAGAGAATATGGCAGTAAGAAAGGAGACTGGTGACAGAAAAACTGTACTGAGAAGAAATCCTTGAAATCATAAGAGTGTGCCATGTAAGGATATACAGGTACTGATCACTACTCATCCTGATGCTGTCAGTCTATATGACTCTTTAAGATCTCATTTTACGTGAATGTCATGTACAAATATAGTGACCTGTTTGATTTTTTTCTTTTGTGCACTGAAAAAAAAAAGAGTTGGTGTTTCTGAGGCAGGTTGCAGGACAAGAACTATTTGTTAGAATAAATTATATTGTCAACTTGGATGATCTGTTTCATCTAAAATAAGGTCATTTCTTCCCTCATTAACTGCCCAGAGCAGGAAATARAATTACATAAAATGGATTCCTTCACAGGGGATGTCAGACCTCTCATGTGTAACTCACTGGAGAATTACTTCCTTCTTTGTCATACAAGGAGATACATCTAGAAATCCCATAATGTGTAAAAGAGAATGGAGAAAAAGTTTATAGCAGTCCTGTCAAAATATCTGACACTGCAGAAAAAAAAAACTTAAATGAGACTTTTTAGGAGGACTTAACATAACAGTGAAGCTAATAAAGCTGTAGCCAGAAAAACTTCATTTTTATAATCATTTTCCTGATGAAAAAATCAAATTATTCAGCAGAAATAACCGTATGCTTGTCTTGGTTCAAGAAAATTTAGGAGGCGGGCACTCTCAAAATAGAGTCATCTCCCTGTAGCTTCAACCAATCCCTTTCCACCAATAAGGAATGCATACAAGTAGATATAAGTCAAAAAAATAACAGTTTACTAACACGTGAAAGAGCAACAGGAGAAAAAATAACAGTAAATAACCACCAGATGCAAAATCACTAAATCTCATGAACCCCACAGGAACATGATTTAACAGTTCAGGCCAAAGTCTAATCTATCAAGTTTGACCTTACAGGTTTTTGCAAACCTCACAAAGCAAACTAATTTAGTGGGAGTGTATGGAGGGATTATTTGTTTTTATAACACCCTTTAGTTATAAAATTAAATTTTCTATTTTGAACACTTCTCGAAGAAAATAGTTTCCTTCGAGGAACAAAACCCTGTTGACTTTCAAGAATGATTGATTCTTTCATTCAGTGTGTTTTTGTTCTGTGTGATATCACTGCAGGTTACTTACATGGCATTTAAATATTACACTACCTGTATTAAGTAAAGAATTTATCAATTGTCTGATCGTCCTTACTATACTGAAAAGGTAAGAACATGATACCTCAGAATACCAAGCAAAAAATGACATCACGTTTTTTGATAATCACTCTGTACTAAAAAATATCATTAAGATCCATTTAAACTGAAAAATATTATCCGAAGAGCTTGCAGTATCTGTGCAGAATATAGACTTTGGATTAATTTGAAACTAGATTTAAATACTTGTTAAAATCCAATGAAGATAAACAGATGTCTCAGAGGCTACACTGGATGAAAGAAAGAATTAAACGCTTTTTAAAGGTGTCATGACAGGTTCCCATGATACAGGAAGTGTGATTATAAAATTTAGGAACAACTACAACTCATTTCATATATAGTAGCAAATTTCAAGTTCATGACATTAAGTAGAAGCAACAGCTTTCCGCAGAAGTGTTGAGTCAATGAAAAGTAACAGCTGGTGATATGTGAAACCAATGAAGTCGCTGAAAAGAATAATTTTTTTCGGTTTCAATGTGACTATAAAAGAGTAGCACGTATTGCTCTAAATTTGAATAGACAGTCTTACATTCTCATGCTCTTGATCACCCACAGTCCTGTCGTTAATCTGTTGACTGTCTCTTCAGCCATCGTATATTCAATCAAACACCCAGTGTTTCCAAAATGAAAAAAAAAAGAGTGGCAGAATGCCACATCGAAAAAGTCACAGTGTATCTTCAACAGGAATAATTTTTCTTGGCAGCACTTCTTCTTTCTTGGCAGAAATTCAGTAACATCAGAGACATCAAAGTATATTTTTGTATTTGTGGAGGATTCTAACCTGCATAAGCAGTTAAAGACTAAATTAAAATTGCTTTTCTTTTTTTTGTCTGATAACAGCTATGGCACTGAAAGACTGCTTTAGCACAACAGAGCAAAAGCAACTTTTAAATATTTCTAGAAATTTTGGTTGTGATACCAGACTTGTCTGAGCATTTGCCTGTACCATTTTATAACCAGTTATATAAGAGCCATGATGTTGCCTTTATTTCTTTATTTAATGACCTCTATATTTAAATACTTTTTTTTCTTGTTTTGTTGATTTTTTCAGTCCAAAATAATTCCTTCAGACTCTCATGATAAATAATTCTACTAAGAAAATAATGCATTTCTAATCAGAATGCTTGTGAAAGAATTTAGTAAACCAGTTTCACTTTTAAGCATAAAAGTTCAATGCTAGATTTGGAACGAGAGTAGGGAGAATAATATCATATTAGCATATTTTAATGCAACAACAAAATTGTAATTTGACAAGAGTTTTAACTAGGGGAAAAAACATTCTAAAGCCACTGGCCAGTTTTGCTTAAATGAACACAGATAAACAAATAAAAAGGTAAAAAATTAACAACTTAAACTTCTGCGAGAAAAATATGTAAGTACTTTTTCCTGTACATATACTGGCTGAAAAGAAGAGCAAGTTTCTCATCAACAACCTATGTCAAATCCAGAGCACAGGTGAACAAGAACTGGTGCTTTGTCAGCCGAGGTACCTATTCGAAAAAAGTAAAATATTTAGACGCTGAATTTCCTGGTTAAACAACAATATTTAAAAAAATGTGCAATAATCATATGTGTTCTTGGTGGACTTGGCATCAGAAACTGAGTAAGTCTTTCATTATTTTTATATTAGTTTACAATTGTATCAATTAATTCTGTAAAAATACTCTCTTGACCTACTTTTAAAAAGCATTTAGACCATTGAAATTTGGAGGTTTTCTTCTTTTTTGAAGGATTTCCTTCATCTCCTTTTTAATTTGCATATGTCATTCACCTAATGGCTTACTAGGTTCCTTTTGTTTGAAGATTTAAATTCCATTTTCTTTGTTCATAATTTTTCCTCATATGACACTAGCCTGCTTGAGTATTCCACATTATATTGATTTTTAATATTCCAGTACTGTAACCAAAATCTCATTATGGAAAGAGTAGTGAAAAAACCCTGTCCGTTCGTTATAACACTTCTACAAATCCTAAAAAGACCTTGATAAGGTTTCAATTGCTTTCATTTAGTATTATGAGCTCAGAAATTGTCAGATGCTGTCAATTAAAAAAATTATATATATTTGACACAAAAAAGGCAAGTACTGAAATGTCTGTGTTGCTTGAAAAATGCTGGACCAGTCTACCATTTTTCATTTTCAATATGAGATACAAAAAATACCTTAAAAACATCCAGGATTTTTCCATAGATGTCAGGAAGAGAACGAAATATTGCTTAAAATAATGAACACAGAAGACTYCATTATGACATTTTCTGATCCCAGCATTTCATTCTATTCCACCTTTCTTTTCTTTGTAAAGTCCTCTCAGAGAAAACCCTTGAACATTTACCTTCACCATAAAAATCCCCAACAAAACAAACCAACAAAACCTACAAAACCCCCCAAACTCACTTAAATGTTGTTACAGCTCCCCAGTTAGTTTGTAAATAAAAAAATGCCCACACTGTACAGCAACTTAGACAACTTAGAGCAAACATTAGTAAAATTCATACCAAAGCCACAGTTCAATGTTCTATTAGCCATTAGAAGAGAGACACATAATTTTTACTCCCAGATTTCTACGGATTTAGAGAATTTTATTTTAATTTACATTGTACACTATTTGAACACRATGACAACCAGATGATTTTAATTTAAGCAGAGAAGAATTTTGCATTCCTTTTGAAAGGCTATCTTGCTCTTCATATTTGCTTTAAAACTGGTTATGAAAATTAATAAATTTTCTGCCTTTTTCATTTCTTTGAACAGTGGCAGTATATTTATCTGTTCATTTCTGGGTAAGTCCAGAAATAAATTTCCTGTGGAAGGCTAAATCCCAACAGTGTACTTTGCTTTTAGAGTGAATGCAGAAACGCTTCATCCTAGTTTATTGATAGCTGAGGTGGACCAGAGTGATATGCCTTACCAGGAAACTGTCTGAGGAAAACCAACACTGTTAGACAAACAAAACCATAAAGCAACAACAAAGGAAACATCCTAGAAGTCTTGATTTAAACTAAGAACAATGTAGTGCTGGAATAGATTTGAACATAACAGCAAATGTTATGTCTAGCAAATGTTCTCCTATAAGACTRTATTTAGAAGCTATCAATAATCATTTAGTAAAAGATATATTAATCTAAAATGGGATTTAGAGTTAAGGCGCCACACCAAAAATTCAGAAAGTATGTGATTGCAGTTCAATACTCTGATAGCTAGAACATCTAGCAGTGATGGATTGCTGGTTCATCTGGGGATTTAATGATCTTATTTTCATTCTCAGCCTTTTGAGAAGTAATACTAGGTGTATTATTTCAGTCAAAGTTCGTAGTACTGAACTTTATGACATTCAGCAAAGTCAGCGCTTCCCTTGGCAAGGTGGATGGAAAGAACCTGGAGGCCTTGGAAAACACCAGCTGAGCATGAGTCAGCAGTGTGCCCCGGTGCAGAGCCAGGCCAACAGCACCCTGGGAGTTATTCACAGGGATATAGCCAGGACACTGAGGAGAGGGACTATCCACCTCTGCTCAGCACTCCTAAGCTCCCTTCTGTATAYTCCAAGCTGTGGGATCTCTCCAGCACAGGAAGGAGGGAGGGCCCTAGAGTTGCCTGAGGTCTGTGATACTTTTCCTGTTTGGAGAGGCTGAGGGATCAGGGCTTGTTCCGCCTGGAGGAGAAATGGCCTTGGGTGGAAATAAATGCAGCCTGCTGGTACCTCTGAATAGTTTATCGACAGCATGGAGTCACCTTCGCTCTGGTGCACAGTGGGGAAATGAGAGACGACAAGCATAGGGAAAAACAGTATTTTGTAAGGAGACTCTTTTTCACCCTGCAGACAGCCAAGCAGTTGAAGACACAGCCCAGAGAGGCTGTGCTCTCTCCATCCTTGAAGATCTTCAAAGTTCAGGATTTTCAGGATAAAGCCCTGAACAACTTTGTCTGAGCAATTTTCCTATAATCCTATAGTTTCAGAGGGAACAGAAACTAACCAACATTCTCTGATGARCATCTAGATTTTCAAATGAATGCTGTGGAATCTGAATGCCCTATTTATCTGAAGCAAAGTCAGTACCTCTTTCTGTACTTGTGTTAGTGAGGAGGGGCTAACCATTAAGACATTGTAGGACCTAAATTGTAGGTGCTTAATTTCTTCATTAGATCTAGTCTTAGTCACCATTGCATGAAGGCTTTATGGCATTTGTGTACAGGTTTTATCCAAAGGAAAAAAAAATTCTCTTTTTGCTGTCACTGGCAATTTAAAAAGCAAATTTGCAGAATAACTTGTGCATTAATGTGAGGCCTTGGGGATATTTATATGAACCCTTTAAATTAAACCCTTCAAATGAACATTTTTAATCCTATAGAACTGACAACCATGCATTTAGCTAAGTTTATTATTCATGTCATAATGATTTATGGGCACTTTAACAAGTTACAGCCCATGTGTTATGTTGTCATGTCTTTTTGAAGATCAGTAACTTGGATTAGCTATGCAAGAGTATGGATAATTCTTGTAAGGTGCTTAACAAAAGACATCTTTTAACTCAGGATTTCCTCCAGCTGTTTGATCAGAAACCATGTTTCTGTCAACAGTTGATCTTTAAACTGCAGCTTTTTCTTCATGAAAACGAAGGGATGTTCATTGCATAGCTTACGTTTATTTCTTGKTTTTATTCTTATTCCTATAAACCTGTAAACTAGCATTACTTCAGCATTATAAATGCAAACTATGTAATTTTAAACAAGATTTTCTCTAAGAAGATTTATAATAAGCAGCTTGTTAAACTGTCTGTGAAGTGTAGCTGACAAACCTAAGAGCTCTTGTTAGCAGTTAATTCTTTCGGAATAAGTAAAATAAGGTATGGATTTGGGAGACAGACAAACAGAGGAAGACAGACACAAAAAGAAAATGCTTAACGGTGGTATGTTTAGAGACCAATCTAATTTTAAACTTTTAAAATGGCATCAGTGAAATTTGTCTTGCAGTTAACACAATATTTGAATGATGAATATTGTATTTCTTATTAGAATAGAGAGACAGACTAAAAATTCCAAGGTCCCTCAASGTCCCTGGTTCATTCCCAGTTTTCAGCACCAAAAACACTGTGGTCTGTTGACCCTGGCTGGATGCCAGGTACCCACGAAAGCTGCTCTATCACCCCCCCCTCTGCAACTGGAGAGGGGACAGAAAATACTGTTAAAAGTTCATGAGTGGAAATAAGGACAGGGAGAGATCACTCATCGATTACAGTCACAGAACATGCTGAAATTTGGGATATTACTTGAATTTATTACCAACAAAATCAGAGCAGAATAATGAGAAGAAAATAAATCTTAAAAATCTTCCCCCTACTCCTCCCTCATTCCCAGATCTACCTCCCCCCACAAGTAGTGCAGGGAGACAGGGAATGGGAGTTATGGTCAGTYCATCACACCTGGTTTCTGCCACTGCTCAGGGAGAGGAGTCCTTCCCTGGCTCCAGCGTGGGGTCCCTCCTACAGGGGACAGTTCTCCATGAACTTCTCCAATGTCAGCCCGTCCCACAAGCAACAGTTCTTCACAGACTGCTCCAGTGTGGGTCATTCTTCCACAGGGTGCAGTCCTTTAGGCACAGCCAGCTCCAGTGTGGGGTCCCTCCTACAGGAGACAGTTTTCCATTAACTTCTCCAATGTGAGTCCATCCCACAAGTTCTTCACAGACTGCTCCAATGTGGGTCACTCTTCCACGGGGTGCAGTCCTTCAGGCACATCTGGCTCCAGTGTGGGTCCCCCATGGGGTCACAAAACAGGAAAATGTCTCCAGCATGRGCTGCTCTCTCCATGGGTGTGCCGGTCCCTGCCAGGAACCTGCTCCAGCAGAGGCCACCCACAGGGCCACAGCCTCCTCTCAGGCATCCACCTGCTCCAGCGTGGGTCTCCTCCAGGGGCTGCATGTGGATCTCTGCACTCCCATGGACCTCCAAGGGCTGCAGGGGCACAGCTGCCTCACCAATGGTCTACACCATGGGCTGCAGGGGAATCTCAGCTCCAGTGTCAGGAGCACCTCGTGCTCCTCCTTCTGCACTGACCATGGTGCCTGCAGAGTTGTTCCTCTCAYATGTTCTCACCCCACTGCTCAATAACTTTTCTTTTTTTAATGTTACGGATAGGTGAAACCTTACAGAATAAGGGCCTGTTTGCCTTTGTAAAATCATGGCTAACTCCTTGTACTGCAGCTAAGTAGAAAAGGATTCTGGGTAATGACCCAGCTGGAATAGAGGTGGAAAACAAGTTGTGTAACCATAGAAAACAAATTATATAACCATCACATGTTCACATCGTGGTTTATGGTGGTTGGTTGACTTACATTTGTTTGGCTTTAATGGAATGTTACTGATAAAGGCCTAATTGCTTAAAAAGGCCTGGTTTTGGCAATAAACAAGTTCCCTTTTTGCACCTGTCTGAGGACTCTGCTTCGCTTCTTATCGTAACATTTTACTTCTTAGATATGCAACCCCAGAGGTGCTATCACCACCTCTGATTGGCTTGGCCTTGCCCAGAAGCGGGTCTGTCCTGGAGCTGGTACTGGCTCTGTCAGACACAGCAGAAACTTCTGGCTGCATCTCACTGATGATATCCCTGTAGCTCCCCACCCCACAAAACCCCACCACACAAACACAGTACAGTACCCAATGAAGATCCATCAAAAAGGTTTACAATAATTATAGTTTCCATTTTCACCTAGGTATTTGGTCTTTCACTTTTTGGTTTTTAACATAATTTAAATTTGCAGCAGCYATTGTGCATTTAAAATGTCTGATATTTTATCTCATGCTGTAGTCAAGCCACTCTCTAAATAATGGGCGAGTGGAACACACCTCACTGTGACAAAATATCCCATCTGGCCCCTCTGGGGTTTGAGAGTCCTCAGCCCAGCCCAGCAATCTCCCTCACCCACCATTGACCTGATTCTGAAATGTAGCCCTGGCTCTGTGCTGGGAAGAGGGGGAAATGCCACTGTTCTTTAATAAATGTTAGTTTGTACGTACATTTAATGATACACAGAGAACTGAAAATGTCAAATGGAATGCTGCATATATAGAAGTTGCTTACATTCTGTGGCACTACGCTGGAGCAACAGTCCTTGAAAACTATTCCAGAGAGCACAGAGTACTTACTGAAGATACTATCTTTCAAACATCTCCCCTGCCATTCACAATGCTGCAATCTCCAAGGTGAAATAAAATTATTTTAACAGCAGGGACTGAAAAAGAAAATTGTTCTGAAAATTCATGTCCTGTCTGCCTTTTAATGCAACAAGCATCAACCCAGAATTGTGATATGGAAAAGAAAGAACCAATGAGCCTTCTAGTATTCTACTGGTCCCCACCTGTTCCAGGCCTGGCTGGGATGGAAGTAACTTTCTTCTCAGGAGCCAGCGTGGTGCTGTGCTTGGACTTTGTGACTAAACAGTGTTGATAACACAGCAGTGTTTTGGCTATTGTTGAACAGTACTTGCACAGTCAAGGCTTTTTCTTTCTCCCACTCTGCTCCCCCAGTGAGTGTGCTGGAGGTGAGCAAGAGCCTGGKAGGACACAACTGCAACAAGTGATCAAGCAATATTCTGTACCACATGATGTTGTGCTCAGTGATAAAAGCTCAAAGAAAGAAAAATAAAAGCAGGGATGTTGATGGTTAAAGCATTTTCTTTCCAAGTAACTGTTATGCATTCTGAAGCTCTGCTTCCCAGGAAGTGGCTAGACCTCTGTCTGCTGACGGGAAGAAAGAAATGATTCCTTTTTTGGTCTCCTTGCACATGTACCTTTTGCTCCACATATTAGACTGCTTTTTCCCTCAATCCATGAATCTTATYACCTGCCTTTTTTTTTTTTTCCCCTCTGACAAACAGCAGAAAGGAGTCAGTTCCATTAGATGAGGTCAACCCACCAAACCAGATGCTGAGTGGCCCAGCTCTGTTACTGAAATATGGATAGAAGCAGACTCACAAGGGAAATACCATTCACATAGAAATAACTAAAACTGAAGACTAGAGGTTCAGAATGAGTGGAGACATTTGCATGTCTTACCTACAAGTAAAATCTAATGTCTTTTAACATATGATAGTTCCTCTAAAACAGTGTAGGCTTGCAAACAACACTTACAGAATGATGGCTACTATTCTAAAGAGCATTTTTGCTGAGATCTTTGTTCCTTCATTGTGAACAGACAGAATATATTCACATAATTTACATGATCAGTGATAATATAGTTACAGACAATTAAAGTGCTACAAATTTGATATAATCTGCCACAACTAGAGAAGGAAGCCAGCTATAGCTGAAGCCAAACAGAAGTACACCATATTCCAAAGTCAAGAGTATCTGGCCTTTTGCACTAAAACGCTGAAGCTGTTGCCAGACTATTCAGCCAGAGAATTCTGCACTTTTCATTCAAGATCAACTTATTAGCCCAGAGGAAAGGTGATTAATGGCCAGTCATACCATGAGAGGAGAGAAGAAACTCAAAGGTACGACAGTCAACTAGAGCTGCCCTAGCAATCTGATTGATTCAATTTCAACTAGCACAAATYGTCTGTGTTGTTACAGGTAAGATGACTTAGTTCGTCCAAGGCTGTGAGACAGAATATCTGCATAGAGATCAAGAGGGAGGATGATGGACGCTCCAGTCAGGAAGAAAGAGAAGTGCTGGAAGCTGTTTTTGTGACTAGTACAAAAGGTGAAAGTGTCATTTGATGTAGAAGAGGTGAAGAAGGACATAAGTTTTCCCTCTGTATCTGGTACACATCTCTCATTCAAGTGGTCTACTAGTTTACTCCAGGACTGGGATGTTTTGTTTAGGTATGCCCTCTGTATTACACACATGTCTTATTTCCAAGTCCACCCCGGTGCTATTCAGCGGGGGCATAGTATTTCAAAGACTTTTTTTGGTGGGGATGGGAACTCTACTCTCCCATGCTACAATTCTTCTAAAGCCATTTTCACTGCAGAAACAAACACGAAAATATTTGAGAGAATATATTCCACTGAGAGAACGTATTCCAAATAACATTATGGATTTCTCCTGGGCAAGAAAACACAAAAAGATTTTGATTTGATATGCATGTAACATCTAAGCAGAGACTAAATCAAAGTAAATCTCTTCATCTTATGCCTTTTTTGCAACATAAATTTGGAGACTAAAATTAAAATTAAAAATTAATGATGTGTATGTTTATTTTGTTAATGTATATCTAATAACTGAAATTCACAGCTATCAGTACTATTAACTGAAGTTGTCTACACCTTAAAGAAGACAGAATTTGGTTTTGGCATAGTCATGAACACTTTCGAGCCATCTTTTAAATTCCATATACTGCATTTTTCAAGAAGAAAAATACCAGTTATTTTTCAGTTCAAAATAATCTAATTTTTAGTCCTTTTCAGCAGACATAAGTGTAAAAAGAAATAACATCACATAAATTAATAATTAATTCTGCTCACTTCTATTATTTACCATTGTAGCTGTAAGTATTCATCACCACAGTATCTGAGCATCTTAGACATTTCAGTGCATTATGCATAAATCCACCAACTTGTAGGGTGTTTCTGTTATTCCTGTTTCACATTTCTGGAAGACAATGGACACTGAGCTTGATAGACTGATTTTTCAGGGGTRCTTAGCATCTGGTTGGCCTACCCATTCATTTTATTTGGCATTGCAAATCATAGGTCATTATTTTTTTATCTGTAACTTAAGGACTTTGAAAATACCGTTTTTAAGAAGCTTCCTGACTTGAGATAAATTTCCTTACACATTTTTAAAGCTCATTTTGCCAAAATATGAGGTTGGAAAGCATTGAAAGTAACAGAGGACTTATCTGCTGATGTCCAGCTTGTAGCTGGTAGCTGCTGAAGCAGTCAGAAACAGGGACTAAAACATAAAAGCATAATTAAGCCTTTCTTTTTCTTTCTTCTTCCTTTTTTTTTTTTTTTTTTAATTTGGAAACACACATTTTCTTCCCTGCCCAAGAAGAAATGTTATGTCATTGAAATGATCCTCATTCTCAAAATACATTCCATTTATTTTAAACACCTTTATCACATAATCTTATTCTTTTTATATAACTGATACTTACGGATACTCCACTAGTGCTCAGTCACCATAAGAAAGCTGATAAATGAGACAGAGATCCACTTCTCTATTTTTTCTCATGAACTGAGATGTTAATGCAGTCTAATGCAAAAGAAGAGCAAAGGGGGGAGTTAGAGGACATAAAAGCCAAGAATTTATTTTCCTTTCCCTACACAAAACATTCAGTTCAAAGTTCAATACTTATGTAGCAAATGTATCAAAAAATGTTCTGATCCTTTTTTTCTAGAGATAAGTGATGCATGCAAAGTAATAAGACTGCATGCAAAGATAATTTTTCAGGTTCCTATTTTTTTTTCCTAAAGTGCAATTTCAGTAAAACTGAAATTCTACTGGCACGGTAGGATGCACTGGCAATTCAAGATTGTGATTCTAAAACAAACTTACACTGCCGTTAAAGCACAAATCTGTAAATCTCATTTCTTCTGGCTTTGTCAGAATTAGCCACAGAAATAGCTTTATTTGAGTAACATATTGCTTTATCCTATTGCTTCATAAAGCATCCTGTCACATTACAAGCAGCTATGCAATTTCTCCTTTTGTCTTATTGTCTACRTGGATACAAGTACATCGATTTCAAAGGAACTGAAGCTAAGGTAATGAACAGATTGTGGTATTATCTTTTGTGAACTGAGGATTTAGCAAAAGAGCAGACTGTCCCACTATACACGGGTTTGGACCACATTTGAGGGTAACACGTTTGTATAAAAAACTACACACCATCTTGTGTGCTGACTTTCKAATATTTGAAACAAGAAAAACTGAAATAATCAGAAAAACGCCCAGAGCTTRTATGTCTTCCAGAAAGCCTAATGTCTTCTGGTTTAAGATAGCCTACATATAATTTTATTTCCAGGCCTTATTAGTGAACTATATCTTACCAAAAAGTCTCATATATTTTTAAGATTGTATTTCCCCAAGAAAAAGCCACAAATATAAATAATTATTTGATTGTAGTTACAGCAATGAAAACATCTAGGAGGTATTCATTTCTGTTTACAAGCCTAATCACAGCAATTTGTATTAACCACCAAATATCTTATGTGACATAAAAACATACAGAAAAATCTGAAGTATTTTCAAAGTTTTATGCTGACCTAAACCCTGCGTAATAGAACTTTTTTACCTAAGTGAGAGTCAATTTGGAATTTATAATGAAGATAAACAGTGTAAGTAAGTTTATAATGTTTTGTTCTTTCTGGTTCTGCATATGGAAAGACTACAGGTAAGAGGCAGAACTGAGAAAAACTGTGATCCTGCTTGCATAACTGAAAATTTAGCAGTAATACCCCASCAGAGTGGATTAACAGTCACACCTATTTAGCCTAACCTCAGAACAGATGTTGAGAATGGAAGTTGCACAGGGTAGAAGTTATTACAAAAACTGCTGTTGTAATGTGATTGTAACAGATACAATCCTCAGTCATCAAGTATTCAACTACTCTGAAGACTGAAGTCTTCAATAYTGCAAAGCCACAGATTCTTACTTTTCTTACTTGACACTTTGAAAAGAATTGGTAAGATTTGAGCAAAAAGTTTCAAATTAAATTAATATTAAATATTAAATTAATATTTGGTATGAACAGGTATTTTCATTATATATCCCTAGAAGCAGAAAATGGTGTATTGTGAAAATGTAAGCAAACAATTTACTACCAGACAGTAAAATACTTAACATTTGTGTAAATACGAATGATAAGTAAGACTGCAGTGTACAGAGTACAGCTGTCACACTGGAAAAAAACAAGGAAGCAATCTCTGGCTATTCTCTGCACACCTCACAATGTTAAAACCATGACGTGACATTCTGTCATCTATATCCCATGTACTATTAAAAATGTCTAAGAAAGATCAGATGAAGAACTGAGTTACAAAAAGATGAGAAATCCAGTTTATTTTTATATTTTTAAGGGTTTAGTCTAGTATTTCTGTATGGAGGAAAAAAAAAAAACACTACATAAATATTGCAAAATGTTTCCTATTCTCAAATAAGTATGTCTGTTACAAATATGGTCCCATGTGATTTCATGTTTGAACTTTGTACTAAAGGCATCCAGATGGTGTAGTAAGAGAGTGTTCCAAAAATGTAACTGGCATCTTTGCTGGCAGTGACAGCTTCCAGCGACTTAAAGTTGTAATTTCCTTATTCAACAAACAGAGAGAGTTTTGTGACAACACTGGAGAAAATGAGAGTCTTTAAGAATTTATGACATGGTAATCTTCACCTTTTCCATCCAGCTGAGAATGTTCCCTTTATAGCTAGAGAGTAGTTATTATCACACACTGCCCTTTTCTACCTTACTCTTGCACAGGAACTGTTTCTAAATCTGTCTGCTCACAGAAAGATAATCCTTCAGTCAGGATAAGGAAAAAAATGGCCATGATTACACTCCTGGGCATATATCCTTCCTTTTATTACATTTCTTCATTTTAACTTTACTAGGGTCATTATTATTGCCTCATAAAATATGGCAACAGTACCATTATTGCTCCTACTCCAGAAATGCTGTAGATRTCGATAGCACAGAGAATAATGAGGACACAGATTTCAACACACTAAAATCAATTGGAAATGCTTTCAGGTTAGCTGAGAAGCAAGCATGTAAATTATTAGAGAAGATATGGACCAGTTTCCAGGCTGGCTGCAAACACYAGAAGGTAACCCACCCATATCCCTGGGTTTTTTAACTTGTCTTTGCTAGCTGAATTATGTCTTCAGCAGTATGGCCAAACAAGAAGTTTGAAGTCTCACTTCAATTTTTGGAGAACTTCAGGCCTTTTATGTATAGTTTTTGTAAAGCTTATTCACTGCCAGTCTCATTGCCATGGTAAATATGCTTGCAAGGTTCTGCTTAAAAATATTCTACAACCAATGTAGGAACAGTTACAGATCAGTTGAGTTTGTCTGCAGAAATATCAGGTAATAACTGTCCAATACTCATGCCTACGCATGACTCATGTCAGTGACATGAAAACATTTTTTACTCTTCTTTACATGATGTTTGACATTAAAAAATGCTGCCTGCTACTCAAAGGTATTAATCAGTTTGCCTGAAAAATGTTCCAAGAAAGATTAATTTGTTTTTTTTTTTATATATGCAGTGTGAATGTAAATAACATTTATTTAAAGACAAATAACAAACTTTCTGGCCTTGTTTATATTTCATAATAAAAAAAAGGGCACAGACCCAACTTTCTTCTCTGAGGCACCTTTAAGTAATTGTGTTCAATCAACACATCTTGTTTTCTGAGCTGACTATGTTAGAACTGGCTTCATTCTTATTTCATTAATTGATACTACARTGGTTATTTTCCTAACCTTGAATGCTACAATAAGCCTATGGGTTAAAGCCTATTTGGTTTACCAAGGACAAACTTTAGAGAAGCGGCAGAAGAAAAGGAATGCCTGTGGAATGAGATTCCAAAACAAAAGGCTCTGATGAAGCATAGTCAGAGTACCAGGGGCCTGATCAGAGGAGATCCTGGTACGTCCATCTGCTAATTCATGACTGACTCCTCATTTTAAGGATGAGTTTTTCAGAAATATGGAAATTATCTTGCAATTTCACTCGGAGCAAGTCATAGAACAATAAGCCTCTATTTGGTAGCTTTTCAGATTTTACTATGTTTCTGAATATGTTCATATCATAATCGTCAAATACCTGATATTTTATCTGTTCTGCACACTCCACCCACTACTGCTTACTGATACCAAGAAGCAGGGTTAGGAGGGACATACCCTGTTCTAGTAGCAGGTTTGTATGGTATATACCCCTTTTCTTCAGTAACAGATGGTAATTTGTTTCGGTTTTCTGTAAGGCACAACAGTGGGACAGATGGCTGKTGGCAAATCACCATCAGATTTATTACAGGAGGTTCACATTTTTACTCAGATTATATTAGTGCTTTATTCCATGAGTAATTCCATTGAAACTGATGAAACAACACCTTGGATAAAGTACTAAGTCTGAGAATCTGGCCACAATTTCTTCTATCTGCTCTTTCAGCACTTTAGATTATGAAGTGTACCTAACAAAATTCAGAAAAATTAAGCAAAATCAGGAGTCAGAACCAGTAATAATTAAGGTCTTTTGAGGTAGGTGACAGATTAATGTATCATTTGAAAGAAATAAAAGTCATTAACTGTTCAGTTGACACACACCCAAATATTTTCTCTAATCAAATGTATCTGTTTTGTCTCTAGCCAAATTAGACTGTCACATTGAATCCTTTGAGAAAGTTACATATATTGGCAGTGAAATAATGTACTAATCATGTAATACATGTCAACCCTTTTTATTTAACCAGTGTTATTTGCCACATTCTATAGAAGTTCTTCCACATTCTAATGCACACCTGAGTGAAAGCTTTGCTCTCACTTTACGTTAGCTTATACAGCTATACAATAGAAGTATTACACTCATACAGATTCAGTGAATAAGGAAATTAAATCTTGACTATATGCTCTATTGTCTGACTGAAACAAATTGAACAATACAGAAGATTGAATAAAATAGTCTGATGTTTCAAGGCAACTGTTTTTGCAAAATAAATGGGAAGAGTTACATATTCACTTGAAAAAAAGAAATGAAGCTGATTTGATTTTTTTCCAGCCACTGTATGGGGTAATTTTTTCATTCTTACAGAGATATATTCTATTAAAGTCAATATATTTTCATCCATCACTGGCTAAGATAATCACCTGGAATGATGAACCTACCCCTTAAATATTTATCTTCTGATTTATGCTGTTATCTTTAAAGTCCTGTAGTACGAAGATTAAAGCTTTACTGGTATTGTTAGAAAAAGCTGTAAATCAGGAAAGAATATTAAGTGGTCAGTTTTGATGGATTAGCTAGGATTAATACTTAGTCATGGAAGACAATAAATGTTGACACATCTATAGGTACATTCATGTTAAAAGATATTTTTTCTTCATATAATGTTCATTGAACCTATCAACTAACAAGTCTCTCTGACCTGGACCACTGACAGAATAGGGATGCTGAAGAAAGGACAAAGAATATTACACAAAAATACAGCTTTTCTGTACATCCTTATTCCACTAGAACATAAGGAACATCCTTATTCCACTAGAAGTAAACAAACACATCTGCTAGATTTTAGGCTTTTTTTTTTTTTTCTTCACTTGAATAAGAAATGACTAGTAGTTTTGGAATTCAAGTAGTGAAAAAATTTACCAAAAGTCAGCAGAACTGGCCTGAGCAGACTTTTTGAATCAATCCGTGTAAGCTGTGATTATCCAAAATACAAATTTCTGGAATCTACAAACTCCCCACATTTACCAAGTGCATCTTGAACAGTACTATTTATACACCATTAAGTACAATGTAAGTCATCTGGAAATGATTAGCATACATGGATTTATTTCCTAAACTGAAACAGCATTTAAAATGTCTGTGTCTGATTTTATAGAAACCAGGTAGCTCAAGACATATGTCTCCATAGCCTGTGGTTTCAGGTTTGATTTAGTGACTCTCTAATCAAATAACTTACTTTTATGTAGAAGCTGTGTCTCAAAGCCTGATGCACTCAGTTCCACTTGAAAGCATTCTATCATTCTTCATCACACAATGTAGAGGCTGGCACGTGTGCCCTAATAAAGTCAATCTCAAACAATCTGGAAGAGTCTTTTTAAAGTAAACCCTTTACTCAAAAACAAACCAACAAAAATACAACGCCAATCTTGCCAAGAATACTAACACCATGACAAAATGCTACAGTAACTGTATTTTAGGTATGCAGATAATTTGTTTCCCTAAGAAAGAAATCTTCCCTATCTATTGTATTACTGAGTTCTCTTCTGCTTTCCCTTTCATTCCTACATCAACCACAAATCTGATTTTTCTTCAGGGCCTAAATAACTTCTAGATACTAACACTGAGATTTGCCTCTAACAGGTTTTTATTTTCTAGGTTTTTGTTTCCTTGGCAAACATCTCACTTCCCAAATGAAACAGCTCCCTTGAACCTATAAGCCACATGATCTCTCAGCCCCCAAATAATTTTTGTCATATCTTACTTTTTATTTTTTTTCCAGTGCTGACCTATCTCCAGGCAAATTCTTCAAAACAAGGTCAAATTCAGCTACCAAACCAGAAAAAGACAAATAGTTTGTGTTCAACACTGTGTATCAGTTCCTTTCCACTCTTCTTCTGTTACCATTCTATATTGTCTGTTGACATCCTTTAGGTATCACAGGTGATCAGATTCCTTCTGAGAAACTATTAAATTATTTACTTAGGGTGGAGTGTAAGATTTAACATAATATTGTTTTATTATAGTAGCGAAAAACTGTTAGTGAAAATCATGCAAATGGACAGTGAAAATATGTATCAGATTTAAATAGGTAAAACATCTACAGAGAAACTTTTAAGAGCAAGAGACACATTAAGTATTTCTAGATCTAAATACACATGGACTTCAGAGGTATTTGATATCCTAATCAGTGGTTGGATCAAAATTTTCCAGGTATATAACTTTTATTACAACTGTAAAAATACTGTCTCTTGTTACAGTGATTCTCTTCCAACCTATCAAAATCCCTATTTCCAATTCTTGCAGATCAGAATCATTAATAGTATTTCAGTAGGTTTTGCAGTTGCACTCTACAAACACTCCCATTGCTGCCTAACCCTAGGCACACAGTCTGTGTGACAAAGGCACAATCCTGTGTTCCAAGTACCCTCAAATGAGATTTTTAATTCAGACTCATACAGAGTTGTGTTAAATTGGACAGTCAGGATTTCACCCATGCTGACAATGGGACTATTTTTCGAGCAGATATTACACAGATCAATGGCAGAATCTGATTTAAAACACACAGTAGTTATAGCAGGTCTAGGACATTCTCCGCTAAACCACAATATGTGTGTCAAGTCTAACTTTTTTTTTTCTTCAGAATACTGTGAATGTTCTGAAAGTTGCATTAAATATTGATCTGTTTCTGAGTATAAGCATCCAGTCCTTGCATATTTTCGGGTTTGCTGCTCCTCATTCTTTCAGGAGTTGAGTAGCTTATTTAGAGAGCTGTTACTTTTACCAGTCCAGGCTTAGGATACACGATGCTTCTGAGAAATCAATTTTTAAAAAATGTTCACGGCTTATTACAGATAAACTAACAAATGTGTAGTTTATTCTTTTATACTAAGCCTTAAAAATGAAAAATGTACTTACCATGCCAAAGCATCATTTGACCTATTACAATAGAAAGTTTGATTACTTGGCATTCTTCAAGCAGGAGGATGCTTTGAAAAATACTCCAAGTACTTTAAATGTTCTGAAAGAAACAACATATAGCTGAATAACCAAGGATGACTCAAACTCAATTACTTACTAACATTTCATTTTAGTCACAATTTTAGTGATGGATTGTGTTGATATGTGCTGTGCATTCAGAAAATTTGGGTAAAATGCTTTTTCTGAGAACACTTATGCAAGCAAAACACTTGGTGTTCATATAAAGCAAACACAAAAGACAAATACATAAAATAAAAATCAATAAAAATTAATTCATTTTCAAGGTATTGAAGCAGTCTTCTAAGTTTTGCAGAATTCTGTCACTATATCAACTTAAGTAGCATCTGATTAATACTTTTTTGCAAAGTGACTGGAATATTCTGTATTTTAAATTGACAGAGGACCAACCCAACTACAAATACACCTAATTTTTCTTTGAAATTTGCAGATCCATTCATATAATCAGTTAAGGGTTGCTCCCAGGCCCACATATATGAGGAAAATCAATGTAAATCTTAGACAGCTCAATTTGCAGGCTTTGCACAATGCATTAACATAGGAGTCTTATTGGCAGAAATCGATTTGCTGTAACTGGTGCTACTAACTCTCTGTAGCAGAATTCCATTTCAATCCTTGTCTGACTGTATCATATATGGTGTCCATTTACCTTTCTAGCTTGGGCAAAGTGGGTATTTTTTTATCAGCATGGCAGAAGAAGTCCCATCAACCATCTCAGGTACAGATAAGGCACATGGTGGGCAGTGGTCTAAGTGCACGAAGAACAGTTCTGTTTCTGGTATCATGAAGGCCAGCCTTTGCCTGACTCAGTAGTCTTCAGAGGTATTTTCTTTTCAGAATTATTTTGTACTGTGTATGTGGATTCAGTTTCAATGTCAAGCAACTAATTCACGTCAATAGGTTAAATTTCAGATGATTGGTGTGGCAGAAAACACAAGGACTCCACTGAAATGTCTAACACTCAACATATAATAAAAAAATACTGAATCAAATTTAAAAAAATGATCACAGATATTACAGTGAAAATGAAACTGAAGAATTTAAAGACAGCATTTGCAGAGGGATACTTGTTACTTTTAACATTTCTTTGTTATTGCCTGCTTTTTTTTTTAACTATTGGTATTATCATGTAGTTGATAAAAGACTTGACATTTGTAGTGATCTGTGACTGAAAAATGAACTGCAGAACTGAAAGGCCCAGCTCTTGCAAGGCTTAGAGGGCAGCAGTGAACCTGTCAAGCTACAAGAGGAAATGAAAAGTTAACAGATCATCTGTACTGAAGTATCTCACGCTCCAGTTAGATGACCATGGAATATTTGTTATTCTTGCCTATAACTCCCAAGTCTAAGTAAATGAAAACAGCTGAAATTTCTCTATTTTCAAAAGACTCAGAATGATGGTCAAAGACATTCCAAATTAAAATTTCCAAACCTCTGATCAGGCTCAGCTTCTTTCTAAACTTTGTTGTTAATCTTCTCATGAAGGAATGGTAGCTATTATTTTGATGAGGTAGCAGTTATATTAATGATGTGAAAGACACATAATTAAGCAGAAAATTGTGTGTAATCACATATTTTGTTTCAAATACAGCCATTAATAAAATACAATCCTGTGTATATGGTCAAATGTATTTTGTCACTGAGGCAGACAGGAATCTTTTTAAAATACCAGTGGTTTTATATATCTGTGTTTTAAAATATACTTATAAGAAAACTTCCCCAAAGTAAATTTTTCAGGTGGTTGGTTTGTTTTGTTTTGTTTTTTTTTTAAGTACACAGGAATTGGTTTTTACTCTTACATCAAGAAAACCCCAGCAAAATCCCTTAACTCTTTATTAATTTTCATTTCTTATGTTAAAGTATTTTACTTTCAACAGCACAGTGCTGCATAAACTTTAAGCAGTACCACTGACACTGTCCAGGTGATAAACTTAGCAGCTCAACAAATGTGGGCAATACCTGGAATTAACRGAAGTTAAATATCCAAGTGTGAGAGGGCAAAATATCCTCAGTTGGATTAGCTCTTTTGCCTGTTTGGGACTAGACCAGCAACCCAAGTACATATTGTGCTCAATCATGTTTTGTCTTGTGACTTACTGAGTTGACTTAACAGAGCTGATATGAGCAGTACTGATTTAAAACCCCAAACAATCTGGTTGCAAAGAATCTGATCACAGCTACAGTGTATTTTTGAAATTGCGTTTTAATCTCAAAAGACTTCTGAATCCAAGACTAAATCATCCCTGAAAATGCATCTGGCAACAAGCAAGCCAAAGTTTCGTATATTTTTTAAATCACCTGTCATGGTTTTGCTACAGATGGCAGCTAAACACCACAAAGACCCTCACTCACTGTCCCTTTAACCCCCACGTGGGATGGGGGACAGAAACAGAAGGATGAAAGTGAGAAAATTCATGAGTTCACATAAAAACATGTTAATAATTAAAAATAAATATTATTTAAAAATATAAGGGAAATAGGAAAAAAAAATCAAAGAGGAGAAAATAAAACCCAAGAAAGTGATGGAAATAAAAATAATGTCTTACCACCAACTGACCAATGCCCAGCTAATTCCTGAGCACCACCCACCCCCCAAACTTCCCCAAAATTTTATAAGCAGAGCATGACACCCTTTTGGTCAGTTGGGATCAGCTGTCCCAAATATGTCTCCTCCCAGCTTCCCTGCACCCCCAGCCAACCTGCTGGCAGGGCAGTCTGAGGAGCACAAAAGGCCCTGCTGTTGTGTAAGCTCTGCTCAGCACTAGCAGAACCAGTGAGTTACCAACCAGTGGGTTACCAACACCTTTTCCAGCAAGACATAGCCCCATACAAGCTACTGTGAACAAGTTTAACTCTGTCTCAGCCAAAACCAGTACAATACCCCAAGTCCACATTTTACACTGCTTCTTCACTTATGCATTCACTTAAGTATTTGTGCAACCATGAGCTGAAAATATTATTTTCTCCTGACCTCCATACTCATCATGTGCTTGATGGAGACACAAAGAAAAATCCTGAAAGGCAGTAAAAAAAAAAAAAAATAGGCAAGTAACTTCCATTTTTGTCATAATAAAAGAAAAAGTATGCTTTAAAATCTGGAAAGCAAGGCCCCTGAGAACTGTTTCCCATCTGACACAAATAAGTATTTGTCCTCTATCCCACACATATCTCACAATTTTCTGAAATACCAGCAGCCCTGGCACTCGCTTCTACATTTAACATTTAGCAGGCATTAAGCAGCCAGTAGGTTCACAGAGCTGAAGGGACCAGAAGACACGGAACAGATCCACAAAAGATACCTCTGGTATTGCAGGATAACTCATCCGGCTCCATACCCTTCTTGGCAGCCCTTAACTATAAAGGAGATAAAAGTTCTTTGCAATGGAGAACTGACAAGGGTCTTGATGGACTTGTGATGGTATAAACTAYAGCTTTTCATAGAGATTATTCCTCTGGACAAAAATCTGCTGTAGGCAGACACAGCTGTCTACACCATTTTTTTTTTAGAGTTGACATAGGCATATACTGCCTCACACAGCTTTAATCCAGAGACTGTGACAGTCACAAAGACCTCAAATTGGAGATCATGCCTTTTTTTCTGGAGTCATTCCCCAGAGAATCCCAGAAAGAAACAAATTTTAAAGAACAAATATTCACTACCTTTGTATTATAAAGCTGATTTTTTTTTTTTAATGTATGTAACCATAGCATTCAACCTCAACCACAATGTAAGGTCAAGGTTTTGTATTAGTCTCAGCACATGAGACAAGACCAAAAAACTGATACAATAATGGACTACATGAAACTTTTATGGCTTTTTGTTTTAATTCAAAAAATGAGGCACTTGAGGCAATTGAAAAAATGAGTCTGTTTTTCACATAATCAAAATCAGACTACCCTCTTATCTTAACCTCCAACATCTCTTTGCTTATTAAAACTACACTAGCACACTTGTTTCTATGAAAGCTCAAAATATTTTTCGAAAGTTTGCCAAGTATAGGCTTTTTGCAATGAAACCATGAAATATTATGCTGCTTAAACAAACATTTATTGAAGGTAATGTTTATTCTACACAGCCAGTATGTATTTGGTATTCTGTACAGGAAATTCCTCTTACATTTTTTAATTGAATTTGTCAGTAATTCTTCTCAGTTTTGTCTCAGTTTCTCTAAGACAAGAGTGTAGTTTGAGAGAACTTACAAACAGCTTCTGGAAAACATTTACGTTTTATTGAGCCCATCAATACTACYGTCTCTGTATGTTAATAACTATATCTAGCTTCTAAATAAAAACATCAAAATTCATAATATGTTTCGAGGTACATGGAAAGAAATCAATGAAAGCTTGTGACCTGAATTCTTTCTGATAAGTATTATCAAGAAACTATGGCTCATCTCATGGCAGTTTTCTATTAATTTCCACAGCACTTTGTGGAACCCAGTAGACTGAACCCACAGGATGGATCACGAGCTCTAGGGAGAATTCCCCATAGATGGAGGCCAGACACAGTGCTTTTACTCTTCAACATTTATTTCATCCGTACTGCACCACCAAGTATGAATACTGCAGAATGTTAGCTCTGTGCTCTTTGGGGTGGCACAGTGATACCGGGTACAGCTGATCCTCTCAGTTCTTTCCATTTAGACAAGTATTCCACAGTGAAAGGTGCACATACGCAACACAATGAGGCAAAATTTATACACTTTTATATATTTATTTTCAAGAAGGTAAGCAAAGGCAGTTTGCTATGTACTTACTTTACGGCCCGAGGTGCCCCGGTGGYGGCGGCAGCGCTGGGGCAGTGCCGGGGCTGCCGGGCCCGGCCCCAGGCGGTGGCAGCGGCTGCAGCGGCCCCAGCGCAGGGCACGGCTGAGCCCCTCAGCCACGGGCGGGCGGGCGAGAGCCCCGGGGAAAGCCTGGGCAAGGGAGGGCAAAACGCTGCCCGGCAGCCAGGGCTGAGCCAGGGGAACCGTGCGGGAAACAGCCCTGCGAGCCTGAGGGGACAGCGGGAGCGGGGACGGAGGCGGGAGAGACGCGGCAGGGATGGCCCTGCGGCCAGGGAGAGACCCCGGCGGGACAGGGCCTTCCCTGCGGACCCTGGGAATGTTCCAGGCTGGAGCAGGGAAATGTGTGAGGAGGAAGGATCGGTAAGCTGACCGCAGCCCCCCCATTCCCCACCCCCTTGCACAAGCCGGGCAGCGGGGAATGGAATAGCGAAGGTGAGCCTAGGAAGGAGGGGGAATAGAGGGAAGGTTTTTCACTGTTTTCGCACTGTACTACTCTGTTTTTAACTGAAACAACTGAAATTAATTTTCTCAAAGTTGAGTCTGCTTTGTATGCAGATGGTAGTTGTCTTTACCTCGCCCCACAAACTACCATCTTATTTCCTCCCCATATCGTGTAAGAATGAAAGTGAGAGAGTGGCTGGATGGGGATCTGG
Source organism: Parotia lawesii (assembly GCA_003713295.1). Classification (NCBI taxonomy): domain Eukaryota; kingdom Metazoa; phylum Chordata; class Aves; order Passeriformes; family Paradisaeidae; genus Parotia; species Parotia lawesii. The sequence continues at coordinate 1,579,106 of RAHM01000171.1, read as the reverse complement.
CATCTGGYCACAGTCTACGCAGCACAATTTTATAGAACTTTTGTTAGCATGAATTCTTCATTAAAACATTTGCTTGCAAAATGGTTTGGGTGGGAATATGAGCACCCAAGGTCAACCCCCTACCCTTACCTACAACCCTGAGCACATACTGATTTCTCCCAAGACGAAGATGGAAAGAGGGGTCAGATCCACTTAGTGGATGCTCAGCAGAATGTCCTTAGAGAATTACACAAGGGCCTGAAGTCCCCAGAACAAGTCTTATTCTTAGAAAGGTCTTTAAGTAAGAGCTTTTGTATTTATAACACGACTCAGGAGATTTTGCTTGTTATATTTGTAATACTGCTGGGTACAATAATCAAATATACACTGAAAGCATTTGCAAATTAAGCACAGGAAAACCACTGGATATGAAGACTGTATCATTACATAGGCAAATCTGTACTTGGGTGCTTCTGTCTGCACACAAACATGCTATTTGCAAATCTTCAGGTATAGCGTACTTGGATGTTTTCAAGTGAGTTCTCAGTGAAAAAAACATTTTCTGTGCTAGCGCATCTTGTTTATCACTAATCCTGACTGACTGCCACAAAACTTGTAGCAAAAAATGAACATCTGTGTAGTGAAGTAATGCTGAACTGTGCAAGGCAAAAAGAGCCTACATAGACTATAAAGATGATGACGAAATTGCCATTCCCTATAATGGGAACTAAATAAGTTGAATTTTCCTGTCAATTTTCTGTGGATCATATAAATTTGCTTTAGATGTGATTTTGCTATCCCACCAAGGTCAACTGTATTGCTTCCATTTTTGAAAGATGCTACTATTCAAGTTCATCAGCAAATCTGTTCGAAATCTAAGCACAAGACTGTGTCAGTCCAATTCTTACTCCATCACTCTCCAAAACAGACTGAAATAATAAATATGAAGCTTTTTTTTCCTAGGAATCATTAACTTGCTACATAAAGAAGGTAATTATAATAATTGAACACAGTGACATAATTATTAACTCTCTTCTCCATCCCCCCAAACCTCTCAGCTAAAGCTGATTACATGATACCTCTGATTCCTATGCAGTAGTCTTCCTGTTTCCGCAAATAATACATTCATGAATCAAGAAGAACTGTAGATGTATAAAGTGGTTGGGTTTGGAAGGGACCTTAAAAATCATCTACTTCCATCCCCGCTGCCACAGACAGGGAACCTTCCAATAGACCAGATTGCTCACTCAACCGGTTCTTGAACACTTCTAGAGATGACACATCCACAACTTCTCTGTGTAACCCCTTTCAGTGTCTCACCACCCTCACAGTAAAGAAATTCKTCCTCAATTCTTCCCTCCCTGAGGGAACACCAATAGCTGCTGGTCTCCACCCGGACATCGAGCAACTAACTGCAACTTTTTAGGTATAATCATCCAGCCAGTTCCTTATCCACTAAGTGGTCCAGCCATCAAATCCTTGTCTCTACAGTTTAGAGACAAGGAAGTCTCAGCTGATGTATTCTTTTTGGTTTTCAGTAAAACTTTCCATACTGTCTCTCACAGGATCTTTCTGGACAAAACGTCCAGCGCACAGCTGGATAAACACATCATGTGATGGGTGAGCAGCTGGCTGATGGGTCAGGCACAAAGGGTCATAGTGAACGGGCTGCCATCAGATCTGTCACTAATGGGGTTCTGCAGGGCTCCATTCTTGGCCCTGTGCTCTTCAACATCTTCATAAATTACTTGGACACAGGAGCTGTTGACTCCCCTGAGGGCAGGGAGGCCCTGCAGAGACACCTGGACAAACTAGATGGCTGGGCAATAGCCAACCGTATGAAGTGGTGGTTCTGACTGGCCTGTAGCTCTCTTAGAATTTACATCTGACCGTACATCTCTTTGAGAGATAAAAAGAAAATGAATATCAGGCCATTTCTCAAGGATCTTTATGCCTGTCTTACTGGATACAGCACAGTTGTAAATGCCAAGTCACACCTTTGAATACTATTTGGGCTAAATTAGTACAAGCTTTATAATAATAATGTCATCTGAAGCAAAATGTATGATGACATTTTTCTTAAACACAAGATCTCTCATACTGCTTTAAATCTATTTCCATGTATTTATGCAACTTGTCTCAATGCCAAAGGCAGCTGAAACACTGTCTAAYGGACAGCTAAGGAATCACTGATTTCTGAAAGTAGCTTCTTCACTTTTTTCCATGGCAATGGAATTTTGAATCTTAAGTATTTCAGAAGCATCTTACTGTAAATTTAAGGCTGGATAAACTGCAAAAAGTTGCAATTTCTAAAAATATTTTGTAGAGTTCAGTGGTACATTAAATGTATAGTCTCTCCTTGCACCCATTAAAAATAAACAAAACCAACCCAAACCTAGAAAACCACCATCTTGTTCATTATTTAATATCAATTATGCTTTCCCATTCTTCACAGAAATGGAGGAATAATTTAAAAGCAACCTAAAAATGCTTGGATAAACTTTATGCCATATGGAAGGAAGAAGCATGCAATTGGTAAGATGCAGTTAGTTATTKAAAGTGTTTTTTGTTTCCTGAACTGAAAAAAATTAACAGAACTATTTCAGAGAATGAGACAAAAACATAATTCTCTTCACTATATTTTATCAGAAGAATGTACAAATTAGTATTTGGTATGAAGAAATATGTTAACAGTTATTTTCTCCCCTCACTTCCTCTCTGCTATTTCAAGWAGGGAAATTTTTATGCTGTTACCTCTTTAACAATATCTTAAATAAAGTCAAAATTATTTGACAAATCTATACCAACAACCTTGTTGCTCTGAAAGATTCAAAAAGAATTTGCCTGTCTCTTATGGATAGTTGATTTTGATTTTTAAAGAATCTTTGCTAATCCAAAAAACGTCTTAGTCTAGTGGCTCTAAAAGGAAATAGAATCCTTTTTTTACTGTGATTTATGCACTTACATGCCCAAGGCTGGCTTATAAACAAAAGATATTGTCCAGACTGCTCACAGGAAAGCTTTCTCTGAAAAACTGGTTAATGCTGTGCATCACCGTGTAGACTGATGCCATTTAACCTTCTTTTGATACCCAGATGAAGAAAATGAAGTCCCTTCTTAATAGTCTATGAATAAGTTAATACCCCTAGGACACAATAATCCCTGCATCAAGGAAAATAGAGGGATCAAATCTTTGTTAAAATTCAGAAGAAGATATTAGTGAATGTGCATTACATGAAAATACCTGTTTCAGAAAAAAAAAAAAAAAAAAAGAAAAAATTGAAGTAAATTTTATGAGTGTGCAATAGTAGGTAATCCTCAGCAGCTTTTTCTATGTATGGAAGACAAGCTTTCAGAGGAGTGGTGTACGACACACGAAACTTTGATGTGTCATCTGTTTAATAGACAATACTAATCACAGTTTCATTGCTCTTTTAACTAGTCCCCTTATTTCTACTATGTATTTTCACTAAAATTTAAATGTAAAAAGAGGGTGAATGCAGTTGATAGTAAGGAAGCAATGGAACAGAAGTTGGCACACCAATTTATAACATCCATAAGAAGAAATTCTTGGTTCCAGTAAGATGACTCACATTTTGCTCTTTAAATAAGGGCATATTTAACCTTTTAACTACAAAAGTTTGATTGATCTGAAGCTTTTTTTTTGATTTTTTATAACTTTGTAGTCATAATGAGATGTAAAATGGATTGTATGTCAAAACTTGTCTCAGATCATGTGTTTTCTTTCWCATCACAAAGGGAACAGAAATGAAGTTTCTGTGCAGAAAAAAAGCAAATGCATATAAATGTCAGAACCCAGCGGAAAGAGAGCAAGGTARGACAAAAATGGTAGATGCATATACTCTTTTTTGCTGTACTCCTTGAAAGACTCCACACTGAAGATTCAACTGAAAATAAAAACAAATCCAGCTGAGATTAATAACTGTCTCATAGCACCAAATAGTAAAATATTGTTTTGAAAAGTGAAATTATTCACCTGTCTGAAAGTATTTTACAACAACRCAGACAAACAAACTGATGATCCTGTCTATCATTAAATCAACTCTTTTCTTCATTTCTACTATTTTAAACTCTTTTTTGTGGGGGGAAATATACAGCCCACAGAACAGTTTTGCTTTAACTGAGGCTGGTTTCTTTCCTCATTTCAGGCACATCTAGATCTTATGTTCTAAAGCAAAATTTCAGTTTGTTATTAATACATGAAGAACAGACTCTGTTACAAGTGTTTCTAAGCATTAAAGATATTTTTTATTGCAGCTTGATTTATTGAGCTACAAGATGGAAATAGGATGCTAAAATTCTAGGCTGTGAAATCATTTCCTTAATTCCATTATTCATAAAATCTTTCCTTTTTTCATGTGATGTTTCAACAGTTCTTAATTTGGCTTTGCATTTTAGAAAGCATGTAAACCAATGATGCATAGCAAGAAGAAAATAATGGCCCAGTGTTCATGGCTGGTAAACAGTATCAATGATCTGTGATAAATTAAATTTTAAAACATATTTAAAAAGGAGGACAAGTATTCAGTTGAATTTGTTTATGAGTGGAGAGGGCTTAAGGGAAATATAACTTTTAAATTCAGCAATGGATTTTGATTACTCTTATTTACTTACTGCACAAAATTTTAGTTCTGAGATGAAAAAACAGGTTTTTCCAGAAAGCAGAAGAGCTTGTGGAATTAATGGAACATAAATGTACTGTGTTCTCCAGACTACTAATCAACTGATTTTCACATTAAACTCAAATGTTGAGTTTAATGTTAAGGCATGTTGAATTTTATTCCAGAGAAGTTATTTTACAGTCAGACAATCTATAGAGTGACACAGTACACAAAATACAGGCAAGTGATCAGGTTATTTCAGACAAAGTATTCCAATAATGCACATTTAAAGTGGTTTCCTTGTTTACTGGACAGATACCTTAAAAGAACACTTGATTGGAGGGTGTGTATCTCCCAGTCAGTCTGCTCAGTTTTTGTGCTGAATTCTGCAACAGCTTAGTTGGAATGTGTCTGTTAGCTCAAATGTATACCATGAAGTAAAATGCCTGAAAATAGTGCCTGGTTAAGAGCTCAGACCTGCATGACATTTATAAATTGAGAGCCCTGGTGGCCAAACCTGTATGTATGCTAATAGAAGTACTGACACCCTGATCCAACCAAAATCTACTTGTGCCTTTTATTTCCTGCAGTTTGAGTTTTAATTCATGCCTGCATAATTCACACCTTAAACACCTCCATAACTCTCTCAAATTCTGTCCATATGCCCCTTTGCAGCTCAATTAAGTTCACATTGTAACATCTACAAAATTTAAAATCTGTATGAATGCACAAGCACCCCGAATTTAAAGATGTAATTTTAGATAAATAAAGGAAGTAGCCTGTAAACTGAATGGTAGATTGCCACCCCATTGCTCTTCTACCCTCCATCCAATTTAACTTCTCTAAGCTGTTTCTGGTTTTATATTCTTGTCATGCTGCTTTTCATGCATCCTCTTCTCTGGATTAAAAAGTGTAAACAGTACTTCACCCACTGCTTATCATATTCACAGCGAGTCTTTCAGAGCAATTTGAGACCTCTGAGATGAGCTACCCCGTATTGCTTCTCATATAAATAACACAGTTACAGACTTAAAGTCCTTATTAAATATTTTGGTTTTACTTTTGAATTGAAATTGCTCATTGATCAACCTATAGTGAGTTTTCCACTTTAGTAACTAGATCACTTTCAGGAGTGAGTGCATTTAATTTTGAAATCTGTAGCAGTTGTGTAGTTACAGGGTGTCATCCCCTCCTCCAACTGCATTGCCTTCATAAACACTTAATTTCTTTCAGTATCACAGTACACATTGGCTTAATTTACTCCTTCAGCTTCCTTGTATTTTCTTTCAGCTTTAATAACCTTCTTTACTATCACCTGCAAACTTTGATCTCTCAGTGTTTATTCCATGTCCCTGATTAATGAGCTAAACATAAATCAAAACTTTGTTAAGCTGCTGTCATGATATAAGCTACTATTTAGTCATATTCTTATGTTTCTGCACATGATCGAAATTGGAAATGCATCCCATCTTGTTCCTAATCTCCAGGGTTTTTTCAAATTTTGGCAGTCTTTTTAAAAAATCTTTTGCATTTTGAATGTTGTTTGAATACTTCATGGAAGAATCATATAATATTAATGCTTTAATATTATCTAAAAAATCTATTTCATATGTATGCAGAGGTGAATAAATATAACAGGAACCAGTTAAAAGACAACTCAACTTTATCAAACCTGATACATGAAAACATATATAAGTACTAACAAGTCAAATGCATCCTACTGAGATTTAACCAAACAACAGCTTAAAAAAACCGAAACACTGAACATAACTTCATTATTCGTGGCTCTGCAAGTTCTATAGAAATCCAAAGTAACTCACATAACAGTAGTGTAAGGTCTTTTACAGCTTAATGAAAGAATTTGTACTGTGGTAAAACAGATTGACCATTCTCTCAACCACTGAGCAATTACCTCAAGCATTGTCAGTGTATCCACATCTCTCCAATGCTCTGATAAACCAAGTCAGCAAATAGGAACTATAATATGAAGTAAAAAAAAAAAAAAAAAACCAACAACAATAACAACAAAAAAACACAAACACAAAAACAAAACAACAAAACAAACCAAACTGAAAACCCAGAAAAAAACCCAACCCAAACCCAAAATATTCACTGTGAAATTCAGGATAAATCAGACCTACTCAGAGAAATGCACTGTAGATATGCTGGATCTGTCAGGATCTTTCCAGTAAGCCAAATCAGAATTCTCCAAGATGATGGATGASAGATATTTCAATATTGCATAGTGATGTTAACTTTCATGTTGACATCTAAGCAAGAAAACTGATTGCAGATATTGTTCTCCAAAAACATCTATTATCACGGTTTAAATAAAAACAAATCTTGGCCTTAGAGCATTTCTGACTTTTGGCTATCCTTTTATCTTATGTTTGCTGTCTATAGGAACAACAAATACAACAAATTCACTGAAAGGAGATTCATTTCAGAGAAGCTCATATCTTCAATGAATATATTCCTCACTGTTTCTATACTCCTGTGGAACTGCCAGAAGTAATTGCCACAAAAGTTGCAGTCATCCTCTTTCTGTAATATGATATTGAAAGATCAGGTGGATATGCATCTATTTGTTAATAATGGGATTCATGTATGCCATACTTCACAAAGTAAATGAACCAAGAAAAAGATACAAGTAAAAAAGTCCCAAACCATTGATTCTGAAGCAAGACAGCAACTGTTACATGTCTTAGATTTAAGTGTACGAGTTTCAGATCAGACTGTGTCAAGCTTAAAAGTTATTTCAGGTTTAAAAGCCATTGTAATGTTCACTTTGCATATATCTGTATTAATTTAAAAACAAAATTACACTCTAGCATGTTTTTGGCTTTCTTTAATCCTCCTTGGTTTTGCTTATCAACAGCTATCATCTTTGATCATTCAACTCTGTGATGCTTGCTGTCAGGTGTACTGTTTGTTCCCAAAGGAAAAACATGAAAGCTCACAGAATGAGCAGAAGCTTAATGTCAGCAACTACATGTGACACATAAAAAGCCAAGAAGTGAGAAATAATAGTGTGGGAGATTTTCAGTGTAGCCAAACCTGAAGGCCTGGCTAGGGCATTCTGAGATCAGTATTGGATTTGACTGATAAACTCTGATCTTGTTAGAAGATGATATTGGTATGCACAGACATGTCTTCTCCCATTTTTGCTTAATACTTTTTAAAAACAATGATGTGATACTTATAAAATACTAATAAAACTTCTGATTAAACAATAATTCCTAGTTTTCAGCAGAAAAAAACCCCCACCACCTTGTTTGTGAGACAGATAAGTTACCAGCCTGCAAAAAAGCTAAGAACAATTTGGATTTTCTTAAAGGACTAAAGTACAGTATCTTAAATTCAAGTTAATTAATTTAATAAAGATCACAGAGAAGCTTCAATCAGAAGTGAACCCAAGCAGGTTTTGTTCTAAAGAATGCACCTCTTACAGTTTTCAGCACAGTTTAAGTTAGTTTGCTGAAAGTCTGGTAATCTCCGTGCCGGATCTGATGGCACATCTGTTGAAGATTTGGTTCAACACCAAGTGCTTATAAGTGATTCAAAGAAAGACAAAGAACTTCCCTGTGATTGACAAACAATGAGAAAAAATTAGGTTGTGACGAAATTTATGGTAAAAGTTCCCTAATATGACATTAATCAAAATTTAGGTGTCAGCAAAAGTAGGCAGCTGTTTTTATCACCATGTTAGCTAAGTGGCAGGCAAACCTGCCTGCAAATGTAATTCATCCACACAGGAAATCTCTTCTTTATGACTGGAAACATGAAGATTTTATCTCCTCTTCCTGAGGGGATTTATCTTATCTAAGGGTGTACCCTCAGTAATATAAAGAATTAATCCTTTAATGCTACAGACTTTGTGTTAGTCATAGCTTGTAGCAATGAGTGCCAGAAAATAATTAGTACTGTGTAAAGAAATTAAATATTTATCTTTCTTTTAATTAATTGCTTTCAATTTCATTAGTACCCTTTGTAGTGAGCTGAATCTATTGTGCAACAGTTAGCAAGAATTCCAAAGCTTATCCTTTATATAACAGCTCTCATTTTCAAAAAGCCCTACTGCTTACTGGTATTCATAAGACTTTAAAAAATGGAGTTGGGGAGTCCATATAAATACTTAAGTATTTCATTAAACATACATAATTCTCATTGACTCTGGGCTGTTTTACTCTAAGAACGTTTTATCACGTGACGAGGGGCAAATTCTTCATTTTCTCCTATTTGAGAAGAATATTTAATGTCCAAATACAGAACAGCTGAAGAGTAACTGTGGCTCAACATTTTTAAGTAGTTCATTCACAATGTCTGCAGTTGAAGCACTTTGCTCAAAACAGAATGTAAGAAAACTGATTGTCTGGTATTGGGATTCATCTCCTTCTCAGTATTTCAGTATCTACTGTGCATGAGTCTGCATCTGAGAGCGCTGCTTCAGTTTTTCAGTCAATAAAATGAAATTCATAGTTTTAGGTCACGAATCTTATAACCTCTTTCAAACATTTTCTTTAGATTAAGATCGATCATGCACTTTGAGCATATCTTTCTTTTCACAGATTATAAAGTTCAGCTGCATGGTTCAGAAGTGAACATTTGATCCAGCAAGCCTGACAACTTAAAGGTACCTCACAAGTTAAAGCTGCATGTATGTGCATAGCTGAAACCAGGACAGGTATCAAAGCTATTTTTATTGCAATCTCATCTGTACAAACATCTTACAAAATTACATCAAAGAGATACAGGCTCATTTCCAGTGAAGGATGTATCCATGTTCACAATACCTGCAAATTACACTATATGTTAATTAAATCTCTGAACAGCCGGTTCAGAGAACAGCCCAATGCCAGGGACCCACCAATGCTGGGCAGAGGAGAGAAAATTTAATGAAGGGTTTATGGGTTGAGATAACGACCAGGAGAGATCGCTCATCAAATACCTTCACGGGCAAAACAAGCTCAACTTAGAGATATGCATTGGATTTACTACAAACAAAAATCAGAGCAGGATGATGAGAAGTAAAATAATCCCTTAAAAACACCTTCTCCCTACCCCTCCCTTCTTACCAGTCCTATCTCCGGTGCAAGAGGACAGGGAATGAGGTTTATGGTCAGTTCATCACCAGAGGTTTTCTTCTGCTCATCAGGGAGAGGAGCCCTTCTCCTGCTGCACAGTGGGGTCCCTCCCATGGGAGGCAGTTCTCCATTAGCTTCTCTGACATTGCTCCATCTCACGAGCAGCAGCTCCCTGCAAACTGCTGCAACGTGAGTCCATTCCACGGACAACAGTCCTCTCAAAACTGCTGTGCCGTGGGTCTCTCTTCCACAGGGTGCAGTGCTCCAAGGACAGGATGCTTCAGCCTGGAAGCAGGGCCCTCTCTCCATGAGTGTCCCACGGACTCACACCCTCCTCTCAGGCATCAACCTCCTCTGGCAGGTCGCGCTCCTCCATGGGCTGTAGGTGAATCTTTGCATCCTCCATGGACCTCCATGGCTGCAGGGGCACAGCTTCTTCACCATGGTCATCACCACGGCCTGCAGAGGAATCTCAGCTCTGGAGCCTGGAGCACCTCCTCTCCTTCCTTCTTCACTGACCTCGGTGTCTGCATGTTGTTCTCCTTACATGTTCTCACTCAGCTCTTCTCTGGCCACAATTAAAACTGTGAACAACTTTTTGTTTTGATTTCTTCTCAAATACATTGCCACAGAGATGCTGCCACCATTCTTAATTGGCCCAGCCTTGGCCAGGTGCACATCTGTCTTTGGAGCCATCAGGGATTAGACCTGGGGGACATGGAAGAAGCCTCTAGCAGCTTCTCACAGAAGCCATCCCTGTAGCTCCCTGCCGCCCCTCCCCAAACCAGGCCAGGCAAAAACAATCCACCTGTATTCGTCCCTACTTCTTTTTAAACAATAGGAGAGGACAGTTATAAAATTCTGACACTTAAAATTTATAAAATTATAGCAGCACTGACAGAAGTTGATGACTCTTACATGATTCATCTTGTTACAGGATGCTTTCTCAATACAGAGCTCATAAGAGAAGCATATTGTGTATGTCACTTCGAATCCTCATTCAACCAGGCTTAATTGATGTCTGAGAAACAGAACAGCACCTTAAAATCGCTATAGTAGCTGCTGCTTCTGATGCCAATGTCTGATATCAACAACTTCCATAACACAGTGACTTTGCAGACATGACTTTAAAGTACTGCTGTGGACTTTGACAACACACAGAACAAAAGGATTGATAGTTTGAAGGAGAGCAAATTCAAATGTTTTCTTAATATCCTCATTGCATAAAATATGATAGACTGTAGGAGCCAAGAGCTGATGTGATCAACACCATGCAGTAGGAAAACAAGAAAATACATCTAGGCTCCATATTGCAATGCCCATGACGAATATTTTAACAAAACCTATCACTAATCGTATTCTCCAAGCTGAAGTGGAATAAACTAATAAGCTTATTATATCAGAAAAAGAGAGTTGTGAAGGCTGAACATCTGTATGCAATRATGAACATTCTTTAACTGGAAACAAAGCCAAAGGAAATACCAACTGTAACACTGAAAATTAGTGAGATTCACTCTTGATTAAATAACAGCTGGAATCTCTAATTATCCTAATATAATGAGGCACTTTAATCTTCACTAAAGTGTGTTTCAAAAATCTATYGAAAGATTTTTCTTCATCAGAAAAATGCAGTTAAACATAATCTGTCAACAGTGTGTACAGTCTGATTAAATTCTGTTCTTGGCTCCAGCAGCTTACTTTCACCTGTTGAGGTGACCTAAATATTCCTGCACTGCAAATTTAATTTAGTGCGCAGCTAAAAAAAATGCCATTTATTTTACAAATTTTATTAAAATACGTGGGTTTTTCTTAAAAGAAAACCCAAAACAAACAAACACCCCCCCCCATCAAAACATGAACACATTTAGTATTTGTATTTTTCCATTGAGTTACTGAAATTGCACACATAAAAGACAGGAAAGGCTTCTGAAAAGCCATTTTCAACACAAACAATAGGCATCTTAAGGATACTCAAGCTCCTAATTTTGAGAATATGCATTCTGTAATGATATCCCCTATTAAGACCGCAGTAATTGTCTGTATACTGACAGGTGCCGTACAGGAGAGTTTTCATTGTCAGAAGGGTTTTCAAAGGAAGTAGACTTTTCTCAGATAGTGGTATTTTTGCATAACAATAGGTCCAAACAGAACTTGGTACTTTCATTTAAGAAATAAGCAGAAACATAAATTACATTGGGGAAAAAACCAGAACCAAACCCGAAACGGAATCCAGAAGGAGAAATTGGTTTAAGTTCTAACCTTCTTCATGTCTGAAAATTTGGAGGTCCTAATCCTAAATCTTTGAAATGCGTTGTGAAAACATGAAAGAGCTGATTATTCCTCTTAGTTTATTTTCTCTAGATTTAAGTATCCTTGTTACATTCGTTGAGCTCATTTTGAAGTTAGCCTTACTTAAGCTGTCACTATTTAGRATTTCTTTTAAAAACCATAGTGTTACAAACAGAGGTGGCTAAACAAGCTTTGGGAGGCATTTTATAAAACTCTTTGAAAAATCAGTCRGGGATATATGAGTCGATCCTATCTTCATCTTTGCTAATTTTTTCAGAAAACTTTTAAGAGAAGGAGGTAGRGAGGTCGTCTTCTTCAAAAAAATCCATTGCCAAATGGWCTATGCAAATCCAGATGCTGATTAATTAATATTGTTTTCATTTAACTGGCTTAATACTAATGTCAGGCTGATAGGGCTGTACTTTACCGCATCTTTCTAGAACTTTTATTTTTAAAGTCAGTGCTACATTTTCTACCCTAGCTTCATAGCAAGGAAACTGATAAACTCCTGCTTAAACATACTATTAGTAATTTATCTGGTCTATCCCTAAGTTCTGTTAGAAAGTGAATGCCATTCCAGTCCTGCTGACTTGTGAATGTTCATGCTATCAACTTGTTCCATATCCTCCTCAATTTCAGACTTATCCTCTGCTGAGCCATCTGCTATGATGAGTTCTAGCATGTGAATTGCTGTCATTCTTTCATAGTGTAACCTCTTGGACAATTTTAACTTTTCTGTACAGGTTTCKCCTTCTCTAAGCACTCTGTAACAACCTGCTCTGCAACCAGTCGTGCACACTTGATAGATGATCTTTTTATTTTCATGTCTGAAGAAAGTATTGCTGTTTATGTTGGTTCCTATTTCGATTGCTTTTCAAAGTCTTTTGGATTAATTTAATTTAATTTTTCTTTTGCCAAGGTTACTCATATTTTCTGCTTTCTTTATGGAAAAGCTCTTGTCAGATTTTTAGAGATAGTTTCTTCTGTCTAATGATTTTTCTTATCTTTTGTCTAAACYACCTTTTTTATTGTGTTCATTAGTGCTGCACTTTTTGGAAGGTATCCTTCAGTAATGGCCACAAAACCTATAAGGATTTAATTCCCTTAGCTTTGCTCTTCAATTTCTTCCTTAAAAGTGTCTTTATTCTTACACAGGCTACTTTTCAATGGGCCTTCAATTGTAAATCCTGTGAGGATGCTAAATATGATGACAATAATTTTAAACAGCTACTCCTCTTTAATAAAATCTTTACCCAGACCCTGGACACTGCTTGGCACCAAATCACAGGCAGCACCTCCTCTTGCAGGCTCCCTGTGCAGCTGTTCCATTAAACAAATAATCATCACATTTAAAACTTTTTCCACTGCATCACATCCTGGGGTTATGTTTGGCCCATATGCATAGCAGAGGAAGAGGGAAGGGAAGAARGTGGGGTCTCCCCCCGTGCTTTAATTTCTCTTTCTGCCTCTTTATGTGTCTTGGCATTTGGTGATAAACAGCTRTCTGAAGACTCACTGCATGTAGAATCTGAATTACTTGCTGGGTTGGTTATTTGATTTATTCTAGCTCTCTTTAACTTACACTACTAATTTGTGACCAACATGGCTTACTGTAATTTTTTTGTATTTCAATGTGAAAATGACAGAGTGTTGTCCTTCCACAAGTCTGCTGTTGAATAATATGTCAGAGACTTCATGTATGGCCAGACATTTCAGCCCCTCCATCTTGTTTGTTTGTCACACTTTTCTCTGAAAATTAGCTGACAGACAAAGTAAAAGTTAAACAGAGAGTAAACCAGATTATTGTCATATATTGGACACTGCAAGGGCACTGCCTAGGACATGTTGCATAAYGTTAATGATGAAGTTGGGGTTTTAAATACCAAGAAGGACAATTCAGGTTAGCTTTTGAACTGTAATATACAGGAAAAATCAAACCATGAAACGTGGAAATAGATGCTTTATTATTAGTGTCTTTTTCTCTTTTGTGATTCCTTTACTTATTACTTTAGGGTTATTTTTGTGGATGACAGTCATCAGCTGTTACTTCTACAAATCACAGTCTGTCATGGTCTTTTTCTTTGCATTTCTCACATGCCTCTAATACATTTTCTAGACAACTGAGCAGAAAAAAGTGGTATAGTTCTCTGCTAGTGTACTTTATGTACATAAGGCTTCAAGATAGGCTTTGGCTGAAATTCTCTGGAAATGAACTTAATTTTGAGTACTATTCTTCAAGCTTTTAGCCAGAAGTTACTCTTACATTAAAAACGTAGGTGTTTTAAACTTTTAGAGAACAATGTAATGTACTTTCCACTTGAACAGCAAAAGCCTTTTCTGCCCCGTAAAGTGAAAGAATTTTGGTTTCAAGAAATGCAAAAGCTTATTCAAAATTGTCAGTACTTTTGTTTTAGGGAAAGATGCAGGACACGGCATGACTGGGCAAGAAGGGGATAATATAGTTCAGCTATTAAATTGTTATTATGTGAGTGTAAGAGTGACAAAGAGGTAATGTTAGTTTATATTTTTAGCTCTAATGATATATTTCTGAAGTCCATATTCTGTTTTGGATTTCTGTGCTAGTTAGAGTGAAATTTACATTTCAGAAAATGGGAATTTTGTCAATCAAAGCACTGAAGAGGAAAAAAGATTATAAATTTTAAGTTTGAAGTTACAGATATTCAAATTTTAGTCCTCTGAATACATATTTTTGAGGGAGGTACTAGACCACTGTACCATCCTATGACATACATCAATACGAAATGTGGAGTGACACTTTCCAGCAGTAGTAACACAGCGCTAAATACCATGCCAGCTGTTTGCCTGTTGTTATTGAATGGTGTTGATTCCATTTGGTGATGCTTTGTGGTGAAATATAAGCCAGAGGAGCAGGGGAAGAATTCTCACCTCTTCCTCCATCTAGTCAGAGACCTGAATTAGTCACATATCAAAGATAAGCTTTTCATCATTCCCACTGAGATCTGATCTGACCACACTGCAGCTTCTCAAAGTTTCAGCTTGTAGAAGGTTTATTCCAAGTACATGGTAATTGTAATTTTCACACAATCATACACCTGAACAGGGTTTCACATGTCATATGATGTTTGCCCAAGTTATCAGAAGTTTACTGCAAAAATAAAACCTCCTAAAAGGAAGTTGACTAYTTGGAATGTGGACAAAATTACATCAATATAGTCTAATTAAAAAGCCATTTCCAGCAAATGAAATCACTTCTACATCTATTCCTACAATTATTTTCTGAGAACTTTCATCAGCAGAGGGACACTCTCTTCAAAAACAAGGCCTAAAAACATTCCTCTGCGCTTTGTCTCCATTATTTTCCAGAAAACTGTCCTGGATTCAACTTAATGTAATTTTCCTACTATATATACAAAGACTACAGCTGCCTAAAGGTGACCTTATGGTGTTATCAGCCTAGAAAGCCTTTTTCATATTTAAGTCTTGGAGATGATACTCCAGTTGCGGAAATTTGAACTGTTTCATATACAACTCACCCCCCCAAGTAAAGTACACTAAAATTAAATATATTCATACATGTACAATGAATAAATGAATGATTGATATTTTGCTTCAGTATATAGTATAATAAACATAACAATTCTCTTCTTTTCCTTCTCTTCCACCTGAAAGCATTAAACAYCTGTAGTACTCTCAGTGTGTGGACAAATGTCACCACACAGAACTCAGTTTTTCTATTCGGATTTCTCAGCAATTTCAAATTATTGTTTAAATCATCTGACTTTTTTTTTGTGAAGTTCATCTGGAAAGCTTATTTTCATAAAGGCAACAACTTTTTATCATTGATTTGATAAAAATTTTGCTTCTACTACTATTTACTAAAGATTCAGAACCCAGACATTAGAAAGAAACCATGATGATTTATTAATAGCCTGAACACTCAACTCAGGCTGAGTCTTTAGGATTACAGCAGACTAATTTATATGATGCAGGCTCACAAGCTTAGGATACAAACATTTCATGATGCTGATTTCCATTGCAGTGGTAATTCTTTCCCATTCTAATTAGCAGGTAATACTCTATAGATTAACTGCTCTCGCCATGTGTTTCCTTCTTTTCTTCTTTTCCTAGTATTCCTTCTTGTCTCATTGTGCAGGAATATTTACCAAATACCTACTCAGTACTACCTGTTCTGGCACATTCTCCACAAGTATCAACAAAGGAACAAGGAGCCGGATGTCAGAGTACAAAGAGAAACAGCAGAAGATGAGGCCCCAGTGTTTATTAGAGGTAGCACATGCACACACATGTGCTGGTTTGGGGTGGGGTAGAGTTAATATTCTTCACAGTGGCTGGTGTGGGGCTGTGTTTTGAATTCGTGCTGAACACAGGGGGTTGATAATACAGAGATGTTTTTGTTATTCCTGAGCAGGGCTTTCACAGAGCCAAGGCCTTTTCTGCTTTTTGCACTGCCATGCTGGAGAGGAGTTTTTGGATGCTTATGAAGTGTGAGGAGACAAAGCCAGGACAGGTGACCCAAAGTGACCAAAGGGATATTCCAGACCATGTGACATCATGCTCAGTATATAAAGTGGGGGGAAGTAGGAAGAATGATGGGACATTTGGAGTGATGATATTTGTCTTCCCAAGTCTCTGTTACATGTGATGAGGCCCTGCTCTCCTGGAGACAGCTGAACACCTGCCTGCCCTTGGGAATCAGTGAATTAATTCCTTGTTTTGCTTTACTTCTGTGAGGAGCTTTTGCTTTCCCTCTTAAAGTGTCTTTATCTCAAGGCTTGAGTTCTCCAGCTTTACCCTTCTGATCTCTTCTCAATCCTACTGGTAGAGGAGTGAGTGAATAACTGTGTGGGGCTTGGCTCCTGGCTGGAGTTAAACCATGACAATGAATTACACCCCAAACATGCCAAGAAAACAGTGGATTTCAGTTTATTCCTTCCACTGTAAGTACCTACAGGAAGGTATAATTCTGCATGGTTCAAACCACTGTGCTGTTAGATGCTGCTGTGTTTGAAACTGAATGATTCTTGACTGAGATCTGGCTATCCTACTTCAAAATGATACATCCTTATGTCAGAATGTGAGGGAGAATTCTTTCAGCTCCAAACAGAAATAAGGGAAGAGTATAATGGTAAACAAAACCAATGACTTAGGAAAGTAGTTCTAAACTAGTCAGCACACACAGCCTCTTGTCCTTCTTCTGAAGAAATAAGATACCTGAGGAAAACGTATCCTGAGAACTGGAACCGAATTTTAAACAAACTGCTATGTGTTAAAAACGTAACACTTATCACCAGGGTGAGCAGGAAAGAAGCCCACTTTATATGTAAATTTCTGTTCTACTCATGGAATGAAAAGTCTGGTATACACACAGCAACATAATTGTGCAGTGAACAGGCAGCCACCCATAGACAGACATGGCTACATCAGAATGGTCTGTCCTAATGGCACATGTACATTAGTAGAAACCCATAAAAGAAAGATATCTGGAGCTGCTATGTGATGGTTTTTCTTGACAGGCTAATCTATAACGCTCTTAATAGAAATTGAGCATTGTTGCTGAAAAAAAATAAAAAGAAAACCAGTTTCTTTTATACAGAGTGAATCTCAAGAAAAATAGTGCACTTTGGCAGCACTCAAACTTAGATATCCCTTCAGGAAATGCAAGTACAGATACATGCTTTTCACTTATTTTTGTTTTGTTGAGATCGATTATTTAATGGGGTTTTTTTTTAAATTTTAATTATTGTATGATCACACTACTGTAGTTAAGATTATGCCAGCACTTCAACTATGAAAATATTTTCAAGGGACTTCAGCTTGCCTAAAAAATTACTCAGAATTTCAGTGTGTCACACAAAAAGCTCGGTCTGGTATAAGAACACTCTTTTATGATTAAGAATTCTCTTGCATATAATATAAGGTTTTAGCAGTACATTTGTCATTTTTTAAAGTCTAAAGGAGAAATATATATATTACTCATTGACAAGTCTTTGTTTTCTATATTTTCCTGCCAAACTTCAGCTACATTGTTTGTTATATTTTAAAAAAGCCCCGATTTTTCCAAAAGAAGGCAATTTTCAATATAGACCAGTCTTTTTCTCTAAAATGAGTCAGTAACAATAAGTTCAAAGTGATATATGTGGAATGAAAACATATGATTTACTTAATTTCTGGTAAAAATATGACCTAAATAAATGAACCAGAAGGAAAAATAATTCTTATAGATTTTATTTTTCCATCTTTATGCTRATTAACTCCATAAAAAAATCCCCATGGTACAGCACTGAAGGCAGAATCAAGCCCAATTCATTAATAAAAATTTTACCCTGTCCCATTAAAAGAAAAGAACCACCAAAACCCCACAACTCCATAATGCAATCCCCACACTACTGCTGTTTCTTTGACAAGTGGCCATCCTCAAAGGAACTCTTCATYTTTAGAAATGTTACTTTTAACCATTGCATCTTATTCATTCTCCCATTCTATTTCATRAGGAAATCTAATATCCGTTTTCCAATACTGAACAGCAAGGAAAAATTGCTGTCAATTGCAATTTGTAATATGCATAACCCTGTGTCAATAATGGTGGCTACAATACTCAGCTCATGGGCCAAAATTTCTGTTTAATTATAATCAAATTATACTRAACTCTGAGTAGTCTTTCAGAAGACATGCTTAAAGAATACCTTTCACAATCCAGGGTGTTCAATTAATAACCTCCCAAACACATGCAGTCTGTAAGACCCCCACAATATAGTTCATTTATCCTGCAGTGCCTATCAGAAATTATTATCCTATCAGAAATGATTCTGGAGGACAACAGTCAGTTGCATGGCTCGAAGAATGACAGGAAAATTGTTCTGACTAGGGCTGATTGAACAAAGAAGTTAAATATGGGCACTATAAAATTAAGGAAAAAAATGACAAAAATATTCATAGTAATTATGAAATCAAGACTTAAAAAAATCTTTAAGACAAATTTCTTTAGGACATAAAGCCATACACTACGGAGATTTGAAAAAACTGACCATTATGATAAGAGCAGTGTTTCTGCAAAGCARTTTAAGAGTGGATTACTAGTCAAAAATACCTACCATAGAAATATATAAAAGAAAAGCAGGAATCACATTGAAGTTATCCCACCAGGGCACTTCTGTACAGAAATCAGTTATTTAGTGTTCTGCCAATTTGAAGAAACATGTGTCTCATCAAACTTGCAGTAGCAAAAATCCAATTGAAGAAATCATATTTCAAAGTGCACATACCATCTTTCTCAGAAGTACAAACTTTAGAACAGTTAGAATGCAAAAATATACTTTTTAGAGATTGTGGAACTTCCATGAGGGATATTAATCACAGACCAGCATTCAATTATATAAACCTTTCAGATTTAGGTGAAGCTGGAAATGTGCCTGGTCTATTGAATTTCAGGGTGCAGTCATTTATTAACTTAGGCTTCACAAAAAATGGGTTAGGATTTTGTCTGGAGTCTCTTTTGCAGGTGTGAACTTTTGAGATAATTTATTCTAAATCCAAACTTACTTCCAAATGCAAGAACACCTGTTATTGTTTAACTTCCCTACAGTTCAGGTCACGACAGCCATTTTCAGGCTGGTTTGTTTGTTTCCTTTTTTATATTCAACAGTAACAAAAAAGGTTATGATGACAGATTTATCCTGTGATTTTAAAATTATTTCATATGTAAACCAGAGATTTTTACTTGAAACTGCATTTGGAAACAACTCAGAAGTCAGGAAAGTTTAATTCTGTAGCATATATGACTTTTAAAAAACACTAATTTTCAGGAAAAAAAAATGTTTTTATTAAAAACAGAAGACAGATATTTTGCCACTTAAATGCACTTCTCCAACAGGCAGATGAAATATTAAATGTGTACTTTCATATACACAGAAATACATTGCTCCATATGAAATAGATGTTTGAAACTGGTGATAGAGATGTTTGTCCAAGTTTCTGTACTGCTAGTTTAGCTGGCTGGTGGTAATGATATAGAGGTCTATGGAGCATTTTCTGACTTACAGGCATTAACTGAGGGGGTCAATATTTACTTTTCCTCCAGTAAGACAAAGGAAGACAAAGGCCAATGTCTCATGAGACACCATAGCTAGATATTCATTTGGGTAAATTGCTGTACTTAACATATATTATTGTAATAGATATTTATTGTCACATTCCTACATTGTTACATATCTAGAAATAAAAAGGTTAACATTGCTTACAACAATTTCTGGAATTGCTTTCCTTTTAAACTAACATGTAACAATGAGATGAAATCCAGGGGAAAAATAAAATCCCCTCCTCTCAAAACTTCTATTTGGGGTAGTATTGGAATACTGCTGCAAGCAATTCTATGTCTACATCTGACTCACTCTTGCAGTTAAGTAATTGTTTAGGTAATCTTTAACTGCTGTGCTCCAGTCAAGCTGAAACAAGTAATTGCCATGCAATTTTCTCATTCTTTGGTCAGTTGTATTTAAAACTTTGCATTTAAAGTGAGGCCTTTTTATGGTTTTGTTCATTTGTTTTCCCTCTCTCTTCACAGAATCTCTTCTCACATTTTTCTTCCAGAATACCCATCTTTTGGCTCCATGTCTTTTGCACCATCTAGATAGTGTTGAAGAGAAGGCTTTACCTTTGAGGCCAACCAGTCATCACTTCCCAGTTCCATCTTCTGTGAGTAAAAACCCCAGAGCTAGTGTACAGAAGGGCACTGTTTCCTTGTATTATGACTATCACGGGATTCATATGTTCCATAGTTCCCAAGGAGCAAAACAACTGGAGAAGATCACTGAATTGTGGAGAAATGCTGAATGTCACAATCGATGTTTATACGCTCCTTCTAATTTTTCGACAAGTCATAGTCCTCAAACCTTAGAAATGCTTGTATAGCTGACTAATGGCTCAAAAATAGGCCAATACTTAAACAGGATATTATTTTCCTTATACAATTTTCCACAGGAAATAAAAAATATATGGGGTCAGTGATGTTGGCTGTCTGCAAATTAAGGCAGCATCATCAGATGCCATAATTAAGGTCTGCTATTTTCCACAGAAAATTATGCGGAGTGGAGTTAAGAAAGCCATTAACTTAGTAAATTATAGAGATTTCTGCATTTTGAAGTTTATTGCTTAGTGCAAAAAGGTAAAATAAGTAATTTGGCTTACAAAATAAGGATTAAAACCTCTATCAATCCAAATAGCATTTTCTCCATAAAGTAATTTATTGTTGATGAGCATTGAAAGATTACTGGGGGGAAAATCACTCAATAAAGCTTAAACATTATCTGATTATAATTTGATTGTTTAAGAAAAGTCAAGTATGGCGCAGAAGAATTTTGTAATTGGATTTTTCTTCTAAAAGCATCTGATGTTTTGGATGTGGAATGGTTGCAACTCTAAAAACTCTATTATGGAAATTATCCTTAAATTATAAACTATCCAATTATTAGTGCACAATTAAAATACAGAAGGGAAACAAGCTTATCCATGAAGTACTGCTGAGTCTTTCAACTGATGGAAATTACTACAGATACTTTAAACATTTCTTAGATTGATTAATTATGTTTGCAGTCCATCAGGAAAGATACAAACCCAAAGTGTACAACCATACACTTAATGAGACTTTTTAAAAACTCAGTTGAGGCCTCTGTAAATTTTTAATTTTTCATTTTCAGACAAAAATGTTACAGGCTATGTTTCTAAGGAATGTAGCTGCAATCTTCACTAAGACCTGACACAAAAAATGAGAGAACTGATCATACAGACTAATTTTATGTATCCCAGTGTTTATACTTCCGCTTTCAAACATCTCTCCTAAAACATCAATCATGTGATAAACCATAATATTGTGGTTCAATTTGTTCATTATATACAAGAATCACTGGTCAGACTTACTTCAGAATCAGTGGTCAGACTTACTTCAAAATTATGACAATTGCACAGTGCATATTTAAGGAGACATGAGGGTTTATGTGCCTAAGGAACAACTATCATTATGATTTCATTGTATACATTGCAAAAAACCCATTTTCCATCAAACTGTGGGAAATATTAAAGAAATAATTAATTTTCCTTTGGTTAATTTTCTTCCTATGTGGAATCCAAATATATATACTTGGACTCAAATCTCAAGAGTTTATACATACAATACATTTTACAGAGATAAGCTGTTCCACTGAAATCAGTAAGATTGTTCACACATGTATAATGAACTTCATACGTAGCATATGGTGAGCTCAGTCTTACCTACCAATATGAAAAGGGAAAAAGATGTACAGATAAACAGTGAAAATTATTAATGTACAAAAATATTTCATGTTACATAACTTTTATTACAAATAAGAACACAACTAAAAATAAGGGCACTTCTTAGRGTGCAAAAGCTGTCCATACCCATGTGTAAGAAATCAAACAAGTCAGGCAGAAAACTGAAATGGCTGAGCAAGGACCTGCTGCTCAAACTGAGAAGTAGAAAAGCAATGCATGTCAGAAGAATATACTGAATTACTTTTCCCCAAGTTGAGTCTGTTTTGCCACATCACAATAATTGGCTAATGATGTCCCTGTCCTCACCTTGACCAACAAGCTTTTCCATTTCCCTGGTCCTCCTTAGAGGAGGGGGACTGAGAGAGCAACTGAGAGGGGTCTTGCAGATGGCCAAGGTCATCCCACCACATCACCAAAGTTGGCTGCCAATGGTAGAGGACAGCAATGTTTTTCATGCTAAACAAAGTATTAAAGTCCATTCTCATAATCTGGACTATCAAAAAAATTACATGATAAATGTTGTAATACTATGTCATTTGAAAAACATTTTTTCTTTCCAATATTGAGAAAAGTTTTTGAATGTACAATAATTCAAAGCTGATGTATAACATAGTTCATTCACACCTGTGTGAGGTAAGGTAGTTAATAAGGCAGTATCATTAATGGCTCTAAAAGCCTGAAACCTTTTGAGTGTTCTCAGCATTAGCAAGCAATTTCCAGACTATTTCTAGGGAATTTAACTACCGTGACTGAAACCACTTTCATTTTTATAAATCATTTCTTCAGGTAAAAAAGTTTTCAGCTCACAGGTGACATTTACTGAGCCAACAAATATGCTATAAAATTAGAGGAAAAGAATTACAGAATAGATGAGTGATGTATTTGAAGGGCCATATTCTGGCATTCTCCATCTATGAATTGGATAATTTTATCTTAATTATACACTCTAATTCCACTTCAATAATTAACAAACCTTGTCACCATGCATTTTGGGGTCCACTATTCTCAGGATTACCTTTATTGCTAGTCTCTGTTGACAGTGCACTTTCATAGGGGCAATTTAAAAACCTGTAAAACTGAAACAGATAATTGAAGAAAATTACACAATGTCAAAGATGTATGCTAATTAGAACTATCAAAATATCTGAAGGAGTAAATGCATCTGCAAATCTGTGGGCTTTGCAAGGAAACTGGGGGGAATAGGTTATGGAAAACAATCTCATAAATACAGCACAGAGAGGTACTGGCCTTAGACTGAACTCAAATCAAAAATTCTGGCAAAGCAGCAGATTCCTCTGACAACAGGCAATTTGAAAGCCAATTAACATATGAATTGCAAGCAGGACATGCAATAAAATCTCATTGTGCTATTGAAAAATAATAAAAATAGAAAACTTTGCAATAAAATCTAAAATGGGAAGGAGGTGCTGTTCTGCTAGTCCAGTGATGATCCTTGTATACAGAGGGTGAGGCAGGGCTTTCCCTGTTCTTAAGGCTGCAAAGGCTAATCTGACATCAAGAACAAGGTAGGACTCTATTAACTAATGAGTGTGGGAAGAGCCAAGAGTAGGAATGTATCTAAACACTTCCACCTCCGTCTGGAGTGGCTTTAACATAACTCTTGCTTAGGGGCCCTGAGAGTAAGAAAGAAAACATATTTAGGCCTGGCGAGAAAGCGAGAGTATCCAAGGAGGAGTCATGCCACTTGCGGTCACATTGACGTCGCTCTGTGAGTGTGAGATGGCTGAAGGGTAACTCCACACATGTGTGAAGGCAAATACTCACATCTGAGTCCCCAGGCTCAAGACTTAAAAGATGGGGCATGTATTTTGAGATCAAACATGACAATTCAAGTGGCTGTAATTGTAGGGCTCAATCAACTGATGGTGTAGACACTGAAATTCCTCACCATTTAAGCAGTCAAAAGCTTTTAGTTCAATCATATATAATGTCATTTCCACTGTTGCATCAGGCAGATGCTTTAGTAAATTATTTTCAGAGTAGAGAAAGGAAGGCAGCCTGTAACTGAGGGATTAGGTCTGGCTGCTGTGCTATACTTCCCAAGGGATGATTTAGTAGTGCATTTTTTTATGTCAGCAAATATTAAACCACCACTGTCAATACTTTTCATGTATGATTTGCTGTAAGGCACAATCTGGCCTGCAAAAGTAATGCCTTTTTAATATCCAACACACCTTTGAATTAAAACAGGTCTTGCTTATTATACCAGCTACAAAAAAAACCATCAAGTTCCTTCTTCCATCTCTATTGTTGGGCTTTCTACCATGCTGTGGTAAGATAGCACCACATTGTGCTGTTTTTCAAGAGAAGAGATAGCAACCACGACTAAAGCCCTGTGGTCATCGTACACTGCTAGTTTTAGCCACAATTCAGATATACAATAATTGCTATTTGTGTTTGTGTTTATGTGAATGAATAAAACAGATATACATACAAAATCTTGTGGCTTTGTTTAGGAACAGTGATTTCATGCAAAAGTCATGGGGATTGCATTTCAATACGTGATACTTGTATGAGAGACAATAGTTGGTAACAAAACACTTACTATTCCCATGATTTTTTCTGTTCAATATGCAGAGGCATGGCACTGTGAATTTTTGTATTACACGACAGAAGATCAACATTTTGCTATAGGACTACAAATGTTATCAGTTCTTTGAGCAAATATAAAGGATATTACCATCATTTTTAAGTCCATAATATTTGTTGTATGCATGAATAGCACAATAGTTACTAGTAAAATCTATGTAATTCAGTTATTTTTTCTTCTGTTTTCAGATAGGTGGTTTATTGATTAGTCAATTTGCTCATAGGTGAGAATTTCCAAGGTATTTTTCAGAATAAGGGTAAGCAGACCTAGAAAATGCACCGTTTAGGTCATGGTGTTGTAAGACTGGGACCTCATCTATGTGGTATGGTTTTGATATTGCAGGCTGTAAGGTAAATTTCAAGAAGAATGTCTAAACAAGCTGGTTCGGGTACTGACAGTAGCATAACTCTCAAACAGCAAAGATCTGCTTCAGTTTTCTTTACATATAACCTTGATACCAGGTTTTCTGAGGGTAAAATACTCCATGTTTCAATTTTATGAGTAGACTTTGCCACYTAAATTCATCCGGGGATCAATTTTTTGAAGTAGTTCCATTAAGTGATCGGCTTCCCATTTACTCTGAGCTGGAAGGTACCAGTACAAACCCTTCTACACAGGTACTAAACTGCTTTTGAAACTGGTCAGCATGAGACACCGAAACACCTTGACCATTTTGTGCTTTAATACTCATTTTTAGATTAAATTTCTTCATTAATTATATTCACAATTATTTTTCAAAAGCTGTAGACTTTCTTGGTGAAAGAACAACCCCTGCAAATCTTATGATGAATGTCAGCATAGAAAAGCATTTTTGTTATAAGACTTATTGGTGCAAAAGTCACTGAATGTGGTAAGAAACTCTGCAGGTAACACCATTGGCTGGGATAACTTTCTCATTGATTTTTTGAGTCATTTTTCTGTACTTAATTTACCCACTTTTACTGGAAACCTTTAAAAGTAATCACAGCTCAAGGCTAGCTGCCAAATAGATTGAAAACTGAGTTTATATCACTGCACCCCTTCTGTAGATTGCTCTTCTGCTATACATCCACCTCTATATTAAATAGTCCAGAATAGCTTCTAAAGTTCTAGTGTCTATTATACATGCTGCTCTCCTAGATATCCTCTGTGTAAGCACAATCTTTTTTTATTAAAAACATCTTATAATAACCTTCTTCCTCATAGAACACCACTGAATCACTCTTTATGACAAATCCTTCATAAAACAGGATTCAAGTTTCTACATGGTTCAATTGAGTCTACTTGTTCTCAATATTTCCAAAGCTATATACAGAGACTTAATGTACCAAATAACATATCTTTGGCAGTCTCTAATAAATACAGTGTGGGTTTTCTTGCTCCTGCGCTACTATAACATTGAACATTTTTATTTAACCCTCAAGAGGGAAGCACAAGTGACAAGATCTGACTGTAGTCTCCTCTTTGTTGGATTTTTAATAGTTTCAAGTCTGTCACTACTCAGTGAGACTGTATTTTCACAGATATCAATTAGTTTTCATGAAACACTGATATTTCATCTGTAGAAGCTCCATCTTCTAGCTAAATGTCATACACTACTGTACAGATTGTACAGAATCCTACTGGTCAAATCCTTAATACTTCCTAAGTTAACAAAAGGTGAGGTAGTTATGTTGCCAATACACCCAGAGAAAATATTTAGGTTCTAAAACTGGAAAGTTAAAATAAAAGAGAAAAGCATTATTATATAGAAGAATATATAGGAGCATATGTATCTATATTTATCTACATAACTGGATATTTTTGCAAGAATAAGAATTTTTTTAAGCATTATTTCGCAGATAGGGGAAAGACATGCAGAGGTAGGAAAATTAGTAGAAAGATAATCAAGTTCTTCCTAATCTGAAGGTAATATCCAGATTAGTGCCCAAACTTCAGAGTTTTCTGGTACTAAGCATCCAATTATTTTAGTGTGAACAAAAATAAATGACATGTTTTAGTGTGCTTAAGAGTATACAGATATATCTGTAGAGATCTGTATAGATTATTGCAGATTTTCTGAGCTGACTGGGTATGAGACACCGTCAGCAAACCATACTGTCCAATTATCTTGGTCCTTCCTAGTAGGCCGAGTTCCTGTCTGTGGCACAAATATGGGTTCCAGAGTGATGCAATGAGGCAGCAGACTTGATGCACAGTCGCTGTGGACTCCATTCAGCTCCTGGACCTGGAACTGAATCACAAAATCATGGAAACACAGAATCATAGAATCATTTAGATTGGAAAAAAACCATTAGTATAATTGAATTCAACCATGTCTAAATTGACTAAAGCATGTGCTACTGAAATGTAACACAGTCTACACCTTTATGTTCTGATATAGAGTTTAATGTACTTCAGCTGAGAAATAAACTGCCCGTGAACTTCAGTGGAGGTAGAGAACTCCTGAAATTCCATCTTCAATAGTTTCTGATATATACATTAAGATGGACTTCAGCAAAAATGCTAATATGTCAATGATGCGATTCAAATTGAAAATACGTAAGCCACTTAGGATGGCTTGTACAGCAGAAAGCTTTTTTTTTCATAAACAATAAAATTACTTTCACTGTCACAGCAGGTTCTCAGCAAACAATTTGATTTTCTGAGATTTGATCCTATTTGATCCTATCCTAAAAGATACCACATAATCAAATTCAAGAATAACAGCAATAACATTGCATATTAGATTCAATAGTAGGGCTGAAGAAATCCCCAATCTTCTAGATCTCAGAAGAAAACATCTGTAAACTTGTCTTTTCTCACAAGTGGTTGCTATCAGGCTGTCACATGCAAGAATACTAATTAGACTTTTACTCTACCTTAATATATGCCTTTTTTTGTGCTAGACAGAYGTCATGCAAGTGGTCTAAGTTAAATTCTGCTCTTTTTCTCCAAGTTTCTACTCTTCTTATACTGCTGAGTTATATGCAGTTAATCCATCAGTAGATTTGTAGATTTCCTTTCTGCTGTATCAGATCAATGTATTTAATGGTTTGTAGCACACACAATTATCTACCTCTTCCCCAGCCTTGCTGTAGCCAAGTATTGCTGCCCTGTGCTGCTTTCTGCATCCAGTTCCTGTAGGAACTCTCTACACCTGCACCGCTAAGCATTCCTTGATGAAGTTGTTTCCCTTCCCCAAGACCTTCTCCCACCTCTCCCTTTATTACACCCCTGAGTTTTCAATGTTCTCAGCAACTCCATTACAGACTTCTTCAGGTAACAGAGAGTGGGCCATTACCTGCTGTCTCCCAGTGCAAGCCCTACTTTGCCTTGGATATCTTCTGATTTGTCAGGCCTAGACTGGGGCTTGCTACACCAGTGTCCTGGCAGGGCCCAGGGAAGACAGGAGGAAATGCACTGGGCAAGGTGTCACCAGACTGCATAATTTATCACATTAGCAAAGTTACTCTTACAATGGGAAAACAAAAGGAAAAATAGGCTGAATGGCTACTGGGCCTCTTTTCCATAAAAAACCCCCAACAACCAAYAAAAGCAACAGGGATGTGATCCTGTCTTAGCTCCATTGGGCTGATTGCCACAGTGTTAGTTCTAGTTGCTGTAGCTGGACTGACGGGCAGTTAGAAGAAGGATGAAGCTACTTCAGTGGTTCCATGAGCCAGGAAGGCTCAACAACTACCAGAAGTACCCTTAATTTTCAGATCAGCAACTGTGTTTACCCGGCGTGGAGGAGCCACAATGAAATAAGGCTCAGCTGTCGTACTGCCAATGGACCAGGTGGTTCTTTGCCGATGTACCCATAGCCATGCCTGCAGTATTTCTGCCATTTTTGATATCTGGAGCCCTGAGTCTCCTCTGCCTGACATGCAACTCATGTTCTCAGGAAAAAGCCAGAGGAGGGAGGATTCAGAGCAGCAAGTACTCAGGTGCACCAATTCTTATTCTTTCCTTGCTGTATGTCTTGCAAACATTGTCCTCGTGCCCACTCCCATACACACTCCCAACTTCCCTCATGTGCATTGTTCTCAGGAAAAAGCCAGAGGAGGGAGGATTCAGAGCAGCAAGTACTCAGGTGCACCAATTCTTATTCTTTCCTTGCTGTATGTCTTGCAAACATTGTCCTCGTGCCCACTCCCATACACACTCCCAACTTCCCTCATGTGCCAGCTGTTCTTTGGTTATCCAGACAGAAATCTCACAGCAGATTGAGGAATGCTGGTGGGATATGGAAAGTTCCTATCTTCAGCCGTGTCATCTCTGACTAGGAGCCTGCTGTTACTGGTATGAGATGTTGTCTTCATGAGTACATCATGGGAAAAATCTGGTTTGTGCTCTGGTTCAAGGGGCCATTGTAGGGCTGGTGAGGGGAAGGTACACAGTATCACAGGAGTGATATGCCCATGCCTGGCTGTGTATAGATACCTACTGCAGCCTTTCCAGATGAGAGATGATTCTTCCTAATACACAGTTGCTTTCTGGGCTCTTGATGGGTACAGATTTCAGCTACGAAATATGTATATGAAATCATCAGGGGAACAAGCAGTGCTCTCCTACTGCAGCCGTAGCAAGTGGTAGGTGATGATGAATCACAGATGATGACTCAGGTAGCACAGCCCATTTTTAATTTTGTGTAAGGTGAACGATTCTAAGTAACATTTGTCTCCTAGATGTACTTCAAAGGCTGCTGGGAAGGGCAGAAAAACTTGCCACTCTCTCAAGTTAACCTTGGATCCTGCTTCTATGGCAGTTGTGTTGAACCCCTGAGTGGAAAAGGCCTGGAAGGTACCTTCCTACTCCAGCAGCCACGGCAGAAACTCAAGACGAGGGCAGCTGAAGTGTAGAATTCATGGCTGTCATCCTTCTGGCAGGAGTGTAGGCCAAGAATCAGGTATACAGGTTTGTCTGAGGCAATGAAGCTCCAGCAGGAAGACTACAGACTTTGTATGTGTGTGCAGTTTATGTGTGGCAAGCTGCAGATAATCTGTACCCTCTGTATCAGTTACTTCCTGATGCCTTTTGCTGATACTAGATCAGATCAGGTGTAAAAAAAAAAAAAAAAAATCTTGTTTCAGGACAGAAAAGGGCCAGCTTTGTTCAYCGTTAGTAACTCTAGTGAGATCTTAGACTGAGGGGGAACTGTGCAAGATGAAAAAGTACCAGAAAATGGTTACCTTCAAGAGCATCTTCTCAGGACAGCTAAGCTGATGGTGTCTTTCTATCACATTCAATCAAGAAGACAAGCAGTATAAGATTTGCTTATTGCCTCTTACCCAGTACAGAAAACAGACAATTTAATTTTATTTAAATTCTTGAGCCATGTACTCTGTCCCTACATAGCCCTGATCAGTAAAAAATGCCAAACCAGGCTTTTATATTGAGAATTTTTCATCTTGTATTGTTACTTTATTTTACTCTTTCTCAAGGGATCAATAGACATTAACGGGATTATTCCTAAGAGTAGAATAGTTGAAGGCCTTTGAGATAGAATAACTGTGAAAACACATTTTTGGTAAGATGTCACCAACACACCAAATGTCTTAGAAATATGTTTGGTAAGGCAAATAATTCTTTCAGCATGCAAACATTGACAATATGAGCATTAACTCCTGAACACGGTCTTTCTGCACCTTCCTAGCTGTTGCTGCTGGAAGGAAAATCAGATAAATAGCTCATGACATGAATGCATGGTGTGAATTCATGATTTCATGAATTCATGAATGCAGGGTGTGAATTCATGAATATGAACACTGAGTGCATATAACACAGTAATCTGGAGGAAGAAAATTATGTCCCTTTTTTGGCCTTGTAAAGTTATAGAGCAGAGACACAAGATCATCTTGCTTTAAAGGAGACAGTAGGATGCAAATACAATGGGCTCCTTTTATCCAAATAATTCCCCACATCTAACTTACTCTTAAATTTTATTTTTTAGTGCCAAATATATCCTGGCAGCATATTTCAAAAGCATGCATTCTTTGAAATTTTTCCAAGTGAAAGATGTACTTTTAATAGGGTCTGGAGTCAAGTATCATCATGGTTTTAAAATATATAAGGAGTCTTCTTAAGGTAATAAAACAAAGTTCAAGTGGCTGCAGAACTTTTCTGAAATATATGTTCATGTTTGCTACATCCCCTATAGGAAATGTAATTTCTTATATTGTTATGACTTGTGCTGTACTTTGCTTTACCGGTGACAGTGCTGACAATGCTGGTGCTAACTATTAGATTTTTTTTCAAATGACACGATTATTATGTTCCAATCAAAATGAAGATTAATCACCAGAAAGAGTAACCAGTTAATTCAACTTTATTTAAAAAGTATTTGATTATGTTGTAATCAATTTGGTTCTGATACACCTAGAAAAGCACATGGTTGGTTTTACCCCTAATTTTATATACCCCAATTTTCTGTTTCTATTAAAGTGAATGATGGATTTAGAGTTTAATTATAATAAGTTTAATAAGACAGTATACACATGCTGTTCATACAGAGACAGCATTGAAAGGTGAATCTGTCCTGAAGATACCATTAATTGTAAGAGAAATGTTTTCTTGTTAGATTGTTTAATGCAGTAAACTTTTTTTCTTCCTAATAACAGTTATCCCAAAAGGAAAAAGGAAAAAAAGCAAGGGGAAGGGGAAGGGGAAGGGGAAGGGGAAGGGGAAGGGGAAGGGCAATCAAATAAAATATACTAACATTTCAGAAAGCTCTCCCTTTATTTTAATCTCTAAAAAATTATCCTACAAAGTGACATCCAAGTCTAGATATCTCACTCTTAGAAATGGGACTTTCAGCTAACCTAAGTGTGCATTCCTTGGAAAGGAGTTTAGATAGAACATTACACATGATCTGAGAGGTGTTTCCTAGTTGAATTGTTCAGCTTGGAACAACTACTTCTTCATGCTGTACTGATGATCCTCCTGCCTGACATTCCTAGTTTGGTCAGTCCTGTAACCTGTTTAGACACACACTTGACAAAATAAACACACTTCTTGATCCTGTACCTTCATCACTATGTGAGCAGCACAGATACATTTTCTAGGTGTACTCTCTGTATATGTGTAAGGTATATATATATATTTATATGATATGTGTATTATAGACATGATACATATATAAAACTCTAATATAAAAGTCTATGGGAGTGAGATTAAATCCGACAAGAAACAGATGATGTTCATCAGGTTTTCTAGTTTAGGATAAAGACTCTAGGCAAGATTTGTAACTTCTCCATAAAT
Organism: Parotia lawesii; assembly: GCA_003713295.1. Lineage (NCBI taxonomy): Eukaryota > Metazoa > Chordata > Aves > Passeriformes > Paradisaeidae > Parotia > Parotia lawesii. Next base: position 1,547,013 of record RAHM01000171.1, on the reverse strand, counting down.
ATCCACAAACACTGAATTTTTTAATGACCAGATAGAGTTCCATGAGTTCTGGTTGTGGCAACCAGAACCATCTTATTAGGAAAAAAAAAAACAACCAAAAAAACAAACAACAAAAAACCCCTAAACCATACACATGGGATTGTAATAAATAAAAAGGTAATAAATAAGAAATTGCTATCAGTCAACCTTACAAAATTAATACAGAAAAGCCTTACAAGGAAGTTGTACAAAACCTTTTTAGTGTCTCCCTCTTTTCTAGTGTTGTGCTCCTCTGTGTCCTATAAGGACTTTTCAGTGCAGGAGAAACAAAAACACCAGTAATGGGTGTTGGTAATTAATAGTAGCTACCCTATTTAAATAGTTTTAATCTTGTAACCTCCTCAAACCATGAGGCATATTTAGGATTAGATACACAAACTACAGTAACTAGGGGTGCCATATGCTGCAGGTTTACCCAATCTTATTTGCATTTGTGGTCACATTAAGAGCAAAGGACTTGAAAAGTTATTTTTCACTTGTACAAGGATGAAGTATTTTCTATGGAATTAATATGATTTTTTTTTTCTACATTGTGAAAACACATCCCAGGTTAGAATTAAAAGGACAAATACAGACCTTAAAATGGAGGAAATGTTAAATATTAAGAAATTTATATTTGTTCTAAAAACACAGCAATAGACTAAACTGGTTTGGGGTTTTTTGGGGCTCTTTTATAATGAATATAGAAAGCAAAGAACAAAGATTTGTAATGATGACAGACTCTTTTAAACCACTGTACCACAGGTAGGAAATGAGATATTTTTGGCAACAGAAAAAGTGAGACCCAGTGATAAAGGGAAACATTAATTATCCAGTACCTGTTAGAAAGGAACAAAGACACAACTTCTAACAGAAGTTAGAGACTACACTGGGGAGAATGTGAAATGGGAGGTAGTTTAGGAAACAACTGTCTCCAGCCTTAATTGCAACTGACAGGATGTAGCTGGGGATTAGAAGGTGTAAGCTACTAGTGACAGTCATAAGAAATTTAGGATCAAAATTGTAAACAAAAAGAAAGGAAGAAAGGACCTGAAATAACAAGTTTATTTTGTGGGGTTTTTAAGAGGTTTTTTTTGAAGTTTCCATCCATTTTGGGATCAGATGAATGACATAGCAAGGTTTGACTTACCATGGAAAAATACCCTACTAAAGAACCCACAACTATTGAGAAAAAATAGAAATTAATAAAATGGAGAGACAGCAGAAAACTCTACCAAAAAAATTACAATATAGCTAAATCAGGTGTTTTGTTAGTCTGTGAGGGGAAGAAAGGATGTGATTTCAAGAGTGGTATAGTTTTCATTGCCATATTATCCTCTTTGTGACCAAAGAGCAAGTGTAGTTAATTCTAATACTGAATTTCAAACCAAAATATTATGGTAAGAAGTATTTAAATATATTTGATACAATTAGATGGGCCAGGGCAAGGGGGGAGGAAAGGAATAAAACCTTGAGCACTTAACAAAATAACCAAAGTAGTATCTGAATCACACGTCATTACCATTGAGATCTTGTAGAAGAGAGAAGTCTCAAGGGACTGAAAAAGGGCAAGCCATTTCATTCCACTAGGAAAGGGAAGACTTGAGAAACCACTGACCAGTCACAGTACTTTCAGTGTGTGGAAACATACTGGGAGAAGTTATTTAAAAGCCAATTTATAACCGCTCTACGGTAAAAAAAAAGATGAAAAACAGCCAAGGCAGCTCTCTCAAGAGTAAATCATGTCAAAACAATCTAATTTCCTCCTTTGACACAGTAACTTTCAGTGTAATGGATAAGAAGGAAGTAGAAGATGAGATCGCTTTACTTTAATAAAGCTTTTTACACAGTGCCACATGAGACCTTGTAGGGAAGCCAGAAAAATACAACCCAATAGGCCCAGCCTGAACAAAAGATTTAAACAATATTGAGGATGTGTAATACATGCTAACATAAGGGATGAAATTACTGCACAGCACAGTATAAAAGTGAAAATTAGGCCTCAACCTTTCTGAGCTCAACCACTAAACCATTTTCTGTTTATGTCCTCTGATTTCAGTGAAGGTGCTTGTTTATTGCAGGTTTTGAACTTAGGCTGAACTGAAGTTGTGGTTAGAAAATGCATTTTACTAGTAATTGCAAGGAAGCTGAGATGAATTTTTTGAAGTATCATAAAAAGTAATACCTAAATTTTTTGTATTAACTGTTAAGCAAAATGACTCTTTCATAACCTCAGCTAATATTAGCAACAGAATCCATCAGACTAAAATCCAGTCTGAACTTGCCATGTCACTAATGGGATCATAAAGGTCACAATTTGAAGGGCCCAATGTGCTGTGGGAACAGGCAACTGTGACCACCCCATTGGCCAACCAATAATGTAACTTCAGAATAATAATCCAAAAGGGAAGATTCCTCCATTGACACATGTAATATACAGATCCTTCTGAATATCAAAACCTCTGGAACACCAGCTCCCACTGGCCAATTTAATGTCTTATGATTTTAAAGGTTTTATAATTATTTTATGGCAGGAGAATAATTGATGCAAGTAGTGATCTAACATGTATGCTGCAACAGCCCTCTGGCTTATAGTGTACATTATTATTACAGCAACTGATAATAACAATTGTGATCAACAATCATACAGGGGAGAACTTAACAAGGCATAGCCTATTCCAAAAAACAGGCCAACAAATGTACCTAATAAATTGATAGTTACAGTTACTTAAGTTAAATATAATTTATTTAACAAGAAGAAAGCAAAGACACTAGTGTTCTCCTGAACAGGCTAGTCACCAGAGTTTGGTGTCATGATTAAAAGACAGTCAGCCAGGAGAAAGAGGGAGAAAACAGAATCAGAACATGTGAAGAATTACAAATATCAGACATGGTAGAATGGGATATTCTATCCTTATCAATGAAATTCTGAAACCTAAAACTTCACACAAATAAGATGCTGGTTTTCCTGATATCTAACAAAATTGCAGTTCTGCCCAACCTTCTGACTTTTTTATTATTTGTAATTATTCATTTTGTTATACATTGGTTTTCTACTTTGAAATAGAGTTGAGATGTTAATACAAAGCCTAAGTATTCAAAAGGAAAATACCCTCATTAAAATTTAATTTGGAAAAGAGAACCCTTAACCATACAAACGGTGTGTGTGCCTATTTGTATATATACATACATATAATCTACCTAAACAACCAGGATGCAGGATTTGAAGGGATACTAAGTAAATTTGCCGATGATACAAGATTGGGAGCACCCACTGACTCCCTCGAAGGCAGGGAGGCTCTGCAGAGAGACCTCAACAAATTAGGGATGTGGGCAATCACCAACCATATGAAGTCTAACAGGGGAAAGCGCCAGATTCTGCACCTGGGATGGAGCAACCCTGGATGTACAGACAGACTGGGAAATAAGATGCTAGACAGCAGTGCCATGGAAAGGGACCTGGGGATCCTGGTTGATGGCAAGTTGAACATGAGTCAGCAGGGCCCTGCCAGCCAGGAGGGCCAAGCGTGTCCTCAGGTGCATCAGGCACAGCATCGCCAGCTGGGCAAGGGAGGGGATTGTCCCGCTCTGCTCTGCACTGGGGCAGCCTCACCTCGAGTGCTGGGGGCAGTTTTGGATGCCACAATATAAAAAAGACATTAATTATGCTATTAGAAAGTGTCCAAAGGAGGTCAATGGAGATGGTGAAGGGCCTTGAGGGGAAGGTGTATGAGGAGTGGCTGAGGTCACTTGGTCTCTTCAGCCTGGAGAAGAGGAGACTGAGGGGAGATCTCATTGCAGTCTACAATTTTCTTATCAGGGGAAGAGGAGGGGCAGGCACTGATCTCTTCTTTGTGGTGACCAGTGACAGGACCCGAGGGAATGGCCTGAGGTTGTGTCAGGGAGGTTTAGGTTGGATTTTAGAAAAAGGTTCTTCTACCAGAGAGTGGTTGGGCACTGGAACAGGCTTCCCAGGGAAGTGGTCACAACACTAAGTCTTGTGGAGTTCAAGACGCAAGCACTTCAAGAGTGCGCTCAGGCACTTGGTGGGATTCTTGGGGTGGCTTGTGCAGGGCCAGGAGTTGGACTTTGATAATCCTAGTGACTCCCTTCCAACTCAGAATATTCGTTATTCTCTGATTCTGTGATATGTGCATGTACATGTACACATGTACATATAAATGTTATATAAATATATGCATATGTGCACAGACTTATGCACATATATACATGTATGGACCTTACAATCCTAAGTTTTAGACTAACCTTAGTAACTTGGGTTACCAAAAAAAGGACAGCACTGGAATCGAGTCTTGAAAACATAACAGTACTGTGGTTCAAGCACTGCTATTAAAAGCAAGTTTTGAAGTTAAATTCTGTAGTTAACCTTTTGTTAGAAGATGTACTTGACTGGCTGCTATAGCTTACAGAACTTCACAAGGTATAAGGAAAGGTACTGGAGCAGGTAAGGAAGGGAAATGTCAGAGGGCATCAGTTTATCACACGCATACAATAAACCAGTAAAAGGCATGAAAAAAAAYGCAGGATAAGGGTTATGCCTTTACAAGCACTGAAGAAAAAATAGAGTAGAACCACTCATGATGTCCAGTCCCTTGAAGAATGCACAGCCATTCAACATCTATCTGTTCTCTAAAATCATGCTGCTCTGCAGTATTTTTCAATGCAATAAAAGTTCAACAGCCTAGATAAAAACCACTGTAAGATGAGTGCACAACAGGTCATATTCAGCTAACACGTATTTGAAATTCACTCAGGCTGTGTGAACATATGATGCGAGATCCTTGCAAAGGCTTGGRATGGACCCAGTTCAAATCACTGTTTTCATGAATGATTCAGACAACAGAGTGTGAAATGCTCTTTGACATCTTGCAGATATCATCAAACCAGGAAAAGAGTAAACACTTCCAAAGACAGATCTGAATCAGCTTCTCAAAATCACTCTTGACTCCAATTTAATAAGATCAAGTTAACAAAAAAGAAAAGCAATATAATATAAAGCAGGAGGTAAAATAAGATTGAGAGACACAAAAATAGAAAATATCTGCCTATAGATTTAAAAGACTGTGAATCATGTCAATGATACGATATTATAATAAAGGAAAGAAAAATAAAAAGGCAAATATAAAGCTCAGTTACAGGATGTACTTTATAAGTAATGAAATTATTCCCCTCTTGTCAGTTTTGCTAACGTCACATTCTCTTTAGTATATAGCAGTACTTTTTATGAAAAACACATAGAAAAATAGCTGAGGAGACAAAAAATGTAGGAGACTGACAAAATAGAAAGTGCTGTGTGATACAAAAGGTAAATGGTTTTGTTTTTCTTTAAAAAAAAATAGAAAAATGAAGGTGTACATGTCTTCCAAAATGCTTAGATGATTGTAGCAAAACTGCTCTGAATCAATTAGAGCTTTGAAGTATAGCTGTCTAGGTTTTATCCTTAGTCCAATTTCCCAATAGTGAGCCAACAGTGAAGAGAATGTGCTCCATGGACTGTTAGAAAGAAATAGTACTGACTRGTCCTCAGCATATTACAAGAAAATAAAATGAATTTTGCAGAGTCTGCAACGAGAAAGACAGAAGTATTAGGAAGCTAATACTGGAAGAGACAGACACCAGAACAGACTTGGATGGGAAAAATTTAGACACATGGAAGCAGTATATTGTTTCTGTCTTCTCCAGTTCTACATGTCTATGGTTTTAAGAGGCTAAAACTAAGCAGCAGGCCTGCTTTTTATCATAATTTAATAATATTCAAAACACCCAGAAGAATACAGTTGACAGATTTCCAACACATGATATTTTTTGAGCCAGTGATTCTGTGGTTAAGATGTTGTAAGATCCTGATAATAAGAGAAAGGCTTCAAAAAGTGCTTCGTCATTRTGTCTGCTTATTATAATCATTCTTGAACACCTGAAAACTATGTTCAGTATGGACCGTGAGTAGGCCACCTTTAGGCCCATAAAAGGAAGGCGAAACTGGTGCAAAATGTGGAGGGGAAAGTGAGGGGCAGAATCTCTCACCTTCACCTTCGCCCCTTCCACCACCACCATYGCCTACTGCAAGACGCCCTGAGGCCTCCAGGAACCAATGCATGGGGAGAACCCCCCCGACCCTGCACCCCTGGACCAAAGTCATGAGTGAGTTGTGGACCCCCTACCCCTAATCCTGCATCCCATGGAGACAGCACCGCRAGTGGACCGAGGTTTGGCTGCAGAGATCAGGCACTGCGCCTGCGTTCCAGAGGACAGGCCACTGCATTCCAACCAAACTGCTCCCGAGAATGGAGAAGGCAGGTAAGACACTTTCAGGGAAAAAAAAGGCAAAAACTGCTTCACTCCCCCCACCCTGTCTCAGCAGCAACAAAGGCAGCACAGTGTGGTAGTGACCTACCCTATGCTTTTTAAAGTAACCTTAGCTTTTTCTAACTTTTCTGTACTTCTCTCTTTCTTTCTCTTTGCCTCTTTTACTAATAAATAAAAATAGATCGATTTTTTGACATCAACATTTAATCTCATTTGGTTGACTGCCACAACTTTTCAAAAACCATGGACAGTAGCTTGACATCTATATCAGCCAATTCCTTCAGGACTCTGGGATGCATCTCATTTAGGTCCCATGGAGGTATGTACAATCAGATTCTCTGGTGGTCACGAACCTAATATTCACTTACTACTCCCCTGCCCTTGTCTCATGTCCACTCACTCAAGAGGTATGGAAAGAGAGACTTCCACTGAAGACTGAAGCAAAAAAAGTTGTTGAGTATCTCAGCCTTCTCATCTACAGTTACAAATTTGGCAGCCTTGTTTATTGTGGGAGTACATTTGCTACCTGCAATACCTGTAGAAGCCCTCATTGTTAATCTTTTTATCCCTTACCARGTTCAGCTCTAGCTTAATTTTTCTCTTCCTTGCTTCATCCGTACAAAACTGGACTGCATCCATATACTCTCCCCAGAGTACATGTCCTTTCTTTCACTACCTATGCATTTGCTTCTTGCTCTTTAGTTTGACCAGCAGGTGCCAACTCAGACATGCTGGTCTCTTGCCTTCCTTGCCTGATTTATTACTCCTGGGGATCATAGCTCTTGCACTCTACGGACAACTTCTTTAAAAATCTGCCCGCTCTGTTCTGTTTCTTTACCCCTAAGGGCAGTTTCCCAAGGTGTCCTATTGACTATCTCCTTGAAAAGCTGGAATTTTGCTTTTCTACAGTTGAGTGGCCTGACTTTACTCTCCATCTGACCCATGTCCCTGATGACTATGAACTCCACCAGCACATGCTCATTGCAGCCCAGGCTGCCTCCAGTCTTAACCATGAGGTCCAGTATCGCCTGCCCCCAGTAGGTCTGTCTATTACCTGGCTAAGGAAGTTATCCTACATGCGTTCCAGGAGTCTCCTGGATTACCTACAGCTCATCGTGCTACTTTCCCAGCAGACGTCAGGGTTGGAATAGTAGGTTGGAAGGAAGAACAAAATGGTCATATAACTATAATTTTCTGCTTATGCTTGAGTAAACAGATTTTAATTCACAAATTAATTAAAATTAATTTGGGTTTTGTTTTTTGCTTATATTAGGTTCAGGTTTTTTGCTGGCTACCGAATTTATTTTTTCTTTAATTTGTGAGAGTATTCTAGAGGCCTTTATAGCTGTRTGGAAAGGTTGTTAGAGAAACTTAGTTGTTGGGTAATAGTCCAGAAACAGCATAATAATTTCATAAATAAAATTTGCTGCCACTTCAACTATAAAACATAATTTTTGAGAAATTACCATTTCTCCCCAAATACATATTATTTACTAAGTTTAAGTTATCCAACATGTGAAATTAAATTATTTCAGTAAAATGAACTTTGGAATATTATCTTGTTCAGCAGCAGGATTTTAATTTTCTTTAAATGAGCCAGTAATTTTAATTGCTCTCTTTTTTTGGTTGTTTCAACATAATTACTGTTTTCACAGTGTATAAAATACTATAGGTGTTATGCATAAATACCATGTCAGAAGTCATGTCCTCTCTAAGTCTCACAATTGCACACAGGAATTTGAAAAAAGAAAATTCCCTTTTGCAAACAATTCTTAAGTAATTTTATACCATGTATAGCTGGCCCTTCATATTCAGTGAGTTCCCTAACTTTAGCTAACCAATCAGTAAGTCTGGCTCGGTAAATATATTTTTCCTCTTCAAAACTCTGACTTYGGGGAGCCAACAATAACTCTGCTCAGTATCTAAAAACTCATTGCAAATTAATTTGGAGTGCTGAAGTTTTCTCTTGAATCTGGTCTTAGCATTCTGSATAGTGTGATGAATACTGATCTTCAGTGTGCAGCCTAGACAGCAATTTTTTCTGTGTGTGATAATATTTCTCTTGGACAATGAGGTGAGTTGATTAAAATGAGTTCTAGTGGCTAAGAGGAGCATGAAAGGCAAGACTATAAAGTCAGTACTGCCATTTTGTTTGCAGGCCATGCCCCTAAGTCATTTGGAATATGTGTGAAATAAAGCCATTAAACACAATTTATATTCAGTGGAGTAAAYCTGTGGAAATATAATGTGTGGCTTCAAGCTTTGCCTTTATCATTTCCTAAAATAGGCTTTGCTAAGTAACATTGAAAATCACTCTACTTTTTTTTGGTTCCAGTTTGAGTTGGATAAAAGCAAGTCCTTTTTCACATTCCTTCCGACAGCATGCAATCTACTGCCTGACCGAAACTCTTATCTGTATTTACTCAGTATTTATATTTTATTTCAAAAGCCTCATGACTTTGTTTTAATCCTCCATGAGGACAATAACAAGCATCCCTCTCTCTGCAACAGTTTAACAGGCAACAGTCTCCTAGTGGTGTATATACTTCATTTTGCTTAGGATCTATGGCAAATTTCGGCCAATTYAATGTCTTAATGCCCTATGTGAGGAGATACATAATCTATTTAAAACAGGGATAAAAGTGCTCTAAGATAGGGCTGCAAAATTCTTTACAAGATGTAGTAAAATTCTTAGCAAGTTGTTTCTTAGTAAGAGCATTGAGATTTTTAGTAAATGGAAAGACAAATTGCAAAGTATGAAAAACCACACAATTTTAATATTCTGTAAAGCTAAAAGCAATTTGTAACTCTGCGTAGATTCTTTAAGGAGACGTAAAAAATCTTATTGCCACTTGTCTTCCTAAAATGCAAAGAATTTTATATCCATGAAAATGAAGAATCCTGGGAATTTTAAGAATGTATGTTAAGGAGGTATTTTTAAAACTGTCACTTAACTAAGACAAATTTGGTTGTCTTTATATACATAACTGGTGTTATATCAAAGTCAGACTTCTTTAAATCTGACAGAAACACCAAAGTCTCTTAACTTACACAATATATTTTTTTTCTATGGTTGCAATTACCCCATTTCAATATTTTTGTTTTGTGAATTTATAATAAAGAAGAGATCAGGATTGTTTGGAGAGAGGAACTATGGCAGTATATGAATGTATTTTTATTTGTGCCAATATATTTGCATGCCAGGGAAACTTGGAAGAGAGGGAGAGGTCCAAAAGAACAACTCAGTTATGCAAGAAATAGTGACAATGAGACCAGATACTTGGAATCTCTCAACACATGTCACTTATCAGAAAGTCAGTACATTTTTTCATATGTGTGTTGATCTCTGCTCTTGGTGAGCCACTGCTAAAGCCTGTTTTTTCTGTATTTTTCTCTTAAACTCTTTTCCCCTGTTACATTATAGTGAAGATGAAGCTCTATTCCTTTGAAAAGTTCAGGATACTTTCTAAATATATGCTTGTCAACTCGATTAACAGTTGTGTAATCCCCATCTATTATGGTCTGTGCTTGACAGCGTTTCTCTGTTCTCTCTGTCTTGCAAAGTGCAAATCTATCTACTTGATGGATTTAAATAAGTACCACAGATGGGAAAAATGCAATTTTTTTTGGTTTTGAGATACTTGCTAATTTTAAAAAGCATGTCATTAAATATAGTTGTCTTTGTATAAAAATAGGATATGCAGAGAGAGCAGYTTATTTTACTTAATTTGTATTTCATCAAGTTTCCCCTGCTCTCTATATGTATAGGAGAATAAAATTACACTGAAGTTCTATTCCTTATGCTCACACACACAGAGTTATTTACCTGTGCGATACAGCAATGACACACCAGTTCCATAAAACAAACTGATGAGACTGCTAACAGTTCACACTCTCCCTGGGTTTGCTGCCTGTAAAAGTATGCCTACTCTCTTTTTGCAAGGTCTGTAGCCTTTTGTGTTTCTGATGATAATCAGTCAAAAACACTTAAAATTAAAAAAAAAAAAAAATATAAAGGTGCATTAGGGAAAAATTCTCAACTGTTAGTCTCAAACTCTCAGTACCATTAGAATATTCCAGTTTTAACAGTTTGGAAACTACTCATTCCTTATCCATAGACTAACATAAAAGTTGTGATTTTATGACATTACTATACATTTCACATTTTTTCTTCGGGGTTTTTTTTTTTTTTTTTCCCAGAATCATTAACTACAGAATAACTTAGGTTGGCAGAAACCTCTGGAGGTCATCCTGTCCAAACTCTTGCTCAAAATGACCCAATTTACACCCTCTAAATTAAGGCTTTATCCTGTTGAGTTTTGAATATATTCACAGATGAACATTCTGCAAGCTCTCTGGGAAGCCAGCTTAACCACCCTCATAATGAAAATAGATTTCCTTTTATATATTCAGACTTGCCYGTGTTGTAAACTGTGTCCACTGCCTCCCATTCTAGGAGAGCCTGGATCTGTTCTCTCTATATGCTTCCACTAGCTTGTTAAAGGTATTTATGAGACCTTCCTCTTAGCCTCTCTTGTTAAGACCAAACTCATCTGTTAGCCCCTCCTCGTATGTCACATGTCAAGTGCTCTAATTGCCTTGGTAAACCTTTGCTGGATCTGCTCCAGCATAACACTGTCTTTCTCGTGGTAATGAGACCAAGACTGGGTACAGTACTCCAGATGTAGTGCCACAAATGCCAAAGGGAGGCACAGAATCAATCACTTCTCTGGACCTGCTTGCAGCACTCCTAACACAGCCCAAGGTGCTGCTGACCTTCTTTGCTGCAAGGGCACACTGGTGGCTCAAATTGAATTTGCTTCCTGCCAGGACCCTCATCTCTCTCTCACCAAACTGCTTTCTGCTGACCTGATGCCCATTCAGTGCTGAGGTTTTTTGGTTATTATGTTCATGGTGCAGGACTCAGAGTTTACCATTTTAACACTCTGTCAAATKTCTGTCATATCATGTCTTATGTTTAAGACCCTTTACACAGCAATCCAAACCTCTAGACCCTTTTTTCCAATTTGGCATCATTCACAATCCTGTAGAGGTGGCATTCCACCTAGCCAGCCAGTATTTTTTCCCAATTCATTCCCAAATGCATTCTAAACTCATGATCATTTCTTTGATCAAACACCCTTTACATTATGTCTCCAGTCCTTCCATGCAGCTCTCTCAAGACAGTTGTCAGTCRCTGCAGAGGCTGCCACTGCATTCAGTCACCATCAGGAGCTCAGCTCCATTTCCTCACAAGGGCACCAAGTGCTACTTCAGCTCTTCTAATGTGTCTTGTCTGGCTCTGTCTACTGTTGTGGGATGATGTGAACCTCCCTTGTGATCTGCATCTGTATCTTACGTATCCTGGGGGAGATGTCTAAGATAAACTATGAAATCTCAGCATATAGTAATATTTAAAAAGACAAATTGGGCCCAGGAATGTCAGGAACAGATGAGTTTAGAGGCATTGTGTGCACATGGGCAATCCAACCTGTCAAAACTTAAATTTACTTGTCTTAACCTCAAACTGAATGACACGTGGTCTTCAGCTTTATTTTTAGAACTATAATTGAGCCACAGATTTTTAAACTTTCCTTTTAAATGCTTTGAATAAGGTTGTACAAGTTACAACAAAATGGCATTGAAACAGCAATTAAATTAATACATTTAAGAATTGATTACCCATAAATATAAACCATTTTACCTCATGAAGAAATTGAGAAAAAATAAAGATGTAATTATTAAMCTCTTAATTTCACCTGATAATTTACTCCTTGTCTTCCAGGAAATGCATTAACAAAGTTAAAACTGATTTTAGCTGTTCTGCTTGAATAGCAGAAAAGTCCTGCTCCTTTTGAGTGAAACTAGGTTGGTGTTATTGCAATAGACAAATACTTGTCCCAGGTAGGTTGCTGAGGGTAAGAAAACACCCTCATTAACAGGCAGTCCCGTCAATCCTGCTGCCATTGCAAACAGCTTTGCACCAATTTTTTGACAGAAGTTTGGATTTCCCCAGAATAGCAACATGCTACTGGTACATTGAGCATAGCAACATCTCCTTGGAACTGGTGTGAATACAATGGGTTTTGAATCTCAGTCCTGCAGACTATTGTTGGTATAGCCCTAATGAATACCTCTTCCAGGGAAAATGAAAGCCTCTTCCCTTCAGAGGGCAGAAAGGAGAAAGATTTATCAATTGTCATTCTCCTCTCAAAATTCATATTTCTTTCATATGCTTTTCTTCTTCTGACTGCAAAATTCAGTTTTGTCTAGTCTTCTGAGAGCATAGGACCAATTTTGACTATGGTGGCCAGAAATTAAAGATCCAAGTCCTTTAAAGCACATTGATTTAATCACACTAATAAAGCCAAATGGTTCACAAACCTTGGGAGGAGCCGTAGGGTAAGTAGGAATCCAGGCATAACATGTATCCACAATCCTGCTGCAAACAGTAGAAAACACTTTTGCTGCTGCTGACAATTTCAAGTAATAGATTAGCTCCAAGTAGTTCTGACTTCTCATTCTTAGCTTTCTTTCTGCCTTCATTAATTATTTCCCCAGAAACTTTTCAGACTACTTACTAGACTGCTACGGCTTTCATGTAACTTTTCCTGATACATGATGGAATACTCCATAGCTTCTAAAAGCCATGAAAAAGGTGCTCATTTGGGACTGAGGAAGTGGAGGAAAGAGAGAGAAACAGTGGAAAAGTGGGCTGAATATGCTGCTTATTTTGTCGTTTCCCTGTGGGCTAGATCTGGAGAGTAATTTTGGCTCTGTAGTCCCATTTTTAAATAGAAACTTTTCCCACTGGAGTAGATGAGACTATCTTTAAAGTGTCTGAATGCCTGTTTTTATGAAAAGACTCATTAGATTACCTTATACAATGTAAAGTTTATGAAGAGAGTCCATTAAGAGACTTGTGGAGGTATAAGTGAGGATTCTTTAAGCATGCTAACAATGAGAACGTGACTCATCTGCGTGAGAGGACTAGAAGAGAACGGACTATGGGACTGGTACAAACTTTATTTCTCTTCTRGTGAAAATGGTGCCTTCTTTGAAGGTAGTTCAGTATTTCTTTCCTTTCAAAAAGTAAGTATTTTTCTCTTGTTCAGTTTCCTTGACAGTAAACAAAAGAAAATATTGTCTCTTTGCCACAGAGATGTTTGAAGAACTCTATTTTTTTTTTCCACCAGAGAAATGAAAAAAAAAAAAAAAATGTTAGCGTATGCACATTTGTGAGGGACAGCTGTGAYAATATTTTAAGGAAAATTGTAGGGAAGGTCTGTAAAATCTTTCCGTGATTCATATTTTCTTCCTCTACAAAGTAGTTATTTTCACAAGGATTTTGACATTATAGCAAAAATCACTGCTAACACAAAGGCCCAGAAACAATCCTATTTCTTAACAAGAACCTCAAGCAGTCTTTTCATATGCAGCCAATTAACAAGAGCAAGAACAGTTGAAACTTCAATGGCGAAAATCTCCTCCACTAGGAAGAGCTCAAGATGGACCACAATGAGGTCTCCCCTCAGTCTCCTCCAGGCTGAACAGACCAAGTGACTTCAGCTGCTTCTCATATGGCTTCCCTTCCAGACCCTTCATCATCTTTGTTGCCCTCCTTTGGATGCTCTCTAATAGTTTAATGTCTTTTTTTATGCTGCAGCACCCAAAACCACACACAATACTCGAGGTGAGGCCGCCCCAATGCAGAGCAGAGCAGAGCAGGACAATCCCCTCCTTTTCCCGGCTGGCAATGCTGTGCTTGATGCACCCCAGGACAGGGTTGGCCCTCCTGGCTGCCAGGGCACTGCTGACTCAGATTTAACTTGAGATTGATCAGGACCCCCAGGTCCCTTTCTGCAAGACTGCTTTCCAGCATCTCATTCCCTRCTCTATACACATACCCAGGCTTGCCTTGTCCTGAGGCAGAATCCAGGACTTGCCCTTATTAAATTTCAAACAATTGGTGATCACCCGTCTCTCTAATTTGTCCTAATGATGAATGTGCTAAAAGTTTATCTTTATTTTGTATTAACGAAAGTTTTTTTGTTTTTTTTTTTAGTTTCAGAGACCAAACATTCCTAAGAAACACAAACCTATGGGGGTTTTTTAAATACTGCAAAGGTCACATCTGGTTGTGGCAAGATCTAAAGAATTTAAGTTAGACATATTATATAAATATGAAATTCATGTTTGTCCTGCATTTGTGGTATAGGTAGATATCATGCTCATATGCACTCAATCAGCAACTCCCTGGCCAATCAAAGAAGCCTCTGGCCAGTTTCTGCTGAGCTGATCTCATTGACTAATTTGAGACAAGGTGATTTACTCAGCTGCACCACAGAGCATATCGCTAATTACTGCAAGAGCTAGGAAATAGCTGCAAGAGGTAGAAAATTCAAAGAATCCAGGTGTTTTTCTCTGTTGTGCACTTGGCCAGTTCACAGTGACAATCCATGTGCTTCCATGTATTGATTAACACCTGGAATGAAGAATCTGGTTGCTCCAGAGACTCTCTGAGGAAGTTCTTATTGCAGAATAGATTTTAGATAGATAAAGTCATTCTAAATAAGCTTTAGAAATTGCTCCTGCAGATGTAAAAATGGTCACCTAGTATGGTCTTTTGAACATACTTAAGGCATGAGGTGTTTTGTACACAGGTTATCAGTAGCAATAGAACATGCATGGTCCCATAGGACCACGGGACACGAAACTGAATGTAAGAATTCAGAAAAGACGTGGTTTGGGAAGGCTTTCCTGATACAGCTGAAGACCTCACTGCAAATTTCCTTACAACGGGAACTTCTGCCACCACCCAGACAGGAACTGATCATGTATCACAATTTGGGAGATCTGATTTCCCATTTAAGCATTGTCTTGCTTAAAAGATCCTAGTAAGTAAGGGGTTTCAAACATCTTCTCATTGATAGTCCGTAGAGCATGGTCCTGTAAGGTGACAGCAAGAGCAATTGCTCCCTGAGAAAAAGGTAGAAAGGAGACGAGAGTGACAGCAAGATGAAGAGAAGCAGGGGCCTCACAAGGAACTACCCAATCCCACAGGAGCTGCATGAGACAAAAAGGGCACCTTGATGCTGGTAGTCAGGTTCAGGCAAGTGCACAGAATGCCAGGCAAATCCTTATCAGCAACTTGTTCACCAATCCAGATCCAACTAACCTTGTCAATTTAAACAAAAACTTTGATGCTTATGGAGAGACTTTTTAAAGATAGAGTTTCAGAGACCTTTTTAAACCTGAAAGGGACCAGAAAATCCATTGTTCAAAAGGAACCCCCCAAGCCTAGCATCTCTACACGAAACATGATCATTCCACTTCAGTTTGCATTATGTTGTAATGGAGATTTTTTTGAAATATTATGTGTATTGTATTTAAATATTGTTTATGTATTATACAATAATTTTCCAYTACACTATAAGTGGTAGAAAAGGTAAAACTCTTAACAATGCTCTAAAGACACAGGACAAAAAAGGTAGAGCAGTAATGAAACAAATGTTGATATTGTACAGTAAGGTTTATTTAAGGATTTTCATGGTTTGGCCCTCTGCCATTGGCTATTCAAAGCTGGCAAAAGCAACTGATTTTACTTTTCAAGAGTCATTTTGTAATCAAATCCAAGGCTGCTTCTCCTCTGAATAGTGAATGCCAAAAATTATTTGGAATTCCTTCCTTCCTTCCTTCCTTCCTTCCTTCCTTCCTTCCTTCCTTCCTTCCTTCCTTCCTTCCTTCCTTCCTTCCTTCCTTCCTNCCTTCCTTCCTTCCTTCCTTCCTTCCTTCCTTCCTTCCTTCCTTCCTTCCTTCCTTCCTTCCTTCCTTCCTTCCTTCCTTCCTTCCTTCCTTCCTCCCTTCCTCCCTTCCTTCCTTCTCAGGGGCCACCATTCTCCACATATACTTAACTATTATTTAACAGATTTGTGTATTTTACACGATGGTTTATAACTAATTTGCTTGGCATATTTTTTATAACTATCACTGGAAGATTAATTGGGTTTATAAAGGAGATTAAATTAAACCACTATAGGAATTAAATAAATCTTTCTGATTTCAAGAATCTCTGTGGATTCCAGTATTATACCTTTGCCATTATAACCATATCTGTAATTACTCAGAAGTCATTACTAAGCACTGCAATTTCTTGAGTCTACTCCACACATCTTTTACTGCAGATGAACCTCAGCAACAACTCCTGCAAAGAGCAGCCTAATGTCCTAGGTAAATTTCATAGCAGGCAATTATAACCACTGATTGCCCAGTTTAGTGCCATGGAATAAAAAAAAAAMCCCAAAACTCTAGAACTACTGATAGTACCCTTATTAATAAGTTAAATATTGTCATTTTGTTCATAGTACTTGACACATTTCTCCCAAAGAAATAAAGAATATCAACAGAGTAAATTTCTTCTTTTAGGTTTCTCTCAACATTTTGCTAAGGAAAGTCACAGCAAGCTTAACATGAAGGTGACCTCAGACACTTATTGCTCTTAACAGCCTGAGAATACCCTTTAGATGCTGAGGGCTTTTTTGAGGTCTAAAYTAAAGTACTGCTTATTCCACTGGGACAATTTACCTGACGTTTAAATTACCTTTCAATTTGGGTTTCTCATGTCATATTTGCTACTAGTAACTTTGTCTGGCATCTTATTTTAACATAAAACTGGAAGAAAGCAGCTTACAAAATTAAAAATCACATTGCCCCTTATGCCCTTYCCTGTGTATTTTCTTTCTAATTTCCTCTGCAGTTTTTCAGAAACCACAATATTCTCGTAAAACAGGCCTCTTTTAGAGCTCACAGTGCAGGTGGCGAAACACTGCAGGGACTTAGTCTTTTAGTGTTCTTTGAGGATAACCAAAGGTAATACCACTGTGTCAGCATAAGTTAATCATGCCATCTCTGTGATACTAGATGTAATGCAAATGGCATGTGTTGGAAAGGAAAGAGAACAACTGCAAAGAGTTTGTTCTCAGTACCACATTATGCTTTAGGTTCTTGCCAGATTGATTGGTATTTACTGCAGAACAGATTATTATTTTCAGAATATTTGAAGCAGATTTAACATACCCTGAGAACTCACCCTGAGAAGATTTAGTTGTCTGAAGTTCGTTTGTTAGTATCAGATCCAAGTGTAAAGATGGGACACATTTTTCTGTATAACCCTTGCTAGGACGGCTTTAAATAAGGGGAAAAAAACCAGTGTGTATTTGTTCTGTTTAACTGATGTTTGAAATATACCTTCAAATTTGACACTTGAGTCAGAAAATTAAACCACAGTTTTAATCTTCTCTTCTGTTGTGAATATTCTATTGTAAATACCGGTAGGTGCTTTTATCAGGCATTGGCAAAAAAAGTATGTTGGTTTAAACTTCTCAGAAAAAAACCCATTATCAAAGGGGAAAAATCAATAAATTACAATTCTCAGACATAATTTATCTGGAAGTTAGTACTATTTTTTTCAATGGAAAAAAAAACCAGAGGCAACATCAAGTACCTTTTCAAAGAAGATATCCGGTCCCCTGACATTTATTAGCTTTAAAACTGGATTTTTTTTTTTTTAATTTKTTTAAATTCTATTTTGATGTAACCTGTCACAGAAGCAGATGTTGGGTTTCCTCTATGCCAGCGTATGCAAAATCACATTTCAGGAGTGCACTGAGAATTCCAAGCAATTTTAGTCTGTTCTGTCAACCACCGTGTTCCTAATTTGGGCCTTTTGCAGAATTTCCAGCTTGGTAAGGTCCACATTTTGAGTCTTGTACAAACTGATGAGAAGATAACTCCACATCTTCAACTAATACTAGTTCCTTAGGGTTCTTCACATTTTCTCATTTTATAACTCCGTAAATGTTTGAATTTTACTCAACTTCTCATTTCCCAAGTTTTTGTTGACATTTAGGGCAAATAATRGTGGTAGAAAAAAGCGATGCTACATACAGTGTTGAAATTTTTAAATATTCCTTCTGCTCTGCCCCTGTTCATTCACGAGGAATTATGTCTTGGTGCTGTAGCATGAAAACTGCAGAGCTTGCATGACACAGAACGTGCACGTTGCACAAAGGTTGTGTTTTAAACACAGGGCTCCAGAAGCTCGAGCGAGACCAGGAGAGGAAAAGAGGTTGTCTCAACAGTGGGATAGATGGTGCTGCATTAGTTGATGTTGGGAACATTGTACAATGYCACTGCCTCCAATGGAAATTGAGAGAACAAATGAAGAATAAAAAAAAATAAAATAATTAGAATGAAAATTATTCCTAAAGACTTAAGTATGCTACTTATTCTGTAAATGATGAAATATTTTTTGAAAAAAAGATAACTTTCAAGTGWCTACAGATTGTAGAATAAACCTATGTTATCCACGTGTTAACACGAGCATTTGAGGAGTTGCAGCTCTTAGGCAAGGCAGAACGATAGCCTGAAGTTTCACTTCTGCCAGCTATTCCCACTGTACACACAACACTGTATATAAAGCAAAGTTCTGCTGATATATATCTACTGCTTTAAAAAATAATTCAAAGTATGTTTGTGTTTTCTTTTTAAAATTTAGGATTTAAAGAAATACTTGCTTTCGATCTTGTCATCTACTTCTATAATAAACTATCACTTCATAATTGGTCTATTTGGAATGCTCCCTAATTTATTTGGATAATGTAAAGTAAACAAGGAAAAAAYTTAAATTCTCTGAAAACAATATGAATATTACAATCAACTGTAGAATTGATAGTAACCATCATGGTCTATATGTGAAGCAGAATTGCTGTGTATCATCAACATTCTGGAATTTTAAATGTAAATATGTTTTYATTCTACAGAATATCTTATGGTGAACGAATCACACAAATTCATTCATAAATGGTAATAAAAACAGAAAGTACTGCTTGCTAATCAYGACAAAATCATAAGCCATAAATACTGACCATGTGAACTAATAAATGAGTAGGTCTGTTAACCAAAAGGGAAGCTGGTTGCACACATGTGATCTGCAATAAACATATTGCTCTTGAACACYAGAGAGACAGAGATGTTTAGGCTTTGTTTTACATACCAAAGAAACAGAGTATGCAATTGAGTTTTAATGCAGTTTCTGAAGAATCCTTTAACATCATATTTTAAAWTCTAGTAGCAAAACAGACTAGCACTCCAGAATACAAAGGAATGCAAGGCAAAACAAAAAAAAAAACAACTGTGTGTAATTTACTTTGTCAATAGTGGAAATGAATTTGAATTTTATACTATTTTAAAAACTCCGCAGGTTCTTTTGGGACAAGTCAGATGTTGCAGTAGAAATTTTTTGCATTATTATTTCATTTTTTAAAATATTCAATCAAGTGGTTTTGGCAGCAATGGTGACACCATAATTCCACTTTAGGGCAGGTTGAAGTTTTACATATACTGCAGAAGAAACAGAGGTSTAAATTGTATTCTTGAGATTTCATTGAAAAGAATAAGAAGTAGTATTTCCTTTTCACATAAACTGGCAATGTTCGTCTTAAAATCCAAGCTAAAAAGCAAGAACTTGTTAAAAAATATAGAAAAAGAATAAAGAGAAGATTGAAGACAACCACACTAAATTAAAGCAGAACACTCTATGTGAAGAGTAGGCTAATAATCACCCTTTGTGTTATAATGGAACAAATCTGAAATAAAGACATTAAGAAATATGTTCTAATTAAAAGTTCTCTTGACTGGGAAATATTTTTTCACCCGTATATAAGTTCAAAGCAGCCACATAGACAAGATGGCTGATTGATRTATTTTGCACATAAACGAATTATCCCATTCAAAATCAATGCACCTGGGACAAAGGGATTAAAAGGTAGTAATTGAAMATAAAATTTAAGTTCKGTTAACAGCAAGCCCTTTTGTGTTTCATTATCTAAGGTGTATATGATCAGCATACTTTACACTCCTTTAACTTCAAGTGCAAGCAACTCTTTTTTTTTTTAATGTGAAACAGTTTGTCATGACAGAAATGCTTGAAAAAAAGCAAATTCTCTGAAACCTGGGATCATGATAAATTTTCCATTTCATAAAAAAACCGAAGAAAGTTGCAGCTTTACTCTGATTAATTTTTTACTYTGATTAATTCTATGCTAAGCAGATGTAGCAAATGCTATGCTAATCTTTCTCTCTTGCATCAAAAAGCACCCCTATTGTTGACCTCACGCTGGAAAGTTTTTCTTGCCACATTGTGCRTTTTTTTGTGCATGTGATCCACCAATTTCAGGATTTGACAGGACATAGTCTTCTCATTAAATATAATTTAATATGAAACACATTTTCAGCTTTTTGCATTAAAGCATGACTATTCAATGCAAAACTGTATTAAGTCCATATTAACAAGCTGAAGTCTACGAAGAATTACATTTAAATTGCAATCTCCTTWATACAGAACTAGATATATTTGTTAATCTTTTAAGCTCTTTGTTAGAGTCAGCATCAGTGTTTATTTCTAAAAGAAACCTCCTGAGAAGTGATTTGTATTTAATAATCTACTTATATAAAATGCAGTTACTGCCAAGTTCTGAGACTTGTATTTAGCTTTTCTTAAACTGGTTTCCTCAGTGTGTCTGTCACTTAGTCTTATCTTAGCCAGTCTCATCTGTCACTCCCAAAGATTTCAGAATMATTTATTTAATTTTTCAAGTTTGATAGAGATGATTGCCTGAAACAGTTAGGTTTGTACTAGTGTCATGCAAAACTGAAGCTGAATGGAGGTAGGAGAGCCATACTAGTTTGCTAACTGTAGGGAACGTTGGGAATTTATTTTCTAGTTGTACAAAAAACCTATAATTTCCTTTACATTAAAATCTTGACACTGAGACCTGTTTTATTAAAAGTATATTTGTCTGAATTAGAGAYACTGACCAGAAAAGAAAGTAATTTTGAAGCATTCAAAACACAAACCTGTAATGGGTACRTTGACCATTTGCTAATTTATTACAGAATTTGCAGAAAAGACTTCCAACAAAAAAATATCCACAGTGCTGCACTTCTGTTCATATCCAACTGCAAATAAGAAAAAGATTTGAACTCCAAAATCTTCACTCAGATAAGAAATACAATGTGTCCTTTAACACTGTGAACTGCATTCTTACTTTCTCTCATGTCTAGGTTTCAGATGCCAGTACATAAAATTGTCTRGTCATTTATGTGTTAATGTAACTCTGATCAGTGTTAATGTGTCTTGCAGTTCTAGCAATCTGGCCATACTCTTACACTGTACTTTTACTGCTGAGGAAAGATTGAGTCCAAGCCCTGTTAGCTGATCCTGGAGGGACTGTGTCTGGAAGGAAGGAAGGAAGATGAATAGGATGTCTTCCCATATGTGTAGTGGAAGTATAAACTGAACAAGACCTGAAGCATGCTACCCCCAAYGCTAGCCATGGACAGCTGGCCAGGGCCTGTGGGCCACCTGTATCTGACCCATTTATCTTTTGTGTGATTAGTGAATTTAATGGTGCGATAATATCTTTCAAAACACTTGGGAGCCTAGGCAGCAAGAACTTGACCTAGATATGCAGGGGAGCAAATACTCTGTGCCTGTACTTTCTTCCTTCCTTTTTCCTTCTCTACCTAAGACAGATCAGAAACTGATCAGTAGTTTTGCCAAATACAAAATACATAAAGTTTAGCATAGTAACAACAGTTTCCTTCTCCCATGTTCTCTGCATGACTGTGTCTCAGTAACTCTAAGCATTTCTTCAGAGGCAAAAATAATTTTTATATATGTGTCGTGGTTTGACCCAAACTGACAGGCAGTTCCTTAAACCAATCACGCTTCTCTCAATTTCACATATTTAAGCTGCGTGGAAAGGCGGGATTGGGGAGGTTTTTCCATTTCAGCTCAGTGCCGGGACGGGACGGAGGGGGGCCCTCAGAGCCCAGGGCCCCGCCGGGCCGGGCCGGGCCGGGCGCCCCTGCTCCTCTCTCCCCCCCTCTCCACTCTCAGCGCTGCAGCACAGACCCTGGGTCCCTGGGAGGGGGAACTATGAAGCCGTCTGACGCAGTTTTCTTAAGAAGCCGGCAGGAGCGTTCTAGCCTACAGCCAGCATACTTCACGCCGAACTGAAGAGAATACCGTTCAGTTAGTGGCGCAGAGAAAGCAGGAGCCTCTCCTCACCGTGGACTCTGACCGGTAACAGCAACTTCAGAGGCAGAGAGAGAGAAGTAAAAAGCTGATCACGTGGGACGAAACTCCAAAGCCTCTAAAGATGGCTTCAGAAGAAGACGGAGGGCGGTGCCGCGCTTCCCGCACGCAGCTTAAAATACTTTTTGCAACGCCGTGTAATACGCCGACTGTAATATCATAACTGTCTCTTTAATCTATTTAAAGTACGTGGGGGGATGGACAGTTCATGTGTAGCTTGCAAAAGTTGAGAAAAGTGCCTGTGCCAGTTTTAAAAGCCAAGAGAAAAAGGGGTTTTTTAAAGACTGGGGGCGAAAAAAACCCTTTGCGTTCAAGCCAAAATAATTTATCCTTAAAAAAATTAATAACCCCATGTAATGGTCCATGTCTTTCAGTGTAACAAAACTGAGTTTTCATGGAAGAGATGTGTCACACCACAGCAGTTTTTTTTCCTTTTTTTTCCCTTTTCTTTCAAGTCTGTTAATAAACTTCTTTATATTCTGTAAGTTTTGTGCCTGCTTTGCTTTTCTCTTAATGCTTATCTCACAGAAAAAACATCAAGGGATTGTATAATTTGTCTTTAAAACCACTACAATATGTCAAAGATTTTTATATATTTTTTGTCCAGTTTGTAGTTCTGGTTTTGATGGATTTCTGTTAGAACATGGATTGTAATTTCATTTAGTCCTGAATGGTAAGCACTATTAATTTAATTTACTGCCAGAAAAGGGTAATAGTGCTTTATTTAACCTGCAGGAACTACACAATTTATTACTTTAAGCAACTGAACTGAAATTAAAGAAAATATAYGGTTTTGCTTCTCATCCCTCCACACAATTTGAATGCCACATGATATCTTCCTCACAGAGATGCCTCTCACTTGCACAGATTTTCCTGTAACTCAGAAAAGGCACCATTGCACTTTGACATGCTGAGGGCAAACTTTAGATGTCTAAGAACATTTTTGCAGCAGCATACCCTTTGTATTGTGAGGTTTTTATTAGTTCTATGTACATTGCTCAGTGAGATACAATAACAATGAGAATCCACTGCACTTRAAGGCACAAAATCTGAAGCCAATTACAAAATATCACTCTGTTTTCTGATGAGGAGTAGAAAGGAGGATTCTGGGAAAAACAAACCTGTCAGCCTCAATAAGAACATGGAGCAGATCCTCTTGGAAGCTATGCCAAGGCACATAGACCACAGGGAGGTGATTAGAGACAGCCAACATGGCTTCACAAAGTGCAAMGCATACTTTACTAATGTCATGGCATTTACTAATGATGGACTGCCTCTACGTTGGTGGCTAGGAGAAGAACAACAGACGTCAYTTATTGACTTCTGTAAGGCCTTTGACATGGGCTCCAACAACAGCCTTGTGAGTAAGCTGGCAAGATACAGGTTTGATAGATGGATTATTAGATGCATAAGGGATTGTCTGGATGGCCATATCCAAAGAGCTGCGGTCAATGGCTCAGTGGAGCTCATTAACAAGTGGTGTTCCTCAAGGGTCCATATTAAGTACAATACTATTCAATATTTTATTGATGTCATGGATAGTGAGACAGAATGCAACCTCAGCAAGTGTGCAGGTGACACCAAGCTGAGTGTGGGGTCTTTATAGATTTGGGGAGTGAACATACATGAACCTCATAAAATTTGACAAGGCCTAGAGCAAAGTCTGGCAGCCAGGACAGGACAAATGCTGTTATCAATAAAGGCTGGAGGATGAAGGGATTGAGAGAGGCCCTGCAGAGAAGGACTTCAGGGTTGTGGTGGATGAAAAATTGGACATGGACTGGCAATGCATATTTGCAACCCAGAAAACCAAATGTATCCTGGGCTGCATCAAAAGCAGTGCAGCAGCAGGGCGGAGAAGGAGATTTTGCCCCTCTGCTCTGTTCTCTTGAGATCCAACCTGGAGTACTGCATCCTGCTCCACGGTCCACAAGACAAGAAAGATGTAGTCCTGTTGGAGCAAGCCCAGYGGAGAGCCACAGCAATGGTAAGAGGGATGGAAGTCTCTCCTATGAAGGCAAGCCCAGAGAATTTGAG
Organism: Parotia lawesii; assembly: GCA_003713295.1. Classification (NCBI taxonomy): domain Eukaryota; kingdom Metazoa; phylum Chordata; class Aves; order Passeriformes; family Paradisaeidae; genus Parotia; species Parotia lawesii. The sequence continues at coordinate 1,522,472 of RAHM01000171.1, read as the reverse complement.
TTGTTTAGCTTGGAGAAGGCTCGGGGGAGAYCTTATAGATGCCATCCAGTACCTAAGGGGGGGCTACAGGAAAGACAGGGAGTGACTTCTTACCAGGACTTGTAGCAATAGGACAAGGAATAATGATTTTATACTGACAAAGGGTAGATTTAGATTAGATAGAGGAAAGAAATTTTTACAATGAGAGTGGTGACACAATGGAAGAAGATGCTCAGAGAAGTTATGGATGCCCACTCTTTGACAGTGTAAGGACAGTTTGGATGGGGCTTTGAGCAACCTGGTCTGCTAGAAGGTGTCCCTACCCATGGGAGCAGGTTTGGAACTAGATGAACCTTGAAGGTTCTTTCCAAGCCAAACCATCTTGTGATTCTATGATTTTAGATCACTTAACTGTGTAGAGACTATGGGTAATGAACAATTGAAAGGACAGTTTCCTTGAAACAGGAAAAATAGTGCCTGACCAAGTTTAAAGAGGCATTCAAGCCCAAGATGTGGCAGCACTGCTGTATCACTTGGCATACTTTAAAGCTATCTCCAGTTATGGTATTATAAAAAGTTTTTCTTAGGGTCTCYACTCAGTGGAGACACTGGGCTCTCTACTAGATCCAGTGAAGTATATATTTTATTAATATGCTTTATCAGCTAAAAGTGATCGTGTGTATAAATTGCATGTACTGTAAAAACAAGCAAAATAATGAACTTGCTTTTGAGTCAATAATGTCAGAGCAAACAGTAGCTATTGACTCAACAGGGTTATTACAGTGCCAAAAATTGATAGCTTAACTACAGTGCAAAAATATGAAGCAGATGCTATTGAATAAAAAGCTGTAAAATTTAATTACTCAAATGCAGACACAGAGGAAAAGTGTAGTCTGTTATGAGATGTAGATTAGTTTTAAATATTTTGACATTTAAAACTAGGTTTTAGTAGAAACTGCTAATACTTAGATACATTTTGCCATACTTTTTATCATGCTATGGAGCAAGCAGTAGGTTGTTAGATAATAATAGGGCTGTGTCTTTTTTTGTACTTTTTACTGTATTCTGCTTTCATAATAGCCATTTAATGTTTTTCAGGAAATTAGAAAAAAAAAATTGATTTCTAAATCATTCTCCTGGATCATTTAACTCAGTGTGAAAGTAAATCATGCCTATAGCATTGTCTTCATTAACTGTCACAGGAAAGAGCATAATTTAAAAAATGTAACATAAATGCACATTTCCTGTAAATGACTGTACAGGGAATTAAATGTCTGTGAGATCCATTGTGGTTAGACATTATTCAATATTTTAAATACCTAATTTCCAAGGACCGCATTTTTTTCTCTTTTTCTTTTTTTTATGGGTAAAGAGGTTGGAGGAGTCTAAACAGTGAGTAAAATTATGTATTAGATTTCTGGACACATAAAGCAGATATGTTTAAATAAGTTTGCCTCAATTTTATATATATAGAATGTTGATATTATTTTCAAATTTTTATTTAAAGAAACAGAAAATGGTTTAAATCAAATTTACATCTATGAACAACACAAACTAATACAACATACTAATATAACATACTAATACAGCATACTGTGACCTGATTAAGACTGGGATATTGTCAATATATTATTTTCCAAACGCAGAGTAATGGTTTTAAATTTAAATCTGGGTTTTTTTCCTATAGAAAACACAGAATAGTGAGGGTGTTTTGACAAAGATGTAAGATAATTTCTTTCCTTATCTGAAGGAGCTTTGGTGATGTACATTTCATTACAACCAAAATACACTGAATTTACAGTACAGTAGAAAGTACATGCACACAGACACAAAAATATAAGGGCTAATTTAAAACATTCCTATAAAAACTGCCATGGTTTTCTTCCCTTGATTTAAAAGCAAACTGTAGCAGTTTCCAGTATTATGTTGTGGCATATGATGCCTGATTTCTTAGACACTCTCACAGAAGTGACCTTCTTTAGGTAGTCTTTAACTACATGATTGGAAACCAAAGTGGTGACTGCTTGGAAACTATATCATGCTCAAGATTACTTTCTCTTGTATAGGAACAGCTGCAATGAAATTAATGAACTCAGAGTGATAAGGCAAGAGGCACATAACATAATAACAAAATTTATGTAGCATCTCATGAAAAAAACACATTATGCAAACCCAGGATATCAGATGAAACTTTAATACTTCAAAGTTTAGTTTTGAATACTCTTATATACAATTTCTCCTATCGAAGGAAATGAACATAAAACATATCTTGTGAGATAAGGGCTTTAGCACTAGCAGTGAGGAAAACTTTAACTCCTTCAGAATATGTTTTGCATCATAAATAAAAGTCACTCATACAAGAAAACACTAAGCGGCCAAGTGACTTAATAGTTCTACTCCATGGTAAAAAAACCTATACAGAGAAATCTATTCTTCAGGTAGCAAAAGGACTAGCTCTTTATACCAGCCGCTTAACTGATGAWTATTGGTTGTTTTCAAAACAAGTAATCTTTTAATAGTTTATTTTGACATCAATAACATAAGGAAACTAATGATGACTTTTTTTTTTCTTTTTTGATACATGTAGCTATTTCCTACTTACACAGTCAGAAAATTGAGGAAAACCCTCTCTCTTTTCTGCAATGTTGTGGAGAAATCACAGAGCTGAATTGGCATTAAAGAATAATAACTGAGCTGAGGCAGCACTATAAACTGTGGCCTTGCTGTAATGGAGTGTGGAAGGTTGAAGGAAATTTCTTCAGAAGAATCTGTTATCCAGTGCAATGTTGCTTAAAATTACACCAAAGAAGAGACTAAATAAGGAAGATGTCCTGKTTTTTTTACTAAAAGTTTATTCCCAGAAAAGGGTTGTGAATGAGAAATGACCAATTTTAGTGAGAGAAAATTTGATTGGGATTGATGTTGCCCATGTTGTTAAAAGCCATCTTTACAGATACCTATGGCTTTTATAAGCCTGTTTAACAGTGTGGTTAGGTGTCACTCTGCCCTGATTATGTGCTCTTCTGGAAACATGGAGGGGATCAAATCACAGAATGCTTTGCAAAACTTCAAAGTCTAACAAATTACATAAATATTTAGTATTGTAAATATATTGGATATACACAAAGCTAAGGACCGTGCCAGTATTTATGCGCATTCTATGCTGGAATTCACATGGTAGGTTAGAACTGGCAAATCTCAACATGTGATTGAAATACGGATGACAATAAACTATTGATGTTTTACTGACTCTAGGTACGTTAAAAAATGCTAGTAAGTTGAATTTAGAAAGGAAAATAAGTTTTATCAAGCATTAAAAAAGCCTGGATATCAGTTACCTAGGATGACAAAAAACGCTGCATCCTACTCTGTATTTCACTTCACAGGGAAGAGYGATCTACATCCTTGGAGTTATCCTCTAGAAAAGATCTAATCACTTCAGCTATAATTCACAGAAGAGAAGGATGGCACATAGTCACTGGGCCCGACAGTCTCATACCAGTGTTCATAATGGTCCCTCCTTTTCTCAAATTGCTTATTAGGGATAATGCATCTCTTTATTTCTAGCAATTTTGCTTTTATTGTCTCTTCATGGGTGTGATTGTCAGCATCTGGTCATTCTCCAAAGTTATATAAATAAATCATAAATAATATATAAAAAAATCTTGGAACATTTAGATGTGAATCATAATAATCAGTGTATACAACATACTGCACCATTTTCCTACTGCACCTGAAAGACTGGACATGATTTTCACATTAAATGTGAAGGGACAGCAAGTTTCAGCAGTAATGAGCATGGTGGATACTTCTAGACCTAGGAAAAAGAAAAGTCTCCTAACTTCCTGACAACTGGATTAAGAACTGACCTATTCCTGGCAATTCAGTGTACCATTTTACATGTATGGGGAAAGGATATCATCAGAGCAGTAACATTTCATACTCATTCTGCATAGATGCAAATTATAAGAGTAATTAAGAGCAGGAGGAAAAAGGAATATTTTAACCTGCAGTTCCTGAACTTCTCTCTGAATCCCARTTCTATTTGCCCTTTCCAAGTGCAAAAGACAAACTTTTGGAATAAGTGCTTTGATCATTAAAAAGGAACAGTGCCTGAAGAATTTATGCAGTTATTGGATCTCTCATAACGAAGGTAATAAAGAAAAGATTCATCTCAAGATAGAAAAGGTTCGACAGGCATCTTTTCATTGCTTTTCTTGGTAGAGGACAGAATGGACACATATTGCAAGGTTTAATAATATCCAGCCTCTTCCTGACTGCAGGGGAAAAAAAGCACCACGAAAGCAAAGAAAAACTAGAAGCCACTTGTGCTGTTCATTTAGCAGAACTCACATTCATTATTTTCCTTCTCATGTCCATCCCAGATAATTGTTGTCAGCTGAAGAACAAGACTATGCCTTCCTGACTGGTACTGTTATGTATGGAAATAATTCTGGGAGCTAAACTGTGACCTCTGCTCCCTGTCAAGCTCATGGGAGGTCTCAGACATGCCAAAGTATTTATTCTATGACTTAGCAATCTAGGTCACTGTAGAGGACATGTTCCATTAGGTAATATCATAGTATCTTTGTGGGCATCTCTGAAGGATGTGTATTGATAGAGCACTGTTTCCTCTCTACAAGCATTTGAAAGTCAGTGGCCAAATCTTTTCTGTTCTGTTTTACATTCAGAATCCTCAGCATGAGAAATGTAGAAAAGAAGCAAAAATATTTTCTCATTGAACAAACTACTTCTTCGTCACAAAAAAATAAAGTGAAAAAAAAGATTGTAAAGTAGGACTAAAGTAGTAGTAGTGGTAGTAGTTGATTTGCATGAATCAATTATTCAGTTTATGAAAATACTCAGCACAGACTTTTATACAGGCAGTGTAAAGTGACACACGATTTTTGGTGACCTTAAATGACATTAAAAGTAGAAGTAGGCTTATGTGCTTGACATTCGTCTCTGATTTCAATACATTTGAAAGATTATCTATCCCTTATGCTTAGGTTAAACAGCATTGGCTTGTAATAATTTGGATAAGACCACAGTCTTGCTGTAAGCACATCATACATGGATTAAAATAAGAATTTTATTTGTATGTATATTCTACTATTTCATGTATGTGCTAAATTTCATAAATCTGTGCCATCTAAGCCATGTTGTTCTACTCCTACTTTACTGCACCTTTGCTCACATGAGAAAGATGCACTTTTTAGCTAGAAATTAGTAGATACCAGTTACTATCCTCAGCATAGGAAACACTGATGACAGTGCAACTGATTTAAAATGAGTTTGATTTTTCTGATTTCTCAGGTTCTTTTAAGCATTTATAGGATTTCATTTTTCTGGTGGGGATTTTGTGGAAGACATGCAAAAAGAGAAAGTTGACTGTTCTTACTGAGGAATTACACTATGCATGTTCACAGTATAAAATAAATTATCAGACAGACTGCTTTCTCATTGTTCTAATAATGTTTTGCCACATGAAACAGTAAATCATGTTTGGGTGCTTAATTTTTTATTTGGATTCGTTTTCACAGTTGGCAGCTTTTCTTAACATTTTTATTTAACTTTAGTGACATAGAAAATAATGCAACTGCTTAGAGCCAGACTACGTAATAAAGCTTACCACGTGGGAAACAGATCTTGCACAGTACGTCTCATCTTGTCAAGCCAAATAGGCAGTTTCCTTATTAATGGGATTCATTTGTACATGAAAGTTTAACCACAGGCTTTTTGTTACCAAGAATTGCCACTTAAAAGAAGTATGGATTAAATAATGGAATATACAAGTTAGAATTTTTGCAAATGTGAAAGACATACTGCTACTCTGTGAAGACATTTGACATTTGGATCTTGGTCTTATTCTAAGCAGCTAAAGGTAGGATTAGCCTTTGATCCCTTATGAATGTAACAATCTGGAATGCAATCATTTTTAAGTCTTGTTTCCATGTATCCTTCAAATGCTCTGTGGGCTATCTAGGTCAGAACCAATATAATATCAACTACAAGTCAAGTTGCATCATTCCACGATCATTCTGTGTTGTTGCTAGCAAGATAGAACTTGTCCASATCTTTTCATTTGATGATATAAAGACTTGCTGTGCACAGCTGGGATTCAGATGTTAAATACAGGAATCAGTTAAATATACCCAGTAGGAAAATAGCAAACAGCATTATGATACATTGTTTTCTGCTGTAACGCATCCCTAGTAATGAAGCTTTGCCAGTGCTTAGTGCTCGTGACTTGATTTCGTACTACTGTAGTAGCAGCTGATTATCTTCTATGTAGTTGTATTACCTGAAGTACAGTTTGCTTAAACACATGGTTCTACCACTCCTCTTTTTGTTAGACCTGCTCTGAGCAGGTGGGATTTCTCCCACAGATGATATGTTTTTTTTTCCCCAAGTGACAACATTGCCTGAATTATTCTGATAATAATGGTTGCTGTTCAAGGAAAAACAAATCATTTTCTTCTGTTTATTTCCCCATCAAAATTTTGTGCAACGGTGATTTATTCAGATCATTTCGGAATATCCTGCACAGTCCATTTCCTAATTTGTATATAAGACAAAATTTGCATCTTTCATGACATGTTTCTTTCATTTATATACTTCTATAAATTGAATCCTTTATAAATTAAGATAATGTAAGAAGGGAATGTGTTTAAAAGACACAATTTGCTTCTATTTACAGAGAAGATTACCCGTGATTAACATTACTAACTCTATTCTCCTAGAAAAAAACCCCAACAACTTAGGAAATAGTGGGTTCACAATTCTGTCATTTATTGCCTGAAATTAAATGGAAAACATCACAGACCTCAGACATAAAGTGAGTGAAATTCTAGCAAGAATATTCTAGCAAGAATATTCTAAAACTTCTAAACCTCCTGCATTCTTATCTTCCTGGTGGATATCTGGCAAGCATTACCTTTTAACTGGGGATTAGAAGGACGTCTCAGCAACCTTATAGTTAAAGTATTGAAATCTGTAATAAAAGCCAGATACAAATTCTACTATTTTCTGTTCTTCTGTGGGTGCATTTACCTCTAAAACAAAACCATGAAATAACTTCCAGGCATGTCCTATGCTTACCTTCGTTATTTTTAAGTCTAGTCACTGTCCCTCGAGTACTCTAACCTATACACATAAAAAAGCATATTCTTTTTAGTTAAGGAAGCATTAGTGTTTTTGTCTTTGACTGGATTTTTTTTCACATAATTTTTCAATTTCTCTGTCTGTTGTGTCTGCACCAGTAGAACTCCTGGGCAGTAGGAAGCAGAATCTTCACTTGTGACTAAAACATAGCCTCTGATATTTGCCCGTGTATTTATTTCCTTCCTGGATTATCACAGGAGTCTGCCATCTACAGTCAACCTCTCTTACGTTCCTGCAGCTTGGACTGTAAAAGCATTTCCACTGAGCAGCCTGAGCGGCTCTATGACAGGCTTAGCAAAACTGTATTTCTCTTTTATTTGATACAGCTCCACCATTTAGTTCCATGATAGCTCCACTGCTTCCTACTTTATAGATATAATCTTGTTCTTATAATCCAGTACAATTTCCCCACCTAACTGCAAGCTTTTAAAGGCAACGTTACTCAGAACTTTATTTATGTCAGCGGATCTGCTGAGGCTAAGCACAAAGTCTCCACCAAAAAACTCTTACATAAGCTTAAGGGAACTGAACTAGCTCTTTGTACAGAGGTGTATTTTTAAAGGAGAATGAGTCTATATGCATTCACAGTCAGCTAGAGATGTTCTGCTTTGCACAGCCATTGTCTTGATTTTTAGAGAAAGACTCCCACTTTTAAGGGAGTAACGTAATTACATTCTGCTAGCTTATAGCTGTCCCCTATTGAATATGACATTGTGGGAGGCTGAATATGATCTGCCTCCCTCAGAAGGAATACATTTTTGCTTAGTAAAAAAGACCTTTGAGCTATTAATCAGCACAAATGGGTTGAAGTTAGGAAGAAGAAATGGCCTCGTGGGCAGGGAAATGTCTGTACAAAACTGCTTTTCATCTGTTTGATTATAGAGTTGCTAAAAAATTTTCTGAAACTGTGAAAAAGCGACCTTGAGTTTACCTCCAAGAAACTGAACTGCGGGGTTCCAAGGACATAAGTCACTGGTGCTCAGAAATGAGACTGCAGTTTCTTGTGGGGTGGGAATTGTATAGTATATTATATTGTGTCATTAACTTGGGAAGTAGCTTTTGATCCACACAAACCTGTGACTCAGACCTGCATAGACTGTTTATCTCAGTTCCACCTGTGACCACCTGTACAAAATGCTATACGGAAAAGTGCAAGGAATGCTTGGGGGAAATAGTTTCGTAACTTATTTATTGCCCACTAATCTCAAAACCTATTGCCTTAACATCTCAAAACATATTGACTTAACAGGGACATTAGCACATCCATGGAGTTCATCTTTCTGAGCTATTTATAGACTATGTGGCATTTCCTAACTACATTTTAGAGTAAAAACAATCTCTCCCTCCTCCTACCTTTACATGTCTGCCACATTCAGAAGTGAAAAGGAAGTAAAATAAAAATCTTGAGCAATAATCAGGTTAGTCTGCACCTTTCATGCAAGAATCTAACTTCTAGTGTTCTGAGTACAAAGAAGTYGCATGAAAATCGGTATATCTGACTTGGACTGGTGCCACAATTAGAGAAATCAGAAACTGACTTTCATATCTGCAAGGGCTTGACGGTATCTGTGTAAAATGTAGTGTGAGAGTCATAGCAGTCTGAGCATTTGTGTATCAACTGTAGGAAATATGTGCATTGGAGAATGTTTGTCCTGTAGCTCATGTCTCCACATTGTTCTTCCCACTTCTTTTCTGTTATGCTGTTGTGCCTTGTTCTTTCTACCTACTGGCTCTGAATCTCTAGTACAACTGAAATACCTCATAAATAGAAAAACCATTTTAAATTTCTATAAGAAATGCAATTCATTATCCCAACACCTGATTTCTAAAGACCACTTCATTTTAAGGATATTTTTTCCACCCCTACAAACATACCAATGATCCCCCAACACAGGTTCTCGGTTTGCCATGAAGAAGTGAATAGTTTCATAGAGGAGGACAATGAAGACTCTATGACTACAAATCATCATCAAATTTTTGTGGGAAGATAAACTTCTTAGAGAAGGAAACTATGCTTTTTTAGGTTACAGAATTTAGAAGGTGCACTTTGATTGAAGTATAATCAATATGAAGAGGTTGTTTTCAGGATCACAACATTTCTAAGAATTTTACAAGCATGATGATAAAGTTGATGATAAGGCATCAATTTCCGCTGAAAGGAGCGATGCTCCAATTTGTCCATGCCATTTTGCATCATATTAAGCTTTCAAGTGCAGCAAACCTTTGTGGCAGGGCTAAAACTTATCAGTGGATTAAGTGCCCTTTGGAGTTTATGGTGCCTCCACTCCCTCCAGCAGCAGTGCTGAATTATGCTGCCTTAAAGCATTCATAGAACCTTATGGATGTACAGATTGGGAAAAAACTCCATCAGCTTTCCCACACTATTATGCAGCATCCTTTTTGACAGATGAGACTACGGTTACTCTTTAAAGCCTATTTAGATTTTAATAGATTCACCATTTATTTTAAATGGGACTTGGATGCCTTCTTTTGCATTTTATTAACTTGTTCTGAAGAAACGATTTGCTGTTAAGAGATGATATAATCTGTAGGAAATAATAATCATTTAGCAACTGTTCCTTGAACAAAACTAACAGCATGTTTTCTCTTAAGAAAAATAACCATGCAGGAGCTTGAGAATAATGTGTGATTTGTGATACAAGGCAGATAGAGCTTTTGTATCAGACTAAGCTGGATACCTGCAGAAAAGCCTAAAAGCAGGGAAATCTCAAGGAAGAAAAATATAAGCTTTCTGTAACACGTAATATTCTGAAGTTGTTTATTGAGATCATAGCTTTAAGGAGCAAAGGGACTAGTTTTTCGTCCTGCTGTGAAAGGGATAGAATTCTGAACCCAAACTGCAAAGGTCTCTTGAGAGCTGTCTTCACAGTCTAGTAAAACTACAGAGACCTCCATTGGGAGCCCAATGCTCCCTTACCAGCACGAAGGCCATCCACTCCTCATGTCTCAGCTAACAAACAGAGTAGCTCTACCTGTTGTAACCGATCTGGATGAAACTCTTAACCTCTAACTTAATGCCATCTGGAGTTCCCTTAATTAGTCCATTTCACTTTGTAAAGGAGTCATCCCCAGTACTAGCACTGCTTACAGGTATATAAATACTTTCTGGCTTATCTTTTTTATTCTTGCAGAGAATGACTGTCAGCCCAGCTCACACTTCTCTCTAACTATCTTGAAGCACATGTGTTTCCATGAGAAAGGATATACTGAAAGAAGGTCTGACCACCTTCTGTTCCCTCCTTTGCTGTTTAAAACTCCACACTAAGATCCCTAAATATTTAAACAATAAAGCTGCATTTTTTGGTGCTCTATGACAGTCAGCGTACTGTATATTCTTGCAAAATTGCAGAAAATATTTRGAAAATCAAAACAGATAAGAAAAAATTTTCGAGGTAAGAGAGAAAGGGAATTTATCTCTGGGGCACTGATTCCACAGTAGTGAATGGGAAAGGAATGGAAGAAGCCTGTGACCTTGTAACATGGAGTTTATATGCTGTGGAATCAGTAGTTAGTATTGACAGAGACTTGCTCCAAGGAAGCCTGAAGCAGCTGTTGTTCTGAGCACCACTTCCACAGGTCATGGGCCGCAGAGAAAASGGGAGGCAGGGGGACACATTAGCCATGAAGAATATTGGTGAAATTCAGAGCAGATTAGAAATTAAAGATCATGACATGCCTTTTCCAGACTATTAAACATGGTTCTGGGGAACAACTACAGGTGCTTGAAGTTTCCATGACTACAGTGTTAATTAAACACATGGTAAAAAGAAAACTTTGGAGGATCGAGACTGCARCACTGAAAAATTCAGATCATGTTTTCAAAGACCAGCTGTGCTTTTCTGTTTAAGGTATTTATTTACTTTATTATGGTGATTGCTGTTGTCTTTTTTTTAAGGCAGCTGAATCAGTACATTCAAATACGGAATATCTTGCAGTAACAGTCTCATTTGTGGAGCCTCACAAAACCAGAGTTTTCTTAATTTTATAGAGAAGAGATTGTAATACCCCCTAGTCTCTAAATTTCTATCAGGTGCACCTTAATATGTTGAATTTTGATATTTCTTTTCTCTACCTCTGCTCTTTTAAATACACAGACAGAGAATAACAGAAGACAGCCACTCTGAATAGTAGGAAAATTAAATTTCAGATTGATCTAATTTGTGATTAAGGTATCAAGTATGCGTGTATCTATATTTCACAATAAAGTGACAAAACAATTAATTTACCTCTCATTACTGTTGCATCAAAAAATGAGTAGAAAACAACTCTCAATACAAGTCAAATTAGATTTTCACAATCGTTACAAGTTTTCCTTTTAATACYCTTTCATTCCAATACAGTTTAAGCTGAACATGTCATAAGAACATTTTATTGAAAATTACTGTGACATTTATTATAATATTAATTAAAAATCAAACAATTCTAAAAATATATTTAAAGACTTGCTCTAAAGGTGCATATAACTACAACTATAATTTCACATACTACAGCTATTTCATAGTACCACTTAATGTGTTACTAGGTTGGGGGTTTTAAACCAATTTTCTTTGCAGTTATGTTTGTATGCAATGTTTACACCAAACCAAACTACGTCAAAGTTTTCAGAAGTACCTTCTATTGGAGTGCATAAGAAGTAGGGAATATGCAATGCTATATTACTAACAGGGATTTCTGCAATTTAATTTTTTCGTGTCTGTAAAATATAATAATCTAGTACAATATGTATGTTTTCTTCTCATCAAGCTTTCAGTGGTGTCTGCACCTACAGTGGTATCTCTTACCTCAGGCCTTTAATTCCTTATAACTTCTGATGAAAGACAGCAGTTTTGATGCTCAGGGCTCAGGCAGCTATTATTTTATCATTCTTTTAGTTTTGCAGTTTGGGAAATAAAAGTATATATTTTTAAGTTTTGCTATTTTTTTTTTCCCTGATAATTTACCTTCCCAGATTGTCTTGGTGTKCTTATGGGGAATCTGCCTATACATTTTTTCAAGTTTATCTTTCAGAACTAACCAAATAGTTCCTTACAAGACAAATCTGATCACAGTTTTGGGGGATGGCCTGCTCCAGGTATTGCTCCCTGTAGATAACATGAATATAGCACACCGTGTTTAGCTCTGTGCTGTTACTCCGATACTTTCAGCAGGCTTTATAGCCCCTCAAAGCCTTCTCACACCAAGTTCCAGGGGACAGAATACATATCACACAACTCCTAAATGCTGTTTAACATAATGATGGCAGGATAATACTCTAGAAGAATTTCAAGCCTTTGCAATAGAAATAAGAAAAAAAATATCATTTTTCTAAGGTCATAGGTGTTCCCTCTGAGATTCAGAGAAGATGCGGAATATGCAGAGTGGCAATGAGCCCTACAAAACCAGGAGGCAATGAGAAGCAGGGTTGCAATTTTATCTACATTCCAGAGATTTCTTCTTGGACTTCATGCTGTACAGACACAGCCTGAGAAAATTATTTGCAATAATTATGAAGTAACAAATTCTTTTGATAATCAGATACTTTTTTTAAGGTATTTAGAAGGACTGTATTTCTAAAAGTGTTGAGTTGTATCTCTCCCAGAGACAATATCTATTCTATTAGATACATTTAGTTTTTATGTGTTTAGGCTGACGTGAGACRACGCACTCCAGCACAATGCAGAATTTTAGTTTCCAAATCATCTAGATGCTGGGAGTGTGCTGTGTCTCTTGTGGCATAAGCAACAAGATTTTCTTCCTATGGAATTGAACATATGGTGAGCAAGAAAGGATTAATACACATAAAGCATCTGTTCCTGTGAAGGGTTAGGATGCAGGTAGGGTATGCACATCTATAGATGATTTTTATTATTTCTTKCTGTAAGACTACACTTACAAGGAGGTATTCTTCACTGTGACTAAATCAATTAAAAACAAAAGTGAGTGTGGTTATTGGCAACTCTTTTATTTTTTTCTCTCATGTACCTCAAGCCATCAGAAGGATATCAGGAGTGAGGGCTGCATAGGGTTTCTGGGTGTAAAATGACAATCTGGCTTGAGTCAGAGGTTCTGTTGAATGAAAGAATCTTAAAATAGGATAAGGGAAAGAAATCACATGTATATCATTAATATATGCCTTTGTGTACATAAAGTACATATACTTATATGTGTACATGTTTGTGTATATATATATATATACTTATAGGTAAGTATATGTGTACATATATCTGGAGAGAGTGCTAAAAATTTTGCCAGTCCAATCAATCCTTCAGCAACCTCAAAGTCCAAGTTACCTAACAAATGAGAAAAGCCTCATTAAATACAGGGTATAGATTGTACTTGCCCACCCTTCGCTCTCTTCCCCTATCCCCTCGCAGAAAGCTCACCCTCACAGGGACCCATCCCCTGGTCCCCACCAGGGGCTGGTGGGTGTGGCCGCCCCAAGGCACCAGCGCACCAAAGTCTTCTGGTGTCAGGAGGTTCTTCCTCCTCAGCCCTGGGATGGCTCACGTTCACTTGTGCACATCCCCTCAGCATGGCACGTGCCACCGAGGTCACCACACAGCGCTGGCTCGCYCCAGGGAGGTGAGAGTCCCTCCTGCCATGCRCTGCCMGCGCCWTCAGGCCCTGGCCCTGTAGACCACTGACCGCACGAGCGTGGAGGCTGCACGGGTGGGCGTGGGCTGGTAGTCTGGCAGCCCAGGCGTGGCTCAGGGGTGCTGAGAACAGCCRTATTTACTCACAAGAGCTGAGGATGAGGAGTGTACGGTTTGAGGAAGAATTGATATGCGACTACTGGTTTAAACCTGGTTATGTCTACAACCAAGTACATTACGCACAAGAATTCATTGCTGTGACTCCTCCAGAAGGAGTAAAATTTTAAATAGCCTATTAGTCACAAAACACTAATGTATTCTTCAGAGAAATAATTTACAGTCTGTCTCAGAGTGGGAACTCTGTGCAAACAGCCATGTTCAGAATTGATTCACTGTTACATTCAGTAAATCTATTTTTAATGGTGCTTGCTTTTCTCCACAAAGATGAGGAGGGAAATATCGGTGGAGATACAAATGCATAACTCCAAGTGATAAAACTTCAGGAAAGTAACACTTTTTTGGTTTCCATAGTAACTACTCTCAAAAATGCCACCTGACTTGCATTTACACAGCACTCTGCCAAAACCTACAGTTCCTGGCTGACTCTGTCCCATTACTGCTCCCTGCCCACTTCCCACTTCTTTTAATAGTGCCAAGGCAGACTCTTTATTGGCTGTATTGGGGAGCTGAGGCAACAGAGTAACACAGAGAACAGAGCACAGTTGGGTTTTTTTTCAGCAAAATCAGCCCCTAATCAGCTTCCCTAGCTCTTGTGAGCACAAGAAAAAGCAGCAGAGTGAGAATGTGGCGATCAGTCAAGAAAACACAGAGGGACAGGAACTGCTTTGTCACAGCCAGGGAGGCTTAAATACAAGACAGATGATGGCTAAACCTATTAACCTTCCTGTGCTAATGATCATGTCCTCTTTGATGCCATACAGGTTCTAGAACAGCAAGAGTCAGTCCAGAAGCTTATAGTCTGTCAGCAAACTGGGGCAGAATATAGAAAACATTTGGAGAGTGAGAAAGTGAGTGAGAAAGAATTATTAAATGTAAAAATACTAGATAAAGACAAATTCCCATCTTCCTAAACTTCCTATAGGACCCACACATATTTTGATAGATTTAAATATGACCCTTCTGAAGTATTTATAGAACATTTATTACACTAGCTGAACATCAAAGTCTTAATGTTTTAGCTTATATACTATCCCATGTTATGGTGTTATAATCAAAATAGGGAGTGTACCAATGAAGAGTTCAGGTGATAAAAGTTGTAAAGTACAGCCTTTCTCTGTATTGACAGTGAAAAGGAGGAAGACTGCAATCATGTTAGCTTGGTGAACAAAACATTTCTTATTTCAGGACTAAAGAGATTTCAATTTTGAAGTGATATTATTACAACAGAAGGGATTTACAGGATCAAAAATTTATCCATTGATGTGTACCAAGCGGGCATGTCTGAGCACCCACAACTAGCCTGCAATAGCGATGCCAAAACTAAACAGGAGTAGCACTCATAAATCTGTTTCAATGCAATGGACTAGAAATATCTAGGGACACGGGATGAACATGGCAAGAAGCAAATCCTTCCTAAAGTGTTCTGACAGGCTGGTAAGTCCTACCCCATTACCGTTTTAATAAAGGTCAAAYGGATAAGATGATAATGCTCTGAGCAAAATATATGCAAAGCAATGAGACCTAGCTAAGAAAACTACCATTAGCTTATGCATGATGTGAAGGAAGCACAAATTGTCCCAGCAAAATAAATACCAGAATTTCACAGGGCTTAGTTTCATTAGAGCACAAACAGGAAGAATAAAAATTGCTTTGGAACTGCCTGGAAACAAAAGAAAAATACAATGTCCTCTTATTTTGTTTTGGGTTTTGCAGTATCTTGATAAAATTAAAATTTATAATATTTTGAACATCTGCACAATTAACTGTGTAGCAATTTACTTTGCCACTTCAATCACATGAAGGATATTTCGTATGCTGAGCTTGGAGAAGCGTAATTATATTTTCCTTTCTGGTTCCCCCCTCTCCCCCTGAGTTCAGCCCCTGTGAATAAAATGCAGTCAACTGCTTTCATTTAAAATAACATTGGATGATCACTGAAATAAAAATTAAAATGTAAATATTTTCTTTTAAAAGCTCTTTCGTGAAAATATACTCTGAAGATGACTGGACTGGTAAATCTTTAAAGGAATATATTTTAAAAATAAATAATAATAAAACCTCATAGTGTACATATTTTTTTCATTAAGGACACATATATTAGTCTTCAAATTCTGTTTTTATTTTTCTCGTTACAGAAAAGAGAAACGGGATGAAAATTTCTTTCAAGTTTACTGTTTATACAGAATTTGGACTCTGTATTATTTTGGATAAGCCATAAATGTTTCAATATATGCTGCTTTCCTGTTGTTTTGCATTGTGCCCTCTTTATTGTTTGCTTTATTTATATGCACCAGGAATCCTTAGACATGTATCACTGCACTTCCAGTTAACTCATGAAATTATTGATAATCATATCTTGATAAACATATCAAGTCTATCTACCCTTGTTTTTTCTATACCTAGCTTAGATATGTAACAGTGACCAAACACATGGAAAATCAAGATGTTAATGCACCCTACAGGCAGTGTTTTTCTTTCAGAAGTGAAGTCTGAACTGCTTTCAGGAAAAAAAAAACAAAACAAAACAATTCTTGAAATTGCAAATAACAGTCTTGAGTACAGCAGTTTGTTTTGGTTCATTATTAGACCTGGATACACAATCCAGGATCTGAGAGTATGCAGTGAGCATTCTTCAATGCAAATAAAATGAAATTGCTCATTTTTTTTCTGGAAGCATTGCTTTGAAAAGTTCAACTTTTCTTAACAAACACTCATTAGTAAAAGCACTACTTCTGTCAAGATTTCAAAGTAGATGTTTGCATTTAGGATCTCTAGTCTTTGTATTGTCACGGCCCAATTTTTATAAAGGTATGAAGCAAAATCTGATGACATTTAGTAACCTCTGTAGAAAGTACTTTCCTTATCTCCATCTTTATTTTTAWAATCAAATAGAATTAAGTGAAAGAGATTAAACTCTAGGTTAGATAGATTTTTATGCCACACTTCTCACCAAAATAGCTGATCACATTCTGCTATACAAAACAGTACGATGCACTTCTGTCCTACATAGCTTTCTTTTTAGAGGGTTGGATGATAATTTATGTATTTTTGTTTATATTACTGCATGCTTGCATTAGATAAGTATACTCATGTGGAGGAGGAAGAAATAGGGTTCATCAAGCCCTTTGGCTTCTGGGGACTGTCTGATCRCTCCCTGCGAAATTACCTTCTGTTTGATTTCACAGAATAACTGAAGTTGGAAGGAACCTCTGTAGATTATTTAGTCCAATCCTCTGCTCAAAGCAGAGTCTTCTAGAGCAGGCTGTTCAAGATGTTGTCTAGTTGTGTTTTGAGTATCTTCACAGACAGACACTCACCATCTCTCAGGGCAACCCACTCCATTGTTTCACCACCTTCACCATAACAAACCAATACCAAACAAATAAACAAAGAAAACAGCAGAAAAAACCTGTTTTGCTCTTGCAGAAATGGAATTTCTTGGTTTGATTTGTGCCCTTTCCTTCTTGTCTATTCAATGGGCATCTCTGGGAAGAGTCTGATTGCATCTTCTTCACTCCCCCCAAAATAGGTACTTACACACATTGATGAAATCCCTCTGATACTTCACATCTCCAGGTTAATGGTCCTAACTCTCTGTCTACCTTTATATGATGGGTGCTCTTATTCCTTCATCACCTTTTATGGGCCTGTGCTGGACTTATTCCAGGAAGTCCATGTTTGCTTTGTCAGAGAGAAGTCCATGCCTGCCTGGCTTGAACATAGAAGTGGACTCTGCACTCAATGTGTGGTCTCAGCCAGAGCTGACTAGAGTGGAAGGAGCATCTCTCTTGACTTGCTGGTGATGCAGCCCCAAATACTGCTGGCTTGCTTTGCCACAGGGGTGCACTGCTGGCTGATGGTCAATTTGTTGTCCAACAGCACCATCAGGTCTTGTCCTGCCAAGCTGCTTTCCAGCTTGTTAACCTCCAGCATGTACTGGTGCATGGTGTTATTCCTCAGGGTACAAGACTTGGTATTTCCCTTTGTTGAACAACATGAGGGTGCTGTTGGCCCATTTCTCCAGCTTGCTGGGGTTTGCTGAATGGCAGCACAATCACCTGTGTTTCAATCAGCCTTCCAATTTTGTATCATCTGCAGATTTATATTTTAGATCCTAATATGTTCAGCAGAAATTCTGTGGTGATTGATGGCTTGGTGACAAACAGTGTTCTGAAAGATGGGATGAAGAACTTGATCCAGCTACAAAATGAAATTGTTTTTCATAGGAACGTAACACCGATCTGAAATGAAGTCACTTACATCTGAGTTCTCACAGCATTTTCCTGCCCAAATGCAGAAGCATGGTGATTAAGAAAATAGAAATGCAGTAGAATCATACACTGAAAATATAAAAGTGATGAGATGGTGATTAAGATATTTATTCTTTGTTTGCTGCTGGTAAATTATACTTGTCTCTCTTAAGCAATGTTTGAATGCAGAAATAATTTCTTAGAAATCCAGAGAATTTAAAGACAAAAGGATGTATGAGTTCATATTGTATTCTGTAATTCAGCCCAAATAACTTAAACCAGTTGTTTCCATAGTAAGGTTGTAAMTCCTGATATGCCTGCAACATATATATCAACTATCCAGCCATAGTTTAAAGATTTTAAGTGATGGAAATATATCCTAATTATGAGTAAGCTGTGATAAGAGTTATTTAGAAATTAGTATGACACAGAACTATGTTGGTTATGTTCATGATATCACACTGGTATAAAAGCACAAATCCTTACTAATTACTCAGCTCCAGCAGTTTAGTTGTACTTTAAAAAACATTGTGTTTGCCCAACAAAAGTAAGCAGCCACAATACATCTGGTTTACTTAGGCAAGTGGAGCATGAGATTTTGAGCAGAGCAGTATGACTTCCCAGGGCAGCACCCTGTCCTAGGCTACAGTGTAAGATGTAACCAAAAGCATGTATTCTATTACCACCTTCACAAGCTGTTAAAGCAGGTGGGGCAATGTTCTTTATCTCCTGCCATGACTCATCCTTGGTAACTTCCTTTGGGAGCTATCTCTGTTAATGGGCAATCAAGGACCCACTGCATGACTCATAGAATTACATCAGCCCATTGTGAGATGCTCCACCCAGGGGGAGGAGCCAAGCATTCCCAGCTGGACGTAATCTGGTGTTTGGAACAGCTCGAGCAGCCCTTACCTATGGGACTCCCAGAGGACAAGAGCTCTACCGCTGGACCTTCAGGTGAAGACTGGACCCTTCAACAGGATCACTGCTTCAATAGGACCACTTCATCTGGACTGCTACCACCACCCTAACAGCGTGTCAAGTTGTATCCTGACTCTGTCAGTGTTCTTGTACTATTGCATTTATTTTAATTTTCCTATTAAATTATAATTCTGACTTGTGATCTCCCACTGGTTTATTTTCAAACTAGTACGCACTCTTACATAGAAATTACTACAAGCTGAAATGCAGCCCCTGATTTTCCAGAGTGTCATAATTTAGGATTGTGATAATTTAGAGAAGAAGATCATGGGTATGAAGCATGTATGTAGACAATGAGTATCTGTATCCTGTGTTTTGCTGTATCAYAGAACTGCAGAGCTGGAGCTCATACCATTTTGTACAGAGAGCATGACCGTGGAGGGAGGATCAGCAGAAGCACAGGGAGACGTGGGTGGTGTTTATGTGCTAAAGGTGCTGCTGAACTTGGAGGCCAGTAGGAATGGACAGGAAAACTTAAAGAAAGTGTGGAAATAAACCAGGGGCTTGAATTTGTGTGAAGCAGCTTTCAGAAGGTGACTAAATGCACCACAGATTGCAAAACTGTTTGAGATAAAAGTGCAGTGAGGTGTATCAGGATTTTTAGGGTTTGTTTGGCAGAATGGCATTACTGGGGCAGGAGTAAGATTGCTAAACATGCAGGTTGATTATGTGAATGCCAAAAAAGCTTTCTGGTTGGTAGACTTGGCTGTGTATTTTCACAGAGACTGCCTGAGTTTCAATCCCAGTTTTATTTCCAGTAGTTCCATGAAATTGGGCAATTTGTTTTTTTTGAAAAAAGAGGGAGTTGAGGGTGGCCTGGCTGCAGGATAAAGTTTACTTTTATTGCAGAATTTTGTACTACAAAGTTATATTCTAACTTCTTAGTGTAAGATAKTGTCGTGGTTTGACCCGCACTGACAGGCAGTTCGTTGAACCAATCACGCTTCTCACAATTTCACATATTTAAACCCTGTGGAAGGCGGGTTTTTAAGGTGAAAGGAAGAAAGTTTCTCCGTTCCAGCTTGGAGCAGGGACGGAGAGAGAGGGAGGGGTGGGCCCCTGTTGCCCGGCCCGTGGGGCTGGGGACGGGTGCCCCCGCCCCCTGCCTCTCTGCCTCCTGCTCCTTTTCCTAATGCTGCAGCATGGACTCAGGATTGTGGGGAGGAGAAAATATTCTCTGAGCCGCGGGTGCGTATGGCTGGCTACAGAGCTGAAGTTATCCGACGCGGTATCCTGGGGAAGAGGGAGCCGGCAGAGCTTTCAGCGCAGTCAGCATACTCCGCGACGAACAGAGGAAGACACTCCTTTTCCCATTGTGCAGAGGGAGCAGGGGGTAACACCCCACAACATGGCGGCTTTCAGAGCCAGAGAGAAAGAGAAAGCGRGGTCACGTGAGGCGAAGCTACGAGGGCGGCGCTGCGTGGTCCCGCGCGGAGCTTAAAAATCTCCTTTCCTCACCGTGGTATAAACTGTAATATTGCAAACTGTTTGTCTCTTTAATCCATGTTAAAGTACGTGGGGGGATGGACATTTTTTTTTCCGTGTAGCTTGTAAAAAAGGTTGAAGAGTGCCGAGGCCAGGTTATATATAAAGCAAGGAGAGGCTTTTAAAACCTGGTGGCAAAGAAAAGCCTTTTGTTCAAGCTAAAAACAAAAAAATGATTCATCCTTAAACGAGTAATAACCCCATGTGAGGGCCTGTGTTTTACAGTTGAAAGAGCTGTGAGAGGGCTAATGGAAAAGAGATGTGTTACACCTTAGCAGAGATTGTGTAATTCTAAGCAAACCTGCAAATGGTGGCAGTTTGTAAAACCACGTAAGGCAGGAGGGAGAACCCTTTTTTTCCCTCCCTTTCCTAAATTGTGATACTAATTGGGAGAGGGGAAAAGTGGGGGAGAGAAAGAGTTCTGGAAGTTTGTTATGTTGTTGCCTTCTTTACTTCTTTATCTAAGTCTGTTCATAAATCTCTCATATTCTGTCAAGTTTTGTGCCTGCTTTGCTTTTCTCTTAATGCTTATCTCACAGAAAAAGACAAAAAAAAGTAATGTATAATTTAGCTTTAAACCACTACAGATATGAAATTAGAAAATCATAAAATCCAAAATTATAATATACTGACTTTAACCCCAATGCACTTTAAAAAAAAAAATTGTACTAAGAAGAACTCGATGTACATTTCTACCTGCACTTCTTATTAATACATGAAACTTTGTCAGGAGATGCAGCTAGGAATGGTAGTCTGCCAAATGTAGGTTGCATGTAAGAACTGACACCTGGCACAGCTGAGGAATTTTCAGCCCAACCCTCCTGGCCTTTGCTCTTTAGTTATAGTGTTGTTAAATGGCTACATTTTTATAGGTCATACATGTGTGAACTACTGCCTCAGACTGAGTTGGAGAAGAGTATTTTGTGGCAATGCTTGGAAATAGTATGGTTAGTGAGTTTTGAGGGAGGAAATTTGATGTCAAGTAGGGAGACAAGTAGGAGTTCAGGATCTCACTTGGCATGGAGGAGTTCAGTAGAGTTTTTGTTCAAAGATGGAAAGAGCTGATTTTGATGGTAGGAAGGAATCAAGCAAAAAAGAACACCAGAAGAAACAAAATGGAAGAAAAAGTCCTCTCATCCCCTGAGTGTTATCTTGTCATTTATTACCTGAGGGTGAGTAAAGGTAAGTGTCTGTGACTTTTAACAATAACAATGTAATTCTAACATCACAAAATAAAATATTTTAGACGATATGTCTGCAAGGTATCCTTCAGCATTTTATAGTGATGCCTTAAAAAAAAAAGAGAGGGATGGATGTTGCAAATTGGAACGTGTGTCTGTGCAGCTTCCAAGTATCCAGTCTATATTTCTGTCTTATAAGCTCTCCAGTTTTGTGATCTCTTGCTTTAGGTTTGCAGAGAAGACTCAGCAAGCAGACCTTTGCTATATGCCCCAGTGCAAATGAGATAAAGAAAGAATTAATTTCCCCTTTTTACTTTAGCATATAATACAAAATAGAGTTTTCTGTTGATTTGGCAGTGCCTTTTGATAAGCTGTAATTGCAAAGAATTTTTGTACAATGCTAAAATGCTGATAACAAGAGACATATGCAGAGATTGCCTAATTATTTTCCTTTTGTTTCATTTGAACACAACTTAATTTTAGAACTATAAGAGTATTTGTTTTCAGAATGTGTTTTTACCATTTTCTATAAGAACTACTTTACAAAAATATAATAAATTTATGACGCAAAACTTCATCTATTCAACTAATTCTTCAGCAACCAAACCATATCAACCTTTCATTTTCTATTATGTTAATAAAATTCAAKTGTCTTCTCTGCTGGTTTCTTAGTGTGTTGATACAATCAATCCAAATGCCTAAGCTGTTAGGTAGTTTGGGGTAGGGAACATTGTGCTGCCAGCAGAGTAATGCTGACCTTACTCTTTTGTCAGTCTTGATTTACTGGCAACATCATTAAAGTTGCCACAAGCAAGTGAACGGTCAGTGATACTGAAAGACTGAGAAAGCAGCAGCTTGACCTTTTACTTAATTTCATGGACACACTATACAACTGCATGAATAATGAGTGTTTATTTAGTGATTATTGAAACAGTGAAACAAAAAAATTCCTTCAACAATTTGAATTTATTGACTTTTTAACAACTTTCTTGTTTAAGAAAATCAATGCCTATTTTAAATGTATCATAAATGCAGGTTCTCATACGCAAAAAGAAAGTGCGTTCTTTTTGCTGAGCAACTACTCATGCATTAATGAAGATTTCTAAACAGGCAGTGTAGCTCAAATATATGCAGACTTGTCCTTAATTCATTCTCCAGACTTGGTACAGTTGGACTTTTCGCTGCTTGAAAGCTCAGCTCCGCAACAACAGTATTTGAATGTCACACATGGCATGGACATGGTAACTCTTAGTGTGAAGATGAAACTTCGTTGTGTCTTGCAATGCTTATTGAGACACGCTCTAAAGTAGATTAAGGTGTTCTTATCTCTATGTATATTATGCAATTTGTCATCAAATACAACATCTATGTATCACCATTGAAAACATAAAAAAGATAGTCACAGTAATATGAAGAGAAAAAGTTTTTTACAGAATCATGGAATCGATTGGATTGGAAAAGACTGCTGAGATCATTGAGTCCTACCCTTGACCAAACACGACCTTGCCAAGTAGACCACGGCACTAAATGCCATGTTTGTTCCTTGAATACCTGCAGGGATGGTGACTGCACCACCTCCCTGGGGAGTCCATCCCAATGTTTAACAAGCCTTTCTGTGAAGAAACTCCTCCCGATATCCAACCTGAACCTCGTCTGGAGCAGCTTGAATATCTCTGGTCCTCTCATCCTGTCTCTGGTTTCCTGGGTCTCACCTGGCTACAGCCTCCTTTCAGGCAGTTTTAGAGAGCAATAAAGTCACCCCCGAGCCTCCTTTTCTGGGGTTGAACAACCCCAGCTCCCTTAGCTGCTTCTCACAGGACTCAGTCTCCAGACCCTTCACCGGCTTCATTCCCCTTTTCTGGACTTGCTCAATGTCTTTCTCAAAGCGAGGGGCCCAGAACTGGACACAGTGCACAAGGTGAGGCCTCAGCAGTGCCAAATAGAGGGGGAGAATATTTTAAAATATTAACTCAGTAAAAAGATATTATGCTGCCTTTCAGCTGTTTCTGCTCCAGTTTAATAAATTCTGTTGAGTTTTCAGCTTGAAAACTGTATTTTTTTCATCATTCTTTCACAACTGAGAATATTCTTTGATGTTTCATCTTCTCAGCTCCATCAGTAAGTTCCTTGGTAATTAACCAAACGTAACGTCTCTTCCTGATAACAAAGCTGGAAAGCAAACTTTCTTTTTAAAATAAGATAATAAAAGTTATGCAGATAAACTAAATTAATTAGAGAATATTAAATGGCCTGCCAAGACAAAATCCGCCAAAATTCAGCTTTGGTAACGTCCGAGGTGTAAAGGGCAAGTTATAAGAACAATTCTGCACAAAGATATAATATGTAGAACTGTGGCTGGGTGAACAGTCATCAACTATAGGATGCATTTGTAGGAAGAGATGTAACTGACTATGAAGTGAATTAAAGAAAAAAACCACAAAAAACAATTTTGTTGGAAACAGGATAATATTGCATCTCACTTCATAAAATATGATGATGGAATTGAGGGGAGAAGCAACTTGATCCACTGAAGCAAATTAGAATATGTGATGGTTCTTCTGCTTTGTGTTCCTTGCTGATACAAATCTTTAGAGCAGTTTTTCTGTCCATAGTGCTTGAGCAAAGTTTATTCAGCCCAGAATTCTCCTGTAGTGAGAAGAGGGGAGCCTTGGAGCAAAAGAACTTGGCTTTATTTATCCATTGTGTAAAAGTATCTGGGACAAAGTGTCTTCCTTTGGCACATTCAACTTTTCACTTACAAAACTTTTGCTGATCTTGCTCTTGACATGTCCACCTTTTCTAACTTCTTTCATTTGTTGTTTCCTTCTTTTCTCCAGATACTTTCTTGTGCATTGTTGCTCTCCTTTCATCTTCTTCCTCTTCAGACACTATTGACCCTACAAGATACCAATTCTTGCTGCACCTGTATAAACTGTAAGTGGAAGCCAGTACTTCTTTCCCCTCAAACCCCCCAGAAAATGTAAGGTAAATCTTCAGACATAGCAACACTGCTCCTAGCAAGATGGATTTTTGATGAAGGATATCAAATGCAGTATAAAGAGAATATGCCATCTGGTGAACTCTAAATAAAGTGTAATCTGATTTTATGAATTGTATCCAATGAGATATTCATCTGACCACTTTCAAAAGTATAACCTTATTATAAACCTCATCAGGTTCCATTATACTGCAGTTCTTTGTCACCAAGACCATTCAGACAGTAACAAGTGATCAAAAGAATTATTAGGTGAAAAAAGGACTGATCTTATATAAGGAGATGAGAAGGCATGTTGGTGTGCTCCCCTGCCCCTCTTTGTGCTTAAGGAGAAGTCATGCTGGTTGTGATGGCTGCAGCTGCCTTCAGTGGGGCCCTGGGGAGACAGATAACAACACAATAGCTGAGGGCTAGTTGAGCAAGCACCATCGAAAATATGGCTGGTGTGCAAATTTGATTATAAATCAACCATCTTGTTCCAAAAACAGTGAACAGACCAGCAGGCTGCATGCCAGCATCTCCCCTGGATTAGGGATGTCTCTCTAGGTTACTCCTTGAGGTTGAGAGAATTCTTATCATGTCAGATACTCAGTAAGTGACATGGGCATAAGTGCACTGAAACTTTGAAATCTTAGCAAAGTAATAAAAAGGATTGATTGTGCATACATAATCCTTTAGATATAAACCATTGACCAAATTGGCACTAGGTCTGGATTCAGCTGCACCTAAACTCCACTCTGGGAAGGAGTTTAGAACTCAAGGGTGTTCTTTCTGAACCTCATGGCTCAACAGGAGGATCTCCCTAACAGTTTTGTCTGACCTTGTCTTCTATGCAGTAAATAATCAAGTGTTTACCTTGCCAGTGAATCTTAGTAAACCATTAACCAATTTTCCATTGAACTCGTCTTATATCTATAAAATATGTTGTTGCTTCTCTCTAGTGAGTAAAGTACATCACTCTTTCCTTGACAGAAGGAGATATTATAACTTCTCAAAATAAAGGCTGCAAAAGTGATAATGATATGTTGGAAGCAAACGAGGTGGAACTGGGCAGTTTCTTTTACACTGAAAGAAGGGGAAGAACAACCTGATTATAAACAGCACAAGTAATCTTGGTATTGGACATGGGACCTTAAAGTAGCAGGACTTTGCTAGAACCGTCTGGCACCTATTGGATCCTCAAATGTAAGTGTCTTTATTATAGAGCTTAAAGACAACGCATAAACTTACTGCTTTTGATTGCAATTAATGGGACTCATTCAACCATAAGCCTGTTTCTCTGGTTTAGGACTATTTTTATTTGCATAAATACAATTATTTTTTGTGTGTGCACCTCTCACTCTACTAAGAGTTCTATTGATAGAAAGCACATAGTTCTCTGCTTGTGAGAACTAATGCAATTGCATTCCTTAGGAGCAGAAGGATTAAACTAAGTCAGTGTGAGAAGTGATGATTAGTTCTGAGACTGCAATGCTTTTTTCCCCCGTATTGGTTGCAAACTTAAATTTCAAGGAACTATCTGTCAGCAGGAAAGGCAGCAGTGACCATTTGATCCTTGAAGAGCTGCTAACAGGCAGACGAAATGTAACCTACCCTCTTAAGCCTTCTTTTTTTTTTTTTTTTTTTTCCTGAAGTTATTTTCAGCAAGTTAAATACCTTTGGAAGCTGGAAAAGGAAAGTATTACATATGTCAGGGAGCTGTAAGAGTTGCTCCCCAAAAAGTGAGCTGGGAGCCAGGCTGACCCCAGCACAGGCCAGGCAGTCCCTGCACTATCCCAAAGCACTTGAGCTGCATGAGAGTAGGGTGGTGACAGCAACAGGTCCCATGAAGTGTCCAGTGAGTATCACGTGAAGCAAGGTAACAATCCATGTCCTAGATCAATCCAGGAAATCCAAACAACAGCTTGGAAACAGGCCAGAGACAGGCATATCTACAACAGAATTCAGTCCTCAGGTTGAGCTGAAATGGGCTCCTGGGCTCAGGGCTGCAGGCAGGCTGCAGGGGAGGATAATCATAGCCAGTAAAGCTTGTTAGACACCATAGGGCTGTGAGAGCTTGTCGGGGAAAAAACCCAAACTATCAAAAATCAAACAGTTCTTTCCATGCAGAAGTTGCCACTTCTATTGCAAATTACCTTAGCACAGTCATTATTAACTCATTTTTCCTAATTTACCACCTTTTTCCATGCAAAAGGAAGGAGAAAAGCAGATGATCTGCGGGCATGCACAAGGAGCAAATGTGTGGACCATGTACTTYATCTCTTTTATCAGAGCATGAATCAGCTTGATTGGTCTCTCCCTTTGCAGGATGGGAGGTTAAGTGTCACAAAAATGGACATACAAATGATGCTCTAGGTTTTAACTGTTATATTTTTCAAATCCTGTACTGCCTAGTGTGTAACTCTGATGTTTCTTGTGACCTGTTAGCTGCTGTTCTCTCATGCTGATTGGACATAAAAAACCTCTCTAGGTTTCCACATCAAGGACACCAGGCCCCAAAATGTGTAAACTAAAAGCCTCTGAAGGGGGGGGGCAAACTTGGGTAATTACATCATGAACTGAGGTTATAATTGGAGAATTAACCCTGACATGCAAATGAACCAAATTTACAAAAGTGTGAAAAACCTGGGACCCAGGGTCCATCTTAGGTGTAGCCTTTTGACTGCCCAAGGTGTACCTTTGAAGGCCCTTCAAATAAACACCTACCTTTATTTTCTTATTGTTGTCTAGTCTCTGTGTTTTAGGTGGCCACCTCAGGTATTACACAAGTAACTTTTCTATGCCTTTGTCCTGAGTGGGCTTTTATGAAGTAAATATGAATTTCAGAGAACCTAGTAGCAATGATAGCGAATGAGCAGACTTCAGAAAGTGCTCTCCTACCACCCYGTAGGTAATGAACCTCTTACCTTCTCTGGCTAATTCAGAACATAACAGTCATTAGGCTTGAAATAAGTTCAAAGTAAGTACTGCATAGAGCTGCATTATAGCTCATTGAGTGACAATTTTGAAGAAATTAATTCATGCTTGTGAGGGAAGAACTTTATCTTTTTTTGCCATAAAACCTATTCTCCTCCAAATAAGTTAAACCTTTTCAGTCCGTGTCTTTACCTTGTCCATCTTGTCTTATGCACAGTGAAACTAGAAATCAGGAAACATTTTTCCTTTTTTTGTCACTTTTCCAGCATAATTTCTTTTAGAAAGGCATAAGAAAGATCCAGAAAATGGAGAGACCTGTTCATTACATCCCATTTTCAGTGTAGCAGGTACCAGCCCTCAAAAAGAAGGATCCTCTGAAAATCTGTGTGCACCTACTGTTAACTCTCATATTTACTAAACTGAATAATTTGAGACAATCAGCATCACCTCACCACTTGTCTTCTTTACCAGCTGATTCACACAAACATTTAATATCAGCATTGGTTGTGACACAGATATCTCTAAACACCCTTTTATAAAAATCGACCATCTGCTTGTACTATCCAAACCAAGCTCTGAACTAATTACTTATCCTCTGCAAGATCTTTCATCCTATGGCTCTTTCCTTAGAAAACGGATAAATGAACTTGCTAAGTGCCTCTTAATAAAGTCAGAGATTATATCAAATGACCCTACCTTGTCCATGTACTCACTGACAATTCCCTGGGCTGACCTCACAGATGATCCTGCTTAGAAATCATGTTGACTATTCCTCAATTTGTCATATTTATATGAGTCCACTTAATTATATTTTTCTTATGGTTTCTGCTAACTTGCCTCACACATACATCAGTCTGACTTGTTGATGGTTTTGCAGATGGCCCTTTAAAAGAATTACCACATTTTCCATTCTCCAGTCTCATCGTAGTTAGATTGCTCTATAGAGTAAATATGCTCACCATAGCTAGAAGTTACACACCACTCCTATTCCTTGCACTAGTCTTTCTTTGAATTCCTTAAGAATTCCTTCACATATGGTAACTTGTTCTCATTACAGCTCGTTTTACCTTTTTACCGTACCCTTTTTCATACACACTCTGACTTGAGACAAATCATGACAAAATTTTCAAGATACAAATTTGAGTTTGTGTACTTAATTCAGTACTGACCTTTTTGCAATAAAGGAAACCTGACCTTTTTGTGTTGGTTTGGGGAATTTTTTTTGTGATTTTTTCCCCCTCTATGGTGACTTGGTATTAACAAATTTTCCCTCTGAAAACTGTTTTTTTTTTCTAGCATAGATTCCATGTGCTAACACTATGATTATAGCTCTGAGGAAGGCCTAAACACCCTTGTTTTCCTGTTACTTGTGATTATAGTACGTATGTTCCCTAGTACCTAGGGTGAAATTTGACATTTTATTGCCATAGAACACTTTTATATTAATATCATGTTCTGTCCAATAACTTGTGCAATACAGTTCATATGTATTAATTAATATTAAAACTTCTATACTTGGCTGCTGTTGGCTTGAAAAGCATAGCAACTGTCTCTGGTTTTCAGCATTACGAGTCTTTGTGTCCATGTCCAAGGAGCTACAAGCAAGTACAGGTCTCATTAATTGCAGCGATTCTTTTTTCTACTCAAAATTAACAGGGTAATAAGATGATAACCATACCAGGATTTGTTATTCTAACCATGTTTTATTGATAGTCATATTTGTTCTGTTAGCAAGCAGCTTAGTATGAAAGAAGGATAGAAAGAAGTTATTATTAAGGTATCTCCAATCATTCAATGTTTACAGTATTTCTTGGTTACAGAATTTTTCTCTGCCTGTTACTATATCTATTCATGACCTTTTTCTAGGCTTCATAGGCTGTTGTATTTTTTCTAATTAATTTCCCTTGCATCTTATTTTGTTTTGAACAGACTATTGCAAAGTAGAGATCATGAGATACATGTGTGCTATGGATGTACATGGCCAATCAGACTTTAGATTCAGTCAACACCATTGAGAAGAAAGGAGCCACTTGTGAGATCTAACTAGATTTTACCATACTCATCTGAGAATATTTTAGTATATGACTATAAGATTTAACTCTGTAGCACTCTTTTCACTGAATATCTCTGCCTTCTCCTTCACTTTCAGCATCAAAATAGGTTTCAGAATTAAGCCACCTGAATTTTATAGGTAGCAAAGAAACAATACAAAATTAAGAGAAACTAGTAACTATGGCATCCCAGAGGAAGAAGATAGGCCACATACCATTTATCATGGTAAGCACTGAAATGAAAAAAGAACCAAAACAAACTCCCAAAAAATTATTAACTTATATTAACTATGAAAATGGATATTGACTTTCTAGCTGTTTTTAGTAAGGCCATAGTATGAACTGAATTAATGTGATTTAATGAAAATTAAAAATAAGAAGATATGCAGAAATATTCCTCAATGCAAAAAAAGTACATAGGAAGAACAAAATCATCTGTCTTGTTCTCTTTTTTTGGCAAGCAGTTTCTGGCTTTGAGCAATGCTATGAAACAAAATGAGTAAAAGTTATTACATTTTTATTCTCCATTTTGTTAAATTGATGAAAATACATATTTCATCTGCTTTACATCTGGTACAATTATGTTTTTACAAGAGCTCCAGTAGTGCTATCAGATGACAGAAGTACTTAGTCTTTGGCAATTTAGGACGTGAATATTTTGATAGCCTTTTTTTCCGGCCAGATTTTACGGTGCCTTTTTTCTTCACATATTTTATTTCCGATTTTTGTGGGTCGTAGATTTAAGCCTGCAATGCTTGAATCAAAGCTAAATTCCACAGAAGCCTTCTACATGAGTACGGCTTGAAGCAAATGCTTGATCTCTATTCAAAATTAAAACTGAAAATATGTCAAAGAACTCCTATGAATGTTGTAGCAGAAAGTTGTTGTAAGGAGTTTTCTATTTAGGAGGCACCCAGAGGCCAGATTTGTGACTGCATTATGCCAGCAAGAGAAATGAGAGACTGAGCTAGACATTGTGTTCTCTGGGTCATTAAGACTGACCTTCCCAGGTTACTGTGCTGCATTTCTGTAGTAGTTGGTTATCAATCCATGATTCAATAGAACCTGAGCTGCAACTACTGTTATTCAAATCTTTAGATACATTTATTAATATTTTTTAATATCTTAAAACCTGAATTTGATTGTTTTTCTTCTCTGCAATTCCAACAGATCTGAAAGAAAACTGYGTTTGTCCAAAGGTAAAAGATTAATCGCTTTCATTCTTCAACTAATTACAGAGAATTGCAGATAGCACAGAAGAAAAGTTTGGCACATTCTTCTTCATAAACGCTATTAAAAAATATATATCAAGATGTAAAAGAAAGACTGCTTTTGTTACTTGAATAATAATGATTGGTCTTTGGTAATACCACTAAAGGGCCTTTAAATCAAAATTATTTCCTGGGGCAGGGGTGGAAAGTTAGCTAATTTTTTAAGATGTCCTAGTCAATTTAACAGTCATTGTAGGGGGCTGCAGTTGAACAATAATTATCTAAAGTCTCTGTGGTGGAGGTTGGTAGGCAATAGACATCTATAATGTTTAATGCAATTTTCCTACTGCATAGTAT
The DNA here is from genome assembly GCA_003713295.1 of Parotia lawesii. Classification (NCBI taxonomy): domain Eukaryota; kingdom Metazoa; phylum Chordata; class Aves; order Passeriformes; family Paradisaeidae; genus Parotia; species Parotia lawesii. Next base: position 1,491,129 of record RAHM01000171.1, on the reverse strand, counting down.
TTTCTGTAAGTACACAATGCTGGCTTCACTTCCAGTATGTTGAATTACACCCACTTTTGGTTTTAATTAGCGCTCTTAACTAAAATTCTACTTTCAGTAGAATTTTACTTGTCCAAGTATAATGAATTGAATTCAAGTTCATGTATTCAAACTGAGCTACGTGGCGTAATTAGAAGCACATTCTTCTTTGAACATGGCCAAATGTGAGCTATCTTCCCAATCTCTTTGCTTTGACGGCCCTTCTATCCTATATTTTGTAGAACTAAAGACAACTGTTTTAAGTAAGAGTTTCATTTGACCAATAAATAAATTCATTTGTTTAATTTGACCAATAAATAAGTCCAATTCATTGTTAGGGAATACTAATATAGTTGTGATATCTGAGCATCAAAATAAATGACTTGAAACAATGAATGTCTGAACATATACAATTTTGATTTAAACTAACAAAAGCTATGTTTGCTCAAAATCATAGGAGTTTTCCACTCGGAAATAAAGATTTGAAAAAATCAAAGCTTTTATTTGAAATCAATTTCATTGTTTCTTTTGATAATTATAAGAATGTTTTCTAATTGCCTATGTCCTATACCATGACTGTATGTTCTATGCCATATATTAACAAATGCATTTAAAAAAAACCCAACTAAACACGTAAGGTAATGTCAAAACATTTAGGAATATTATGTCCCATAGAAAAATTCAGGAATTAGTCTCTGTTTCTTTCATATCTTCCAAGTTAAAACTAGATTAAGATGTTGAGTTTTTTTAAATTATCACATTTGTTGTCTGGTGTTTAGATGGCTGTTTGAGATCCATTTAAGAGCTTTGATGTGAACCTGAATTCTTGAGGAAAGAATGTTTCCTGTTATGTTTTGAACTGGCTGCTCTGTTTGTATACCCATTTCAAATTTTGTTTGCAAAATAAATACAGCAGAAATAATTAGTAATTGTCTAAACATTTTTGTGTATGAAACAAACCATAGATCTAAACTTGAGAATGCTCACAGTGTCCGATTTTTGCTTGAGTGAAAAAGCATTTCAAAAAAAGAGAGAAAAATGAATTGCTCTAAGGAAGGAAGAATACAAGGCTAAGCAAGGGACAGGTGTCCCTTATTCTCATTGTCATTAAAAGAAAATGCAAACACAACGTTTTTCTAGCTGCATTTTCTCTGTCACACGATCTTGTTATGCTTTTATTTTTTTTTTTTTTTTTTTGCAAAATATATAGAATTTTTTAGTATCAGAAATGTTTCCAATAAATTCTCATCTACAGATTTTCCTTTTGGATAAATTCAGTACATCGAATGCTTTAAATTTTTCAGTGCACAATCATTTTCTTTTTTTTTTTGTGACTGTATTTCAATTAATTCCATCTCTTTCCTAAATCCTTTTGAGTAATATAACATCTTTTTGAAGTCTGAACACTTAAACTGGTGACAGTGCCTCCATATTTACATATCAAGTGTGTAAATTGCATAAACTTCTGCTTTAAGATTGTTCCAAGACTGCATTAATTTGCCGGATGAACAGTAACATTAATTTGCCARTATGAACAGTATGAGCTGTCTTGATCAGACCACGTCACTGAGAAGCCCTGTTCAATTATTTATGAATGCCTTCACCCTTACCTTTTCAAAGTTACACTTATATTACTTATACTGTCGGTCTGGTCTATGTGTCCTGTTTCTAGATGGATGACTTCACCTRTAGCTATATTCAAATTAAGTTTTATGCATCATATTATCTATTCTGTCTTAGTAAAATATTTATGCTGATGACTTTTCTGTGGACTTCAGAAGGAAAGCTGGAAGCATAGCTTGCTGTAACAGTGGCACCATTAATTTCATGATCAATTTTTAGAAAATCAAATTCAAGTGGTTAGAACTCTTGTGTTTTCCCTAGGAGATCCTGAGGAGAAGTAAGGGCTTAACATAACCTTGCCCAGCTATAGGTTTTGAATATGGTAACAGATATCAGACTAACAGCTTTAGGGAAGAAAAAAAAAATCTCTTAATGACAATACAGTAACAAATACAAGCCAGTAGTATAATGAACAAAATAATTTCAGTAGTACAGTGATCTGGGTCAAAACCCCCAAGAAATCCAGTAATTCCCTGATACTGGGCTAAAGTTAATGTCCAGGTGTGCAATGGCTTACATGCTCACAGTGGTAAGGCAGGCCGGCAGGAAGCGAGGCACAGCACCATCTTTGGATGAGTCACTTGGATCAGTCAGACTCAGGGCATTCTGAATTTCCTTGACTGTCCTCTTTCGCCAGGTTGCAGAAACACTGTCTGGACTTGGTTACACATCTTCATATCCCAAGAAATCATTTAGGTAAATTTAGCAATAGAAGAGTCACTTCCTCCTTAAGTCATACTACTATAGATAAAAACTTGGCTCCCCACTGGCTGATATGGGAAGAGATGAAGGTAAGGGAGAGAGAAAAGTTAAATGTTTGTGGCTTATAATTTGTGATTAGTTTTGGTATTTCACYAAACAGTGAAACACTTTTCATGGTGTGCTTTTCAGCTTCAACTCAACTGATCTGGATGGAAGCCTTTTTAACATTTATGCAATGTAAACAATGTAAACAACTTTGTACATTTAAAAAACCTCTGAATGTTGGGCTGTAACTCTTTTACCATAAAACTATTCAGATTTCCTGTAATTTATTTTTTTTAATATGTGTTACTGCTATATGTATAATTTTTACCTGTCAATATTCACTCCAGAAGCTTACTTTTTTGTGACCTTTTTTAATCTATTTTTCCTTTTTGTGATAATAATAATAATTTGTTGAATTTAAATATCTATGATATTCCATACATTTTGTATTGTTAAAAACCTCCAAATTTTTCCAGAAAAAATATTTTTCCTGAATGATACATTTTTAGCCATTTCTGCTAATGTAAACTATAGGTATCAGATATAATTGAATTATTTTATSCACACTATAATAATTTCTCTTCATACTTATATAGTGTTTTTTGCTGCTTTATGTAGATGCCCTGGTAAAAAACTGGTCACTACACTACTTGAGATGGCATGCTATTATCCTAGATAACATTTTAGAAGTCTTTAATAATCAGTTGCTCTTTTCTATTCTTTATAGTGACACACCTACTTATACTGAATATCATTATTTTATCCTCTGATGACATGATTATATCATTTCATATTAAGCTTCAGTAACTATTTAACGATAGCTAATAAACACTGATGCAAACTGTGTTTAATGAAAAGAAATAAAACTGAGATCTTGGAATGTTAATTCAATTTTTAAGTAACCATATAATCAGCAAGTATTATTTACCTGGCAATGTGCTTGTACGTATTGAAAATATCATTATCTGGTTTATTACTCAGCAGAGCTTTTGCTGCACAGATAAAATCTGGGAAGACTATTTCTTCTGGCTAAGAAAGCATTATTTATAATAAATATCTATATGTGGTCAATGCAATTGATTTTAATATAACTTACAGGCACTTTGGCTTCTTTAGCTAGCAAGTCCTGGTTCAAAGAGAAGAGATGAAAATCTCAGTCTCTTAGTYTCTCTTAGGTTTAAGAGACTAGATTTGTGTCTTTACTGTTTCATGACTATTACCAATGGAATAGCTGTGAATGTCACCTATCTTAGGAAATCACCTTGGAATTAGTTCAACCTTAACAGAAGCAATTTTTTAAATAACATCAACTGAAATTTTTTACATACTTGGTTTCATCTCATTATGTTTAGCTTTTGGGCCCTGAAATAATGAGATAATTACCACTATGGATCAGTCTTCTATCGTGCACGTTTGATTTTGGTTATAGGGGAATATTTTACTTCACTTATTTATTTTTATTAGAAATAACTTGACAGCCACTCCATTAAGAAARTTGTTCATCATTCTTTACTGTTGCTTTCATTTGCCTATGATCCCTGCTCTTTAGAATGACATTTAGGTTTCAGCTTAAAAATATGAATCAATTAATCCATAAATAAGTGTACGGCAAATGGATGAGAATTTACAGCAAAACCGTTAGTTAATTTGTATTAAAATAGCATATAGAACCTTGGTGATCTTCCATAATTTAGAAATCAAAAAGAGTAGGATGGTAGCTGTTGAGCCAGATACTTTTTATGGGCTCTGGTGTGGGAAAATWTATTGATAATTTCAAATTATTTTTAAGTTTTGTAGATCTTGTAGATTTTGTAGATATGTACTACATTACGTATATTCTTCCCTGAGTTATTGTCTATCAAATGGTGGATTTACTGACTCATGCACAAAAAGATGGCAGATCTGATTTGCCTGAAGTTTCATAATTAAATATCTTCTTTCTCTGAGGACTGATTGTGATTTGCTATCAATATCAGATTATTCTGATGGTAAACATGAGGCTTATCTTTGACCGCCTCTGGGAGGTGGTTTAGTGTCTTATACAATATTGACTTTTCCTGAACTGTATCCTTTTCCCCCATTTTGACCCCATACTACATACCTTAGGAATGAGATTRCTGCAGTGATATTCAAGCTTTTGTGTGCCTGTTATGGGAGRGAATAATATGACTGTGTATACAGTATCTAACTCTAGGCATGCTTAAGAAATTTGGAATTTCATAAATTTCTATATATTTAACACTTCAGATAGTCTAAATTTACTTGTTGATTGTGAACTGTTGATAGGTTCTTAAAATAGTACATAAAGTAGCAATTTTTCAAAATATAAGTGTTTACCTACAGGCAGCTATGTTTGTTAGATTAATAATATTAACAGTATTTAAAATATGAATAATCAAAATAAGCTTTTATTTTCTTTTCAAAAATGCTCTAAACCAAGATTTTTAAACGCAAGGTCTCTGCAAGAATTAATCCTTGAAAATAAAAATTAATGATAACTTGGACATCATTCCAAGATGATCTTAGTATTGACTTGAAGCACTGTTTTAGGCAGTAATTTCATTTTAATGAAAGCTTCTTAAAAATTAGATATCCCAGACACATTTTTGAACTTCATTGAAATTTCATAGTTAATATCTTATTTTGAAAATACACAAAAATATTTAATATTTAGAATGTTTGTTAGAATAAATCAATGTGATTATTGATAGCATTTATGTTGGTCTTCTATTTTATCTCCACATAAAAAGCCACTATAAACTTCCTAAAATCTCAATTTTGCAGTTATTTTTTGGTACATCAAATCTAAAATGCAGGAGACTATGTTTGAGGAGAATGATGAAAATCTCCAGAAAGCAACTAAACATAAATCAGATAGTTTGTTCAAAATGAGCGTTTGGCTTTAAAGGTTATTAAGAATGTTTGGGAAAAACCTGATTAAATAGCTCTCAAAAGTATGTACTTACTTGGCTATTCTTTGGCAAGGTGGTACTTTTTGATTTCAAAACCTAGTAGATCAGTTCCACGCAGACATATTTATATATGGAAGGAAGGAACTGATTTCGTACCTCTTCTGCTATTGACCCAAGTTAAATAATGAAATTACAGAATCATAGAAAGCCTTGGGTAGAAGGGACCTTAAAGATCTTCTTCTTGCAACCCACCCCACCAGACCAGGTTGCTCATCCAACCTGGCTGTGAAGACTTCCAGGGATGAGACAGCCACAACTTCTATGACTTCTCTGGACAAAATACTGCAGTGCCTCTCTACACTCTGAGTAAGAAAACTTCTTCATAACATCTAATCTATTTATATAAAATGTGTGGTGTAAATGACATCAACCAAAACACTTTTAATTTTAAAGCTTACAGTAAAATTGTGGAGACTAGAACTGTCTCCAAAAATGTAACATATATAAAAGGAATCATTGCAACTGAATAATTAAGAATCTTGCAAAGAGAGGATATTATTTCAGATGGGTTCTAATTCTTCAAATCTGTGTTCAGATCTCAGGACACATATTTAGCTTCCTTAATTTTATGACAGGCATAGGCAAGCAGTTTGAAAATATAAAAAGCATTTTCAATCTCACTGCATCTATACAAGTTATGTAGCCTAATTTTATCAGGTAAAGAATGTTCTATTTTAACAAATAGTTTTTAGAAATATCCACTTTAAAAGCAGCTATGTTTATCAGTAAGTTGAGGTAAGTTAGGTCAAAAATAACAAACAAAAATTTATGGCAGCAAATGACCAAGTTTTGAAATTTTATTAAGCAAGATTTTCAGAGTCTCCTGTTTATTCTTATGCTTCAGATGCAGTAAAAAAGTTCTGAAATATCTTCAGGACTGAATAGAATATAAAAACTTAAAAAACACAATAAATTGTTAGATTATTTTGAATTCAAAACTGGAAATTAATGAGTGCAGAGGTAGCAATGACTACCATGTCAAAAATTGCCTAAATCATYCTGCCAGTATGTTTTTGTTTCAAGTCATTTTGAAGTTCAGTTTGTGAAAAACACTTTTTTGTGCTAACAGTGTAATTTTAGTATGCCTGCCATTTTTGAGTGCAAGGAATATGTGGAAATCTCTCTTTGTATTGAAAATAGCATTTAACTGTCGACAATCAAAACAACTCATAGTTAACTGTTGAAATTGTATAAACAGAAAGAAATTGTCTCTGGATTGGGCCTTAATCACGTAAAGAATATTTTCTCCTTAGCATGAGTAAAGTATTTTTTCCCCAATGCTGATTCCCATCCAGTTTAACAAAGTTAAACTTCAAAATGTAATACTTTTGTTTATTCCAGGTAAGAGACATGTCAGTTTTATCAGTATACTTTGATGGGGAATACATTTAGGACATGTACCTCCTTGACACAAACCTCTCTTCAACTCATGTCTCACAACACATAATTTGCATTGTCAGGCTCTTCCCCGCTATCTTCAAATTCCACTGCAAAACTCCCTTACATATTGCACCCTGATTACCAATTTTGCCTTACAGCTCAGATCTTTGATTCCTCATATCTTACCCATATTGTTAACCTCAGGCTCCTTAGCTTCCCTCTGTCTTGCATACTGTTCATCATGTTGGTTCTCTTTTTTCCTTATTTTTTTTCTTTTTCCTGTAGGCTTCTAATCACAATCTGGAACCTCTTATTCCCAGGGTTTTGTTGGTTTTTTTTTTGTTTGTTTGTTTGGTTTGGTTTTGTTTTTTGGGTTTTTTTTTTTTGCTTGTTTGGATTTTTTTTTGTTGTTGTTCTTGTCTTTTTTGTTGGGTTTTGGTTTTTTCGTTTTTGTTTGTTCATTTCTTAAATTCTGTACTGGCAGCCTTCTGTCTTTGCACAGTTTCCCAATTCTCTAATTCCCTGGTATTTTTCACTGCACTCCTTGACTATTATTAGTGCACTATGAACTAACTGGTTACAGTTTCAAAAAATTTTGTGTGCCTTTTGTACCTTTTTCAGAATTTCATGCCCATTCTTCTGTTTTTATCAGATTCTGGCAGAGTTTCAGGTGTCTAAACATACCCTTTTAGAAATTCTGGATTATCTGACATATCTGCCTGAGACTGGCAGATACAATGCAGAATCTACAGGGGACATGCCCTTCTGAAATGATAGCTGAACATCAAGAGCATCTGAATAGCACCACTTCATAGCATCTACAATAGCATTAGACTCTTCTGTTCGTATATCTGTATCATTCCTTCTGTGTCCTGATTAAGGCTTATCTTTCTGCAGTCCTGCATTACTTCCTGATTACAGGCAAAGAAAATATTTTGACTATTTCTATGTTTTACTTCAATCTGCACAGACCAAGAACAATTGTTACAGGAAACTTCAAGGCTGTCCTTCCAGCTTTGAGCTGATGTGGACTCGGTCACTGTAAAAGAAGTCCCATGTGGTTTAGCAGTTTTCTTTGTTAAGCTCTGAAAAGTATCTGCTGAGCATGAAGGGTTTATATGCTGATTGAATTCACAGGGATTTTCATAGGGATGGGAAGACACATGTTCCTTACAGGAATATATGGCTATATTTGAGAAATGTCCCAAAAGCCAGCTCCCTACTTCAAAGCAGAATTTTATAGCAGTGGTCAGAAAAGGTTTTCAGAGTTTATTATACACATGCATGCACCCACCTATGTATTTCCTCGACTTATTCTCATATAGCATTTAAATGTTTAGGTTTTATAATAAGTCTATTTGAGATACATGAAAATTTATCCCTAAAGTCTAAATTTAGTTTTCAGCGAATGCTAACAAAATCTCTAATGTAAAATTTCAGCATTTACATTTATTTATAAGAGATAGTATTATTGAACTATACATTAAAAAAACATTTCAATTTGGTCTAAAAATGACAAATGTAAAATGGCCCTTTTTAAAGATTTATAAAGAAAATTTTGAGTTTAAGGTGTTTTTTTACCTTTCATGCAATAGTGTCTTTTCTAGTAAAAATTGATTCATGTTTCTGATGGATAACTCTTTTATCTATATATTAGCAGAAGAGGTTTGTTTAAACAAAATACCATCCAAGGAGGTTTTTTTTTCGTTTAAATGGATTTTTTCTCTTAATTAGTGTTGTTTGGTGATTGGATTGCAGGTTTTTTTTCTTCATTCTACTATTTCTTTTGCAAAGACTGTTTTAGGAAAAATGGCAAATTATATATTAGTATTGTTAAAGATTTTGAAATGAATAATCTACTGCTAATTATAATCAATGGCTGAATCATTGTTTAAATTGTTTTCTTTAGCCAGTTAAATTGCATATCTACATGTCTATCATTAGAAATACCCCAAGCTTTTCATTCCAAGAACATGCTTGTCATTGACTTCATTTTGTTAACTTCTCAGAAGATTGAAAACTACATCATTGACACTAAAGGTAGTCACATACTTGCCCAAAATGAGCCCTTTTCTATTTTTCATACATTGTTACTTGGATTGCTTGCTGTCATCCCAAGTATATTGGAATTATGTAACTGTACACCAAGTTACATAATATATTTAATTGTAAGCTGTCTGTATAAAATAATGGTTGGGCCACATGTATCCCTCTCTGTACAACTTGTGTCACTGCTTCCAAGGAGTGTTCAGGCCCCATTCGTCATCAGAATTCAATCCTTCCAGTCCTAAGTATACTGAAAAAACCAAGGACATTCATTCATGAGACATATAAGTTTAGCACAGTAACAAGATGACAGTCGACCATSTACAACAGAACTGTCACATTTCTATACCTGTACTTCTTGGAATCCAATRTGCCCCATTTGGTGAACAAAGTCATCTCAGAGTTACTACATAAGTTTAACTAAGACATCCCTCTCTACACGAATGTGTCTGAACAGATAATCAGTGAAGAATAGAACCCTCTCAACTTCCAGAACAGGAAGTTTCTCAGAAGACAGTTCCATCTCCAATCTCTTGGCCCTGCTTCTCAAACCCAAAACTCTTTACAAGAATAAACTTTGGAATAAAAATTCATAGCTCTACTGGTTACCAATCCCCACAACCTCAGTAAAGATGATGGTTTTGTAACACATTGTCATAGTCCTCATCAAATCCCAAACTCATTAATCTCTTTGTATTCTGTAGTTTATGTACTTCTGTCTTTTCCCTAAGAGATAACTACTTATCAGGTCTCCATATCCCTCTCTCCCTATCTGTCTCTTCCATCCTCCTCCAGTCCTTTTCCTTACAGTCATAGGTATATCTAGTGTACTTTGTTTCAGAGATGATGTCCTAAGAATACACAGTTTGTACCTAGGCTCAAAATCTGAATCTAGTTTAGACCTGAGGGAAAACTAGRGTTCCTGAAAACTTGTCTGATTTTTCCAGTTATATTTTCTGGTTTAAATAAGGTATTACCTCTGTCCTAATACCTTGTCCTGACTTTTTTGCTTGTCCAGACTTTCTGTAAAATAACATAGAAAATATTGATGAGAGACAGATTGTTAAGGTAGTTGAAAAGATACATAAAAAGATAAAAGATACATATGTAGATATATATACACACACACTCTGAAGCTGCTAGAAACTTTGCCTGTGTGTGACAGAGACAATGCCAGCTGGCCCCAAGAAGGACCTGCCAYTGGCCAAAGCCGAGCCCATCAGTGGAAGCACCGCTGGGATAACTTATTTAAGAACAGACAAAAAATCTGCACAATGGCACCCAGAGAGAGGAGTGAGAATATGTAAGAAAAGCAGCTCTGTGGACACCAAGGGCAGTGACGAAGGAGGGAGAGGACATCCTTCAGGGACTGGAGCACCCCCTGCAGCCCTCGGTGAAGACCATGATGAAGCAGGTCTGCCCCTGCAGTCCATGAGGGTCCATGGTGGTGCAGTGGATGTCAAAAGGAGGCTGTAACCCTACGGGAAGCCTGGCCCCATGGAGAGAGGAGCCCACATCAGAGCAAGTTTCCTGGCAGGACCTATGACCGCATGGGGGGCCCACTCTGGAGCAGTCTATCCTTGAAGGACTGCACCTCATGGAAGGGACCCATGAAGGAGCAATTTATGAAGAACTGAAGCCTGTGGGAAGGACCCATGCTGGAGGAGTTTGTGGAGGATTGTGTCCTGTGGGAGGGACCCCACAATGGAGGCGGGAAGAGTGTGAGGAGTCCTTCTCCTGCAGAGGAAGTAGCAGCAGAGACAACATGTGATGAACGCACCACTACAAGGGGAGGAAGTAGTGAATTAATGAGTGAAATTAAGCCTTGGGAAGAAGAGAGGGGAGGGGGGAAGATGTTTTAAAATTTAGTTTTTATTTCTCATTATCCTACTGTGATTTGGTTGATGATAAATTAAACTAATTTTCCCAAGTCAAATCTCTTTTGGCCATGATGGCAATTTCTAAATGACCTCTCCCTGTTCTTGTCTCAACCCATGAACTCATCATTATATTTTCTCTCCCCTGCCCAGCTGAAGAGGGGAGTGACAAAACAACTTGGTGGGCACCTGGCATCCAGCCAGGGTTAATCCATCACAGAGTGAAAGGCAGACTGCCAGGAGATGTATTTATCATTAACTATTTCAGTAAACTCAGAATTCTCAAAAATGTTTTAAAATAATGAACATGGATATGACAGTTTCAGGGAGTATTTTTGTTGTGTTGTTTGGTTTTTATTTCTTTTTTTAAAATCTCTTATTTTTCATTCATGTGCTATCTCAAATGTTCTTATAGGCTTGTGAACCTTGGAAAACCTGGCACAATTTTGGGGATTACAAATTTTCACAGGCATGTTTTTCTTTCTTATCTGTGTTATGGATTTGCATATTTTCAGTTTTAATAAAGAGACAATTTGCTGTAACTTTGCTTGCAATATGTGCATCAGTATATATAGAACAGATTTTAAGCATTAGGCTGTATTTCACACTGGATAAGAGATTCTGTATGTCAGGTATTTGTCTGGGTTAGCAAAGACTTCCAGAGCTCCAAGGAATTCTTAAATAACTTGTGCAGAACCTTAGCCTTAGAACTGACTTATTTTGAAAGACATAATTCTCTCCAATTTACTGATGAAAGTGATGGAAGGTAATCAATTGATACTTTTGCAAGAACAAAATATACCAGGTAATATCCCACTCCTTATTATGAGTACATATTCGAACTTCTAACTGGGTAATAAGAAGGCAGCTAGCCTAGCTCTGTGTGAAGTAAATAAAATATCAGCTGTCTGATGCTGAGTTCTGTCTGGGCTGTTATGTCTGYTTTCTCAGGTTGTAAAAGAGAAGAAGGGGAAAAGTGATAACAGGAGTGCTAGGTTATAATATCTTTGGGTTTACTAATGGTCTTTTTATGGAAGGGAAAATGAAAAAGATGATGATTACTTCAGGATTAGTGTTCTTAGCTATAGAGATGTATTAAAGTCTTTTATGTAGATCCATTTCCCAAATAGTCAGATGTAAAAGCATCTTGTTCTATCCTGTAGTAAAATCTTCAGGACACTGAATATCTTCTCTAGCCTCTTAAGATACATAAACTGTAGGAATGGGGTTACAGAAATAAATGTCTTTGTTTTCAAAATAATTGGAATAATTTGAGGGTCAGTATTAGATCCGGAATTTTTATTCTTTGTGAGAATACACCTTTCTCAAACTAAAGCTTGTTAGAACCTAAGAAGCCAAAAACATCTCATACTGGCAGCATTAAAGAAACAAACAAACACATAAACAAAAGCCAAAAAGAAGTGAGAAGGAGGACTTGTTAACATAAAAATCAGGTCATAAATAATTTAAACTGAATCTTTTTTTTTAATGTAAAAGTCAAGCAATTGCTAAGCTTAGCATGTATCTGTGGCTGTTTATCCTGTTTTACTTGTATAATAAAATGTTATTTTAGCAGTTAGCATATTAGCATCCTGCAGACTTCCATTTGTATTGTTGAATTTACATATTCAAAGATAGTTTGGTGTGAACTCAAGAAATGTAAACATAAAGTARGACAGACATACTACAGGATGGGTATAACAATGAAAGAAAGAATAAATTTCCATAATATCACTAGCAAGAGGCTTTTAATTGTGATAAAAGAAGTTTTGCGCTTTCTAGTGAAGCAGCGAGAAAGATTTAATAGGTATGATAGATTAGAAAAATGATTCCTGCTCCTATTTCCAGCTTAAAAAAATTATCTGACTGGATTTTCAAAATTAGAATTGTAGAGCTATGTAAAATTAATTCTTGTGCTTTGAAGATACTCTCCTTGAAAAATCAAACAGGTCTCCTAGCCTCTTTCTCTTCCGGAAAAATTCTCTGGGGATTGTACCAAAAAGGTTCCTGAATATCTGTTATCCTGAAGTTCAGCAATTCTGCTGTGTGTCTTGCTTATATCTCTCAGGACCTTAAACTCTAGTCCCATGGTTATGGTAGCCAAGCCTGCCCTTGACTTTATTCAGTGCTTCTTCATTGTTTGTGAGCAGCAGGTCCAACAGAACACCTTCTCTAGTCAGTAGATTGATCACCTGTGTCAAAAATTGCCTTCAACACACTCTGGAATTCTCACGGATTGCTTGCACCAGCTCTAGTCCCCTTACAGCASATTGGGAAGATTTAAGCCTACCATGAGTACCAGGGCCTGCAATGGTAAGGTTTTCTCCAGCCATCTAAAGCAAGCCTCATCCATCTCCTCTTGATCCAGTGGTTTTAGCAGACACCTGTTATATCACCTGTGCTTGTCTGTCTTCTGATCCTTAACTCCTACTCACTAGTTCTCTACTGCTTTCTTTGTGGCTCCAAGGCAGCTTTTTACATGAGCCACTCCTTAATGTGAAGCACAACCTCCTCCTCACCTTCCCACCTTTGTCCATTCACTGCAGCACTCCACTATAGAGAGGTACCCCATCTCGTCTTCATAATCCCAGTGACATTATAGCTCTGCAACTTTGCTCAGACTTCTTATTCATCCTGCTTCTTCTCTATACTACATCCATTTTTATACAGGTATTTCACTTGGGCCCCAAGTCATATTCCATGTCTCTCCAGGTGTAAGAATATCCTCTGCAATGTAGCTGCTGAGATACATCTATTTTGTCCCTTGTGCCTTCATTTCTCTTCAGTTTAGGAAAGTGCAACCCAACACACACAGTTTAAAGTACTTGTCACTACATTAGCAAGTTTGTTGGCAAAGACACTCCTGCTCACTGCCAGATATCCCATCCCTACACAGTAGTGCTCATTGCTCACAAAGGAATGTGATCATAGAAGCCAAAGCATTGCTTGCAACATCAGGCCTGTGTTGACTTACTGAAGGAGCGACCTTCTGCTGGAGCCTTTCCCCCCTTACTGAAAAGGCAGAGTCATCAGCTGTCTGCCTCACCTTTCAGTGCATCCCTCAGGCTCTGAAGAACCCTTGGTGCACTTTGGGTTACCCTTATATCAGTCTGGGAAAAGGAGCAGGCGTTGTTAGTCCAAGGGCCAGGTAAACCTTGACTTTTCTTCTGCAACATTTCAGACCTGAGGCACTGCTAAGTAAGAAATACCCTAAAAAATCAGGTCATATTGACAGATAGCTGCTTTCAACCCCTTAGGAAGGCATCTCTTATATCTACCATATGCCTTTTTAAACCTGTTTGTGCTCAGCTTCCTCTGAAAGAGCCCCCAGTGGGTCTGGTTCTTCCTTAACCAACTCCCAGACCACTAGACGTGTGCTCAAATTGCAGATTTGCAGATGGAGCAGGAGGTTTTCCTGCCAGAAGTCACAGCCTATTCTGTCTGAACAGTCTTTCTCCTTCACCTGTTTGAACCTGATTACCAGCTGCTGCTGCTCTCTCCTTGCCTTGCATGGATCAGGGTCTTGCCTGTGCAGCTTTCCTGAAAAGAATGCTTCAATACTTTCTTCAAACTCCCTGATGCTGTGCAGTCTCTCAGCTCTTCCCACTGCTCTTTCATCCAGCATCTCAGTGCCTTAGTCAGAGAACACCTCCYGTAGAAGAGGCCCCAGGCCGTCTTTGCAGCATGAAATCCAAACAGTGGCCRGAGCCTTCTCTGTGTCAGAGCCACTAGCATCAGTCAGCACTGGAACTTGTGTCTTGTGGCACGCTAAAGACCATCACTGCACTGTCTCCATGTGGTTCTGCTCAATCCTGAGCAGCAATGGCTGCATGCCTCTCTTCACCAACTGCAGTCTCAGTGGCTGTGCCTCCAGTGTTTCAGTCTATAATTCCCAGCAGCAGCCTGCACATTAGACAAAACCCAGGAAAACTGGCAGCAGAGCCCAAACTTTCTATCCAAACTGAGAGCAGCAACCACAAACAGCAGCACCAGCAGCCCCCAAGGCACGCTGCCTAGTCCTGCCAGCTGACCAGCCCCTTGTCACCAAGCTCCCAAAGCTACTCTGCAAACAGTATGATGCATTCCCGCTGGCCCATTCCTGCCATGCTGCTTCTTCCCAAGCCCACCAGAGTCTCCCCACGGCCTTTGCCTCCAGTCGTAGCTGCTGCTCTAAGTGCCGCCCTCACAGCTGCTGCTTCCACCAAGGCTGACCTGAATGTTACAGTCTGAAGAGCTTCTCAAGTGCAGGGTTCATTCTAAGACACTCAGCTGTGATATCACAAATAGCGAAACAATGATTTATCAGGCTGTAGCACTGAGAGGTGTCAGGTTGACAGAAAATGTGAAAAGTAGTAGGTAGGTTTTTCAAGATTACTGAATACTAAATTTCACTTCAGCATTTAAATAACCATGAAAGCAATTTATCAGTTTATTGTTTTACAATAAAAGTATTCGTTCTATGGTATTTTTATTTCTACAAATTAAGGTGAAAGTTTTTCCTGCAGACAGTTTAAAACTTTTAAATGTTGAATCAATCCAAATATTACTGCAAGCATAAATTTTAAGCATTGTGGGTTTTTGCAGGCAGCTTCTCATTCAGAATGTGTGTGCATGCTCTTTAAATATGAGGACAATGTAATCTCTATACATTTTTATATATGCTGGGTAAGTTCTTTCTCTACCTTTTGAACTCACTRGAGAAACTCAACACTTTTGAAAACTTCCAAGATCTTGGCAATAACTCTTTAATATTTTGTTAAATTGGAAAGCTGAGTAAAGGAAAAATTGCAGCTTGAGGACATGGTTTTAATAGATGAAAAAGAATCCAGACAGATTAACAGCATGCTCTTTTACAAAGACTCAACCTGGAGAAAAGCTTCATTCGTAGCTGAGGCCTTTCTGAGATACCAAAGTCAGTAACCATGTGACACAAATCTATAGGGAACTRGAAACTGTTAGATGTAGGGTTGCAACTAGTCTGTCCCCTCTGAATGACTGGTCCTGAACACCATTGCGTATTTTATCCAGCTTATATATCCTTATGTGGGCATAGTTAGAAAAAGTTACAACTTTGTGCATTACCATTTGGAACAGCAAGCAGTGAAGTCATCTGTAGCACCTGCTAATGGACAGGCCACTTACACATATAATGCTTTAAATAAATACAACTTATCAAGACAGGAGAACTGAAACAAATATTATTATACTGGTACCATTTACCCAGCATTTGCTGGCACATTTATTGAAAAAGCCATCCACCTGGAGCAGAAGGATTTTGTCATCGACATTCTGCTGCTTACTGAATAAAATTTGTCATATTTTACAGATGGAGACCTTATTTTATCCATGCAAAGTGTTATTCCATTTGGCTTATTTAGTTAGAAATGATGAAAAGCAAAGACCAAAAATAATGTGAGGAGTGAAGTTTTACTAGAGCAGGATAAACCATTATCATTCAAAAAGCTAGAGCTCACCTGCAGAGTGTTTAATTGAACAGTGGAAATCATGTAAACATGCTAGGGCTTTTTGGTTTTGGGTTTTGTATTTTTTTTTTTTTATTGTTCCATTGCAATCTCTCCTGATTCCAGATGCAGCTTTCTCTAATTTCTCTACCTCTTTTAGTCTCTCTAGTCAACAAATCAATTCTTTCTCAGCTGGATTTTTGCTTGATTTCTCCCTTGCCTAGATTGTACAACTAAACTGTAGAATAAATGTTAACTGAGTAGGCAGCTTACCTCCTCCTGGCAGACTGCTGCTGTCCTTCCCCTGAACCTCAGCCTTTCACTCAGCCTCATTTACAGGCTATCCCTCACAGTGCACTTGACTCTAACTCAAGCCCTCAGCAATTGTCCTGACAGAAGAATGTGCTTTTTAAAGATGATTCTGTTTCCACCACCAAACTGCTTGTTACCTTCCTGCTACCTGAATATAGATATCCCACAATACCACAGGCAAAAGTACGGAAAAATATGGCTCATCTCCTGCATAATCAGCAATCAGATAATCCCCCCAGGGCAGTGTAAAGAGACAGATATCCACTCTGCAAGCAGACTTGTAGCTCCTTTGGCTGGGGTTAGTAATACTGCCAACAGATATATTAGATTATTAATAGATTATATATTTTATACAATTGACCAATTCAAGTAGGTTGATACAACTCTGGTTTTCATTCTGGGTGACTTCCAGCAGCTAAAAAAAGTATTAGGCAGCTATCATTTAGTCAATACTTTCCTGTTTATGTTGCTGAAGTAAAACTTCGAATGAACTCACAAAAGTTGTTTCACTGTAGGAGTCTCTGATGTGATACAAACATCATCAGTGTTTGTTTTAAAAACAACCAAATGAAATAGTTATAAAATTATATCTAAGAAGTACAATTAAATGAAAAGCTATAGCTCAATGGCCAGGAAAAAGAAATTATAGTCTTTTTAAGTATGAGATGTTATGAAGAAAAAAAGAAGTCTCATACTATTTTTTTTTAGCTTAATAAAGGCCTTTTCCAGGAGTTTGTTTAATAATCCTGAATATTTTGTTGACTATAATAGCTGAAACAAATTTATAAACCACATATGCTGGTTTTCACTGGGATAGAGTTGATTTCCTTCATAGTAGCTGAGTATGGGGCTATGTTTTCAGTTTGTGCTGAAAGCAGTGTTGATAGCACAGAGATCTTCCATTATTGCAGAGCAGAGCTTACACAGAGTCAAGGCCTTTTCCGCCCCTCACAGCACCCACCAGTGAGGAGGCTGGGGGTGCACAAGGGACTGGGAGGGGAGCTGGGAGAAGAAGGACGGGGGACATTTGAAGTGATGGTAAACACTGTGCATCATGGACCCCTGCTTTCCTGGAGGTGTCTGAACACTTGCCTGCCCATGGGAAGTGGTGAATGAATTCTGAGTTTTGCTTTGTTGGTGTGTGCATTTTTTTTTTTTTTTACTTTCCTTAACAAACTGTCGCTATCTCAACCCATGAGTTTTCTCACTTTTACTGTTCTGATTCTCTCCCTCATCCCACTAGGAGGGAGTGAGTGAGTAGCTGTGTGGAGCTCAGTTGCCAGCTGGAGTTCAGCCATGACAGTCCCTTTGGTTGCCCAATATGGGGCTTGAAAATTCTGTGGCAATAACATATTGACCAGAGTGTATTGGAAGGTCTTTTTATCTGTTAACAGTCGCAGGTCACAATATTGATTCATCTGTTCTCAATATTAGTTCACCTGATCTGTGCCATGCTTTTTTTTTTTTCTTTTTTAAGTATTTAAGACTGTTCTTGGCTTTTGTATTTTTCTGTGATTACTGATATTTTGCCTGTGAGGTTTGTAATTAAAACACTGAGCTACAGCTTAAAGCCAGGACACCATATTTTGCAAATATTACACATATAAAAGCACAGAACACTTTCTCATTAAAATCGAGTATAAAACTAGCCTAACTTGTGACTTAGCACGTAGTTAAAACTACATGATTAGTGATATTTTAATATAATTTATTTTCATTCTGTCAACCGTAGTTCAGAAGTATACTTTTCAGGAAGGAAAAATTCTGGCAGCACTTGAGAGACCTAAGGTTTTCATGTCATATGATATCATATATGATATGATATATGTTTTAAATCATATGTCAATGGTGATCTTTTCAGACAACCATATCCCAAGATCACATGTACCCATTTGCACCAAGAATTTTTTTTACATACTAAAGAAACACACATAGGCTACGTGATTTTTGTAACTTTTGGCATATATACTAATATTCTGTATGATAATTAGAATGAAGATTTTCTTAGCTGCCCAAGTGACCTTAAAATTTAAAAATGTTCCTTGATCATACAAATATGTGTACTATGCAGGTGTGTGCATATATATTCGTGTGTATACACCATATATATTCGTGTGTATACACCATATATATTTGCATGTATATTTGCAGGTGTATACACCATATATGCATTCCATGTATATTGGAATACATGTGTGTACCATCCAGCCCATACCATTCCAGTCCATCCCATCCCATTCCAATTCATACGCATACCATCTATTATAATGCTTCTCTAAAGTCTATTCATTGCTTCATCCAGACTAGCAAAGACAAAAGAGTTGCTTTGTGCAGAATAGACAGCACTTAGGGTACCCATGCAGATTGCCTATCTAAAGTTCTCTTAGCCTGGCACTGGAGCTCCTGTGACACTGGCATGCTGAGTTGCAATAAGGCTTTCTGCCTGCTTCACAGATGGCTCTGAATGCAAGCAGCCAAGGCACAAAACACTGTGCATTTGTAGAAGCCAAAATTCCCACATGGTCTATTTGGAGTTGCTGTTTAGGCAGCTTGGATTTTGATCTGTTTTGTGTTATCAAAACCATGGTGTCTGCAGCAGTCTGTAGCATGGCTGAGGTTTTTTGTTACATTATTATGAGCCTACACGGCCTCGATGGAATTTGCATTTATTTCTTTATGTATAAAAAATTTTCAAAAAATGGGGGCCAATCACCTTKCATCAGCAGAGTGTCTTTTACAAATAGACTGGCCTTCTTGTCCCTTTTTCACATCCAGCTGTTTTGTTGGCAAGCCCCTGTGTAATGATAATCTGTCCTGATTTATTCGATGACAGCTCTTGAAGCTGTACTCGGATTTGTCAGTGTAATTACCCAGGCCTTTATAAGGGGTAAGAGGAATGGATCAGAATCCTGGAGTATATAGCTTCCATTCAAACTTCCTGATAATTTTCATATTAAATTTTGGAAACTGAGCTTTCTGATGTGACCTGAAAAAAATATCTAAGAGGTAATTTCATGCTGTCTCCAGTTCCTTGTGGGTGGTAGATATCCGGTGTCAAATATTGAAAGACTCTCATTGTATCCTTCTGCCTTTGACTGTCATGTTCCTCATTTTATTCAGGAACAAAATTACCTTAAAATTGGAAAATTATTTTACAGAGAACTTTTTTGGAGCCTGTAATTCTTATTGGATTTTGAAGGGAATGTTGGTCCATTCAAAGAGAATGACCCCAAACCCTGTGCATGTAGTTTAGTACTGACTATGAATAACTTAGATTTAGCAAGATCTGGAAAGATTTGTCTTTGTTACTGAAGAATACAATTAATTTCTGTCAATTGATTGAAATTAAAGAATTGGAATTCAGTGATGAGATAATTTGATGTCTATGGTAGAATGGTGATTAGATGTGATAAGACATTTGTGAGGAGCTATTTCAATTAAAATAAAGTATCAAAGTCTTTTTCAGGCAATTTTCATCTTAATGATACAGTAAATGTGGAATTGACAGAGATTTTTCAGTCGGTAGACTAAGGTACTTTAAATGTGTTATGGGATATATATAAAAATAATTATGTAAATGTGATGATTAATTTTAAAAAGGCTTCTCAAAAATGGCTTCATTGTTAAGCCCATTTGCAAATAGATTCTCTACCAGCCTCGGTTTTAGAAAGGTTTGCCTTTTTAACAGTGCTTCCTTAATTACAGAAATAAAAAATGTTAATTTTTGTCTTTTAATTTCTACTGAAACAAACAATTTCCTAGTTATCAATTTGACATGACCGATTTGAAGTAATCCTAGGGGGAAAAATATAATTATTATTGATATCCGATAATCTCAATGTAGCCTGATAGCCAACACAAAATTAATAGTTCTTACAGGGATTTCTGCTGGCATCAAAGCTCAGAAGTAATAATGCCATTTTCTGATGGTGGTGTTGCAGTATTTCAGTAGAAACTACTCATGGATTTTGAGGAATATTAGTACTTTTTTTTAACCTCAATTAATAAAGCTCCGTAGACTTGATAAATCTCAACTTATCAGCCTGATTATGCTTTTTTTCTAAAGTCAACAGGACCAAAAGATTTTCCCAGTTAACAGCTCTCCCCATTGTTTCCTATCTGCCTGCCTCTAGCCAAGTTTTCAGGTTTATGTTTCTAAACTAAATATAAAATATATGAAAGATAATATCAAAATACAAATATAAAAGATGTGATAAGCAGTTAGGGAAGAAGGTGGAGTGGATTGCAAATTTTGAGAGAGGAAGCTGGCAGGTTGTTGAAGAGAGGAAATGTGGGAAAACTTGCTCTCTTGCAACACAGGAATGGAATTATTCCTACGTGGGTGCAGAGTCAGAGACTCAAGAAACACCATTCCTGACCATAATGCCATTGTGCTGTGCCTTTCATGCTGAACAAGCAGCTCCAGGGAACTTTCAGCTGTGGTACAGACATACATGAACAGAGATACAGAGATACACAGAACAGAAGATATACGGGAACGAGAGAGGTTAAAGGGGCTCTCTGATAGCATTAGTCATCATCAAAGACATTAGGCTGAACATTTCAGCAGYGTGATTGCTGCCAAAATTTCTACTGGCACTCGAGAAAAGATGATATAGTGGATAATGAGTCAATATGTAAGAAGGAAATCCTCCATAGTTAGTGTTACACATGAGAAATCATGAAAAAGCTGCTTCGAAATTATACCTTGCACACAATATGGGCTGATATCACAGGGCAGCTAAGGATATGGTTGATATTTGCATTGCAATTGGAAAATGCTTTGAAATTAATGTAAAGATGAAAGTATTTGAGAAAGGCATAATATTTTTTGCTTATGTTGTTTCAATCCCTTGGCTAAAAATCCCTTTAGTCCTTTTCAAGTAAAACCCAGCATTTTGTGGTTTAAATGGTTTTCTAAGAGATCACTTCAGCTACGAGTATTAAGACAGTGAGTAAAATTTTTTGAAAGTCTTAAACAAAGATGAAATGCAATAATCACATGGTATAAGTAGAATTATTAACCTAGAGGAGACATAAATCTTGACGTGTATATTACTGGACTTAATTAATAGTTTTCTCCAAAAAGCAGTACAATGTGAACAATATAGTTTCAAAATTTTGAAATAGCTACCCAAATATTATTGTGGCATATTGATTTTTTTAAATATTAAAATAATGCATATTTTTTGGTACATTATGTAATGCTTATGATAGGGATGTCTGGTAGCAGTTATTTCCGTAAAATTCTGTTTATCTGCTTACTTTTTCATCCTGGTCATCTAATGACATGTATATAAATACATATCTAAAAATACATATAATATCAAATTTGTGCATATACAGATAAATAGAACATCAAATCCTAGCTGGTGCTGGGTATCTGTCTCCTTGTATGTAAAAATAGTTAAGGAATTGTATTTACCACATTAATAGAAAYTACTTAACATATTGTGATAGTGTTCATTATGAATGGTTTTGTGTCAATTTCTGTGCTTGTCCCATCTTCCTCAGGTAATTGCTGGGAACAATCACCATTGCAGGACATCTATAAATGTTTCTTGATCAGATATTCAAGCCAACATATTACACTTGTTTCTGTGTTTCTTAAAAACAAAATCTCATAATGCCATATTAACTTGTTTATTTCAACATGGAGTAGCGTAACCCATAACTCGTGTTACAAAATGTAATCTATTTTGATGTAACAGGGCTTTCCGTTGGTAGAGCATGTTAAACTTCCTTTCTTTCTGAGCTTAAGTTTACTTCAGTGCTGAATTATTTACAATAAAATGTTTTTGTTTGCTTGTTTTTGCACTGCTTCAATGTTTTCCCAGGTGAAATCCATGAATGCTCACTAGATGATGTTGTTTTCCTCGCCTGAAGGAGACTGGTTTCTTACTCTTTGACCAGACTTGATAAGCTTCATGCTGAACTATATTGCTTCATTCAAGAAATCAGTCAGTTCAGGGAGGTCTTAACTGCATATGTACCACACAAACACTACCCTTAGCACATTAAGACAGCATATAAAAATCCTGGTGATTAAAAGAGTCAAAAATTGTCTTATAACATGTCTTTCTCTTTTTAAATGTTAGTTGCTATCAGTATGTGAATAATATTGTAACTGCACTCCTTGTGATCAAGTCCTGTAGGTCATCAGTCGCCATCCAAAGGTGGTAGCATCCAGCAGCGGCTGATAGCAAAATGCAAGGGCCCATTTATAAATGTGCAACTCTGTTAGACCTTCAGAACTACAGCATATTTGCAAACTAATGTTTATTTCCACATTCCAAATTAATCCACAACATCTGTTTGGGTTTCACATACTCTCRTCAAATAATTATGAATTTGGGTATTACAGATTACATCATGAATTCCTGTAATAAAGTGAAGAATGACCAGATGCTAAAAGCAAATGACACCACATGGTGGACTAGAACTTAAAGTTTGGTATTAGGATTGTACAGTTACAATATAATCTCTTAATAATTTATAATTCAATGATATTTAGTCCTCGCACACCTGTTTTGAATTTCCATACACCTATTCTATGCATTCYCTTTCATATTGCCCCGCAATCCCCAGCTTAACAAAAGAAAAGGCTTTGGGTTCATGRTTTGATGTTTGTTAGTGACAGGTGGGAAATTTAGGTTACAGGGGTGGGTACCGTATTATAAGTCTTTCTTGCCCTTCTATCTTTCTTTTCTCCTGATTGCAATAATTCTCTATCAGCACATTTTGTTTCCCTGGCCGTACACAAAAAAAATCTAATAAAGACACCAGAACAGAGAGCATTTATGTTTCAAAGCAAGCAGAAACCTCTAAAAATAACCTTTCCAGTCAGTGCTCTGGATAGAAATCCTTAAAAGTACATGGCTCCTCTGCAGTTACAAGAAAGATTCTTTTCAGCATAAAACTGTCCAGATTCTAATCTCATTTTTGCATGTCTAATAAACAGCTTTTTTATATTTTGCAATTGCAAACAGCTAGATGAGACAGCTGGTGCATAATGGCGTACACATCCTTTTTGTATTGAACTGGCACTTTGCATTGGAATACAAATGTCTTGGAATTACAGAAATATCTTTTCATGTAGGGCCAGTTATATTTTAAATTTACAAGATGTAAAGACCAAATACCATATAAGGCAATTGATGTCTGATGGCAGCCTGTGCAGAACATGAGCACTCCATGTCTCCCAGGAGGCAGCTGGTTAATAACTCAGATTTAAATGTATTTGACAATTGTTGCTTCAAGGGGCACTGTAAGAGTATTAAGCTCAAAGATATTTTATTCATCATTTCTTTAACCTTCATTTGATACAGTCTGATATATATTGTTAGGTAGAACTTGCTGCCKCATTAGTATTTCACTGGTTTGAGCACACTGAAAGGAAATGGGTGACATTCACCGAATCCTCACATAATACACATGAATTCAAGGTCTCTTGCTACTTTTGGATGGAAGAATGTAAGAATTAAAGCAAAATTACAAGCAAAAAAGAGGGCTATTCTTATAGAGCAGATTACTGAATATAAGGTAAATTTAATTTGATTTATTTTGTGGCAAAAGGTGGTCATCTTCTCCACATTCAACTTATAAATTAGATAACAGCTACCTCCACACAGAGTAACAGTAGTGCTTCTAATGTCTAAAAGGAGTTTCGAAGTTGCCAATTTCAGACCTTTTTTTCTTTCTAGGAAAKGTAGTGAAAGGCAGAAGGAATTAAAATCAATTATAATCACAGCAGTGATGAAAAACATGAGTCATTCAGGTTTCCCTGTTTAACGAATTGCCTTTATCAAGGATTGGATTGGTATAGAACCATTTATGCTTTAGAGGTGATGCCTCTAAATGGTGGCATCTGAATGCCTACACATTATTGAGACACCTGTTGGGTAATACAGTTCTCTGCTCCTCTGTGCTTAATTCTTTATTAATTAATCTCTTTTATTTTTTTTCAGGAGCTCAAGAATGAGTGCCATGGGATAAAGTCTACCTAAAAGCATCACTCTGGTAAGCAAGGGCTTGGCTGCATCTGCCCAGTTGAAACTCATTAGGTGACTGGTATGTGCTGTGAAAATGAGCCAAGTACATTCAGGCAGGATGTGYGTGTGTAGCTCACCCGAAATACACAGCCTACATCTGCCCTCCTGTAATGGTCTTGGTAGGCATAGAAAAGTAACAGAAAAGGACAGACAAAATCGTAGCTTGCATCCATGTTGCCCATTTGGGGTAGAAATGGAATGTGATACTAACGCAGGTAAGTTACCTACAGAAAATCAGAGATGGTCTTGGAGTGGTCGGAACGATGAGACTGTTGGTGACCTCCCGAGGAAGAAAGCTAAACCACTGAAAACAGTAACTCTTTGGTGGGAACATATCTATCTGTATATCCAACCCRATGTAGAAGGATGAGCCAAAGGCCCACTAAATGTAAAGGCCAGGCCACCAGCCAAGACATGGACACATCAAACAGCTGGAGACTTATTTTCCTGAGCCTATGTTACCAATCACAAATGGACTAGAGRCACTGGTTTTGGTGAATGTGGTCAGTACAGAAAGGGTGGATTTGTCGTAGAACAGAAATTGATGCCCACCCACTATCCCTCTCCAGCACAGTAAATAAAATTGGAAAATTATTTCATGGAGTGGTGAAGTTCTGGTTCTGCAGCTACCACACTCTAAATGCCTTTGTGGCAACACACAATGGGATGTCCTGATCGAATATGCAGGACAACACTTTTGTTTTGACTTACTTCTGGTGGAAAAATTGAGTCTAACTAATCTCCTGAAAATCTTTATAATGTTAGAGCAGCTCTAATTTACTCCAAAAATAATGGCTATTGAATCAGTGGATTTTTAAAAAAAAATTTACATGAACTGACAAGAGTCATAAATAACTCACAGTGAGAATTCATTTTGAGATTTTGAACGAGATAAAGAAAAATTACCCACCCAAGCGGTAGGGACCACTTGGTCAAAAAGTCAGAACACAGGTAAACAAGTTGCTAAGGTCTGCGAATGTCTGAGAAATGTTTGCCATGAGAAAGACACAAGGCATGACTGTGATCCATCATGGACATTCCAGGGAGTTCCTCTCCCCATATTTGGGAATTAAATACCTCTGATATAGTTTTGCTGTTTACCTCTTTGTTACAACCAAGAAAATGACTCAGGCTGATGATCTTACATTTAAGTACAAAACCCTACAGCCACAGGTGAACCACCAATATTCTTGGTTGTTTATAGGTAAAAATGAAACAAATGTGATTTTTATTTTAAGGAGATTGTTCTGTAAAATATCTGATGGCTTAATACAGAATTTTAGCTACAAAGTGCTACCTGCAACAGTTGCAATATAATTGGTTATACATGTATTGGAATTTCACTGGGAAAAGGACATGAAAAGATATTTAGCCCAGACCCCTGTACTTTTTCTCCATAGTCTGTGACARCACAACAAAAGGTATGTTAGCTGCCCCGTATCCATTTATTATTAAGACCRCGAACTCTATGAATTCTGCATTCAGAGTATTGGTCATTACCTATCAAAAATATTATCTGGTTCTTGAGGTATTTGTGAAAACCAAAACACGTAGCTCCACTGAGAGAATATATACGTGCATTTTTGGAAGGTGTTAAGAACAGTTGCTGTTTCTCTGGGAATGCAATTGAGAGGATGATGCACAAACCAAACACAAACATATCAAAATTAATCACTCCTTTTAATGGATCCAGCTCTCTGATAATCAGAAACTGGAAGTAGATGAGAGAAGGCACTGCTTAAATAAATTAGAGAATATTGATTCCTACCTATGGTGGGAATTTTCAGATGGAATGTTAGTTGTCCACATCTGAGCTGATCACTAGAGGCTCCTTTTGGAGTCTGTGGGAAAACATTGCTGCTATGTGATCCTTCTGATTTTAGCAACAGAAATTTCTCTTCATAAATTTGAGGGAAYGAATTGTAGCTGTATACCCTGCAGACACAGAAAGGCCAAACCCAAGACAATGTTAGTCATCCACAAGTATTTACAGTTTAGGAAGAAAGGCTCACCTCCACAGGGTAATTTATTGTCCAAGTGTTACAAAGATCAGTTAAGTCAGAGAGCAACACAGCTAAGTCTCATTCATTGTATGTAAATTGTCTTCACTTTTCTCAGATAATGTAACATTTCCCACGTTAAAAATGAAGGAACAGAACCTCCAGCTGGACTAATGTTCCTGTAAATTCCCAGAAGTTCATGAGGTGACATCCGTATCAGACAGAAATTCCAGGCAATGCTAATGCCAATATCTGACTCCAGGGCAAGTGGAAGACTGTCACTCAGGTATTCTCCTCAGCTAGCATGTGCCACTAGTTTACCTCAGCCACAAGAACATCCATCTACTCAGGTGATACTGTAAACATATCTTTGCCTCTAAGGGAACTGTTGGAAATAATCGTTGCTCCTTTCCCTTCTTCTAAATTATTTCTTCCTTCACCATGAAGTAAGACGGAGTAGAAAATATTAAATTTAAATAGGCCAGAAAATTAGTACAGATATTTTTACTAAACATGGAGAAATATGGTATTTCCAGATACAGTTGTTTATTGTTTTCTAGTACACCAAARTCTGAAAACTAATAAGAAATGGTAATTTTTAATTTCTGTGTTGCATTTAGTGAATACTGTATTGTGCTCTGCACATTTTTCCCTTTTAAATACGCAAGTTGGGTTTACAATGGTAAATGAGTAGGGAATATGATTTGAAGTATTGTAAATGTGAAAATATGTCTCTCACAAATTATGAGAGGAGGATAGCAATGCATTTTAGTGCTTTGCCTCCCAAATGATTCTAATGCTGTTACAGGCAAATAGTGTTTCATTTACCTCTGTAGGACAGCTGTCTCTGACAATGCACTGGAGCAATTGCTGCCTGCAACGTTATACAGGCTTTTAAGAAAAGCAATGAGTGTTACATRTAACTGAAAAGCAGAGGAAAATTTTTACAAATGTAAATTAATGGAATAGAGGGAGTTTGTGCAGGGAAGCAGAGCTTTATAACTCCTGAAAGTGATGACATGGGGGTTTTAGCAACAAAAGGATCTGAAAGACTTGCACTTAAATCTCATTTGAGATGCATCATCAYTAATGGCATAATGCCTTTTCATTCTTTAAGGGGATTTTATCTTACTATAAACCCCACACAGCAGAAATCTTTTAAATCGCTTGACTCTGCTGAGTTTCTGTTAGAACATCTCCTTTAATGACCAGACGTCMGTGAACCTAATTTGTAAGATCTGATAATATTTTAGTCTAAGGTAATGTGAATGATTTTCAGTGATATGTGTATGTATACAATTATATCCATTAAAATGTCATAATTGCAATTACAGATTAAGTATTTGCATGTGGCTATGGCCAAATGCCTGATTTCCCAAGTTTGTTTGCTAATTTGTACTGTACGAGGTCTCAAATCAGGCATCGCTACCTTAAAATTTTAGAATAGCATCTGAATACATGTTCAACATAAAGAGGAGGAAATATTAACCTTTTTTTCCCCTCTCTGTTCCCATGTCAATCAGAACTTTGACATTATCTAATGTTATTAAAAGCATAATTATCTTGGAAGAAATTTGGGGCTGGCTCTGCACATAGTGTTTGAAGCTAGCTGCCAGSTCTGGGTTCAGTACACATGAAGTGGAGGCAGGTCAGCTGTTTGTTCTACAACGAACAATTTCTGAGTCAAGTAAGAAGGAAAATAGCAATATGAAGATTGCTGGCACTTTTGTTATAACTCGCTATTGAGGCGTGAAGTACTCATTGCCAAGAGGCACCTGCAGCTGAAGAGGGGCTTGTGCTGAATGCTTGAATGAGAGTTGGAAGTAGGAAATAATATAGTCTACGAGTGCTGCAAATTGTCTGTAAATAAACATTCTCCTATTTATCTCTAATGCAGTTGAATGCTAAAAGTATTTATCCACAGGAAGGGACAACAGTCTTCTCTTGGAGCAAGGTTAGAGCACTCCCAAAGATTTCAGTGTAACCCTATGATTTTTCATAATACTCAGGACCCTATCTGTGGTGGAGCTACATCATTCTTTGCCCCTACCTGGGATGGGATCTTTTTATGGAAGCCTGACATTTAACAGGAAGGATGTCTTTGTGAAATAATAAAAGCAGCTATAGACTTCATTGTGATGCTTTTGATATAGATCATAACCTTGAGTCTCATCCTTGAGATGAGATGACTTCCTGCAACGGTCTTATCAGGATCTTTCTTAACCGCTGGTAGAATAAACTCTGAAGAGGACTTGAACAAAGGAGTAGCTTTTGGAAACTCCTAGCTTGACATGTCACATARTTGCTGGTATGAACTGGATAGTATTTGATGTGTATATATATACAGAATTCACTATAATAGCCATGTTGCCCTATTTCATAAGAGAACCTGTCTGTCATAATTTTTTCGGCTCCTTGTCTGTTTTTACCATTCTCTGGTGGGTCATCTGCTGCATTTTAGGGGGTTGGGAATTAAATACTTTTATTAATAGAAGTCCAGAGACTTTAATACCTCTGACCTTTAAATCTTGAAAATAGGAATTGCAGTAGAAACCAGGTTACATAAGCATGTAGTGGAGTTTGAGAGGAGAAATTGCATTGTTTTTACCCAGTAAAAATAAAAGGGCAAGGATAGCAGATTCTGGATACCGGTGTCTAATAGTAAGGTTGAGCTATTAGGTCATTCACTAGAGGCCTTACAAATGACTGCTGGATCTGTAGGTGTAGATTTACTCCTAGGTTGTATGTTATGTTAGCCCATCAGTGGGGCACAAAGGCTCCCTGTACAAGAGTTCAGTCTGCAGAGCAGGCATCACCACAAGCAAACGCAAAAAATGCAGAAGAAATGTATTTTTAATAAACTTTTCCATTCTCTGAAACAATTTTTTTTTTAAGTCATAGTCATGTTCTTCTTTTTTCTTAACCTTTACAGGTTCATGGAGGATTTCAAAATTCTATCAAAAACAAATATGTTTTAAGTCCTGAAAAATCTGCTTCTAGCTATGCTCTGAAGCAGCATTTTATGTCTGGGGTTTTACCAGCAGAGACTTATATGATCATGGCCTTCAGTTTTACAGAGTTAGAGGGTGCTTGGGGATAAATTTCTCATATTTGTGTGGTTTTAATGCTCTTTTGTGTTCCACTTCAGATTTTTAATCTTTTTTCTTGGTGGAATCTGTCCTTCAATTAGAGCAGCAGCATRCATACTTGAAGGATGCCATTACCTTCCTCTGTCTATTAATTAGGTTTACTCTTTACCTGATCTTATTTGTTTACCACCTGAAAAGAGTTGAATAATTTGTGCTCTTGTTAGCCAATACAAACAAATATTTGGAAAACAGCTACAGAAACTCTAGGTTCCCTTGGCTTAGACATTGGAATAGAAAGCCTGTTGTACTGTTCTGCATCAAGAGTAACTTGTTAAGGATTTAAGGCTGTGATATGAGAGTGACAAGAATGAACCTAAATTATCTGTGCAAAGAAGACCTCTCTTTCAAATTGAGGACAATTTTTCAGAGTTTGGGTATGCACTGTTTTTTTCCTGTAACAGTCCAATGACCTTTTCTGGATGTCAAATTTTTTGAGGGATGTATTTTTTTTGTAGGATTATGTACAGCATTAAGTACAACATGGTATAACACTGGATGTTTTCAGGAAAACCCAGTTACAATTCAAAGATAGAAGCAAGAACCAGGGCTGTTTAAAACACTTTTCTCACAAGAAAAAATATGTGAGAACCTGTCAGGATCATCTGTGAGCCAACATACAGATGAAACCTGACATGAAATACCAAGTGTTATAATGTACTTGCTGGGAAAATGTGAAAACAAAATGCAGCTCTTCCAGAAAAAAAATGAATTTGTGACAGAGACAAAGCTTCTCTGCTCTGTGACTTACAAGAAATGCAGGAAGACCTTGACAGAATTCTGACGGTGAATTGATTTGAGTTTGGATTCAAAGGTTAGAGAGTAATAACACTTTGATCACTACCATCCTAATTCTTTATAGGAAAATTATATTCTACATTATTCAGAGTTTCAACTTTGTCATTACCACATTGTGACATGAAGAGGCTTTGCACGTTATGACTCACTTTACCCTCTGATGCTATAATAGTAGCAGAATCTTCAGGAAAAGGCTTTTTTTTTTTTGTTTTAACCTCTGATATTTTAAGAAATAAAGTCATTAATTGATGTGGAGATGAAAGAAATAAATCACTTCATCTGCCTTACCTCTTATCCCATAAGAACATAGCTTCTTGATGTTGCACAAAGTTGACAGAAAATCAAAAGCACTCTTCTGAATAAGGTCAGACTTTCCTCATATTTTTGAGTCATGAGCTTTTATTTCCAGTTGCACAAATTCTTTTTCATTAATATTTTTCCTGTTCTAGATATGTGGGAAATATTTCATAGTGTGAACTGAAATATAAGTGGTTAAAGCCATTGAGATGTCTTTGAGAAGAATACATTGGAGTTTTGTCCTGTTATTGAAGAGGATTTTTTGAAGCTCCCTGACATATGAGGAGTGATTATCATTACTGCAATGCCTCATTGCAGGAAATATAGACCTTCTTCTAGCACTATGTTAGCTCTCCAACAAATTTCTAAATCAATACCAGAAGCAACTTTATTATTGAGCAAAAAGCTAATGAGGAAGACACTCTTCTTACATTTAATATGAAATTTTTGGTAGTCTTAAGAAACTTGCTCCTTGGGGCACAAACCACATGAACTCCTTCCTATTCATTCTACACTGCATTATTTTCAGTAGATAGTTCTCTTAAATGGCAGAGGGTTTGGAAGGATCATGTTTTCTCCCTAGATTGTGGACTGTTAGCATTTTTTACATGAAAGAACTATCAGGAAGTGCTATCAGACAAAATAGAGCATTGGCAAAGGAAGTAAAGTGCCACACAGTGAGATATTGCCATGACTTTTCTTTTTGATTTTGTGCATCTTGTACTCCATTTTATAGCTTGAGAGATGGACAGTTGTTTGGAYAGACAACCAAATCATATAAAACCCCCATGATACTTGATCCTCAGGCTTTCGAAACTATAGAAACTGGATGAATCAGTTCCTAGCCATGGAACTTTCTGTTCTGAAAGAAAGGGACTAATTAGTCAGATGATGCACACCAAAGAACTATTTATAGGAAGAGATTAGGGCTGTGATTCCCTGATTCAAGAAGTCACTTAATTCAGTTTGAATCCATATCTGGAATAAAGGTGGAATTTCAGATATAACTTCTTTTTTATGTGTTTCATTATTTTCTTAATTTAACCAATTTATTCAGCTTTATTTTGCAATGCCATTCTCTCTCTCTCCTTCTCCAAATATTTTGATTGATAAACCCCTGTTATTAAGGCACCTAAGTATGTGGTCAAAAGATTCAGCTCTCAACTGAATACGTATTTGCTACTTTTTGTTTTTTAGAAGGTATTTGGGGCTGTTCCTGTATTGTTTCTAAGAACACACACACAAGAAAAATCACCAAATCTGTATGTAACTTAACTTTTGAACAATTAAAATGAAAAAAAAAGACAATTGAATAATTGAATGGGAGTGTTTTTCAGTTCTTCATTCTCTGTCCAAGTGATTTTAGGCAACAGTCCTCCTTTTGTAAAGATGGAACATTTGAGATCTTTTGAATGCTCCAAACATCACATATGACACTTAATAATATTTTATCAATAAAATATTAAAAAATACATTTTCTCTTATTTTTCACAGGCTCCATCTAACTTTTAATAAATTTATAACAACTGGGAAGTTCATTATTCAGAGCCTTTGCACTGTTTTACCTACTGAAAATCAAATACGTATTAAAATTTTGTAGCAGTTTATCATTTTGAAATTAAGCTGTGTGAATTTGACTTGTTTCCCTTGGAATATAATACAAATGCTACTGAACTAGAATAATTTTCTCCTGAAATTTATTCTAAAGAAATTATTCCATTCTAATTTAATCTTATTATTCTAGATATGTCTACAGTGACTCCAGTGGTCTGTTTTGATAGATGTACTCTGCTTCATGGYTATCCTTAGAGATTAAATTTCTGCTGAACAAAAGAATTTACCATTATACCTGGCAGGTCAAATTGTATAAGTCATGGATTAAAACAAACAGACAAACAAAAGTACTTTTTGTATCACAGCCACAACACAGAAATTTTCACTTTTTCTCATCTTTGCTTCCAATTCACACTTTAGAAAACAATAATACAAAAGTAAAAAACTTTGATGAGCCTGTGCTGAGAAGTTTGTCCCTCAGGTTATCTAAAATTCACCAGAACAGACTCATAGCCTTCCTTCTACTGTGCTTTCCTCATCACAAGGTATTTTCTATCTTAGATATATTTTGCTACCCACCCAAATCTCCTGTGCTCCCTTTTCTGAAATGGAATCTGCAATTTAGGGGGGTTAAGAGGGGGAAGGGTTGCAGGGGGTTGCAAGAAACAGTTGAGGTGCAAAAAATAATTTAATTGCCTGTGAATGTAAAAGTTTAAAAATATGCTCTAATTTGATCATTCGTAGGTTGAGAGAAGACTAGAAAGTAATAGTTTTTATTTTTTAAACTTTCATGAGATACTGTAACACTGTTTGGGAGGCATAGATGTGATACCCTTCCGAAAAACAGAACAGCAATATATTAACTGAACAATATGCTGTTTTAAATTAGTTCTGACATAGAAAACTAGGATTTTGGACATTTTCTTAGCACTATTTGCCCAAGAGGTATTATGTATAAATTAATTAAGCAATCAGTTAAAGGAGGTTTTGCTTGCTTGACTACACTTTTATCATTATTTACAATCACAGCTTATTCTAAATACAAAAATAATTGCTGTTTTCAAGCTTAGTAAGCTGCACAGGAACATTTTAATATACTGGCTTCACTGAAGATCTCTAAGCATATTTCTTAGGTAAGATATGGTTGCAGATCCCCTGAGTTTTTAACATTGATAATTCAACTTTGTAGCATTCAAAACTAAACATTTATTTTAACAGGACGGCTGTGACGAGAAATCCTGATTCAAACATGGCAATGTRGGATAAATAAGGCAATGGAGGCTGCATGAAAGGAGGTTAATAATGTTTTGSGGGGTATCACCTTGATAAGGAAGCAGATATAAGGGTGCTTTGGAGTATTTGGAAGAGTATTTATCTGCACGACGATGAGTTCTAATGCACAGCTACAATATCAATCTTAATTAAGCCAATATTATAAAACTGCTTCATCCCCTGTTCTGCATGTCTTGTCCTCTGTGGAAGTATACTGGTCACAGCAATGCTCACCCAGCAGTTTTCATTGTTAAGAACCATATCACTCAAAATCATCTTATGGTCAAAAGGGTAGAGCCAATGTAGAGCCAATAATTTGTAGTTAGTCAGTTGGTTTTTTAACAGTCTAATAGTCCAAATTATCTGTTTAATACAGAAAAGACTCTGTAATAATACAGGAGGGTTCTGTTTGTTTTTTTCTTTGTTGCTGTTATTTTCAACCTGCCAGTGCTCCTCTGTTCTTTTCATGCTGGTCATTTATAGTACCTTGCGGAGAAGCATGGAGAAGGACCACAAGTCCTTGCCAGAATACATGTGATGCTCATAGTGGGGCTTTCTTCCTTTCCTCTGCCAGTAAAAGCATGATTTCAGCATCACCGCTTTCTTTCTTCTCAGCTTGGAGGCCTATCTTGGTCTGTTAGGGCAATTCACCTCGTTTCCTGGCTGACCAGGGAAGCAGAACCAGCATTCAACAGACACTATTACATAGTCCTGGCTCGGTCTGGAGAGACTTGAGTCACATTTACTAGGATACAGAGTTCCAAACTTTTTATAGGGACAGTTACTTATCCTTTTTCATKTTTTTTTGAAACTGAGAAGCTTTAAGTCTAAGGCCACATTTTCCAAAGGTGACATCTAATTTCTTGGGTTTTGCCTGGACAACTTCAGTATAGTCAGAAGGTCTGGYTTTTTTTCCAGGCTTCTGAGTTCTCCCAGCACAGATCACTATGAAGGGTGAACACTCAAATCAAGGTGTGCCTACATGGGCATCAAAGCTCTGGGTAAATTAATTGTGTCAGGATGCAATTCCTGTACTCRAGGTCATACTTCATGTCAGATGGAAGCATGCATTTGCTAATGCAGAGTACAGGAACTCTCACTCCAGTGCTGACTGCATGGATTTGTATCTTCCACCTGTTGTAATTCACGACCTTAGTAAAGGGAATAGAATTTCAAAGAAAAAGAGATCATCTGAGTGAATAGAAATTCTGTCTTTYGGACGAGAAAATGCTTAGTTGTTTGGGGGCCTTTCAGAAGTGGATTATGATGTGTTTAGATTTTACTAAAATCTAAAGCAAAGCAAATGTTCTTTATATGAGCCTTTAAATGAGTTTTATCTCTGTTACTGGCAACTGAATCCTCTCATTTGCTTTTGCTCTCCTTTTTCATTATACAGCTTCCATCTGAGACGTCCATTATCAGAACTCACTTATTAAAGATGGCATCAAAAGAGCAAGATGCAGTTTAGGTGGAAGTCTAGGTCAAGGATAATACATATTTATCAACAGAAAATGTTGTCATACTGGTGAATGCTGACTGTCTTCAGYCAAAAGATTTCTGGAAACAGAAAGCAACTCTTTGCAGAGAGACTCTCAGGAGGATTCAGTACTTGCTATAGCTAAACTTTACAACAGCTGTTAGATGTCCTCAGTATCCTTTCTTAAGGTTGCTGCTTGACAACTCTTTCCATGAAGAYGTTTTTCCTAGTATCCAATTTAAACCRTCTCTGGTGCAACTTGAGGCCATTTTCTCTTGTTCTATCACTTGTTGCCTGGGAGAAGAGATTTACACCTCACCTGGCTACAACTGCTTTTTCAGGCAGAGAGTGATAAGGTCTCCCCTGAGCCTCCTTTTCTCCAGGCTAAACAGCCCCAGTTCCCCCAACTGCTCCTCACAGGACTTGTGCTGCAGATCCTTACCCTGCTCTGTTACCCTTCTCTGGACATGCTCCAGCCCCTCAATGTGTTTCTTGGAGTGAGGGGCCCAAAACACAGGACTTGAGTTGCAGCCTCACCAGTGCCAAGTACAGGGGGACCACTGCTGTGGTCCTGCTGGCCACGTTATTGCTGATAYAGGCCAGGATGCCATTAGCCTTCTTGGCCACCTGGGCATACACTGGATCGTGTTCAGCTGGTTGTCAACCAGCACCTTTTCCTCCAGGCAGCTTGCCAGCCACTCTTTTCCAAGCTTGTAGTGCTGCATGGGATTTTTGCAACCCAAGTGCAGTATGTGGCACTTTGTTCAACCTTATACAACATGACTTGAGCCATCAATCCATCCTGTCCTGATCTCTCTGCAGAGCCTTCCTACCCTCCAGCAGATCAACACTCCCACCTAACTTGGTATCCTCTGCAAACTGACTGAGGGTGCACTTGATCTCCCCTGTCCAGACCATCAAAGAAGATGTTAAACAGAACTGGTCCCAGTACTGAGCCTTGGGGAACCTCACGAGCTGCCATCTGGATGTAATTCCATTCACCACCACCCTCTGGGCTCAGCCATCCAGTCATGTTTTTACCCAGCCAGGAGTACACCCAACCACACCGTGGGAAGTCAGTTTCTCCAGAAGAATGCTGTGCGAAACAGGGTCAAAAGCTTTACTTAAGTCCAGGTAGACAACAGCCACAGCCTTTCCTTCATCCATTAGGCAGGTCACCTTGTCATAGAAGGGGATCAGCTTGGTCAAGCAGGACCTACCTTTCACAAACCCATGCTGACTGGGCCTGAACACCTGATTGTCCTGTACATGTTGCATGATGGTACTCAAGATGATCTGCTCCGTGACCTTCCCTAGCACTGAGATCAGACTGCAGGTCTGTAGTGCCCCAGATTTTCCTTCTGGCCCTTGTAGATGGACATCACATTTGCTAACCTCCTGACAACTGGGACTCTGTCAGTCCTCAGAGTACTCTCARGTGAATCCATCCACTTGTGTGGGTTTAAGTTGCTTAGCATTCCCTGGCCATTCCCTCCTGGATGATGGGGGTTTCATGCTGCTCCCAGCTCAGGAGACTGGGTACCTTAAGGACAATTGGTCTGGCTATTAAAGACTGAGACAAAGAAGACAATAGCTTYCTCAGCCTTTTCCTTATCCTTTGCCATTGTATTTCCTTCCACATCGAGTAAAGGATGGAGATTTTCCTTCAACCTGTTGCTGATGTATTTGTATAAAAAATTCCTGTTGTCTTTTACTGCAGGGGCCAAATTAAATTCTAGCTGGGCTTTGGCGGTTCTACTTTCCTCCCCACATAACCTCACAATATCCTTGTAGTCTGACTGACTTGCCTGCCCCTTCTTCCAGAGGTGATACACGCTTTTTCCCACTGAGTCCCAGACAAAGCTGGAAGTTCAGCCATAGGGTTGGCCTGCTCCTGTACCTTTAAGATCTCCATATCAAAGCACATGACGAGAGGGCAAACTGGTCTCCCAAGGTTGCAGGCAGCTTCTGGGTGGATCTCATTTTGCCCTGAATTTATTAATCAAACTCTCTGACTTTTATATCTTTTTCCATTGTAAAATTTGGGACTATCTATCTACTTTCTTTTAGGGTTTTTACACTGTGTGGCAGTACTGAAGTAAATTCAGTGCCTAAATCAGATATCAAAATGACTGTATCCTTTAGGAGTGTTCAGTTGACTGAYGCAGGCCTTTACTTTGGGTTTGTAGTGTAGCTGAAAAATGAAGACAAATCTGTCCTCTAAATAATTATTTAATGTCAGGAGTAAATTACATAGTGTGTGCAGAGGAAAAAAAAAGTCTACACTATTCTGAGCTAGAAGTCTTGGTGGAGCTGTTTAAAATTAGGGGCCTGATTCTCATTGCTTCAGCATAGCACCATGAATGTGAGCTAAATGTCTGCTAGCATCCTGCATTTGAATACTCTGCACAAAGATTGTTTGGTGCATCCCCAGGCATACAGACGGCAGTCAGTGAATAAACAGTAAGCTGTGTGTGTTGCAGGGCTTCCCTGTTGCTGGGGAGATGAAGATTCTGTTTTTCCTTCAGCGCTGGACAAGTCTGAAGGACTTAAAGAAGGAGGCAGATCAGCAGAGTCTTTCCCAACACTAGGTCTCAGCAGATGTCAGAAGACAGCAAGTCATTGGTTCTCAAGTGCAGAATCAAAAGATATTTAAGAAATATCCACTGTGAATCATATCTTTGTGTTTTTCTTCTCACAGGGAAAAATTAGAGATGACAAGGATGTGACTTATTGAAGTGTAATTATTGAGGGGAAAATAAATAAATAAATAAATAAATAAATAAATAAATAAAAACTTTTTTTTTAACCTTGTCAGAGATTTTTTTTTTTTTAATTTTATTTTTCTGGAAAAAATCTAAATGTTCATAGAGGTGAAAAAAGTCCTTTCTTTAATCTTAACTTTCTAGCAGGGAGAAGAAGTGATAGGAGAAGCTTAAGATTAGAGTTGTAAGAAGTCTTCATTTACAGCAGTAAGATTAAGTAAAATAGGAATAACCTGTCTAGTCCTATTCAAAAACTTAATGTAGACCTTAGTTTCTGACACCCGTTAGCACATTTCTTTAATTATAATATGCTTACATTTTGCAGTAGCAAACATCCAGATAGAACTTGTTTTATTTTTCAGAGACTCAAAGAAATTAAAATTTGATTCCATAAGTATTTTGATATCTGATATCATCTTTCAAAGTTTTCTATTGAATCTTAATGTAAATACTTCTAGTGGTTTGTAGCAATTAATCCTAACATAATTTTCAAGATAGAAAATCAAATACATGCAAGTGATTAATTAAAATGGGAAAATGATGACTTGACTTGTTCAAGATCAGAAGCAAATACCAGTTTTCTTCCTCTAGAGATTAGTCCAAATATCCCTGCTGAAGTATGTCTCAGCAGCTCAAACATGCATTTTTAATCACTACATTTCTTTATGCCCATAACAAAATTAGAAATAGCCCATTACAAAATTAGAGACTGTTTATAGACTTGGAATTTTTGGATTCGTTTCTGTTTGTGACATATTTTTTCATGAGCAATAAGCTATGTGTTCTTTGCTAAATTATCTCCCATGCATGTGAGATCCTAAAACTTGAAAGTGCCTGACAGAGTTCCATGCTTGCTGCCTTCAGCATTTTCTTCTTCTTTTGAAGATGTAGTCTTAAGTCCCTTCCTTGCAGTGTTTTCAAATCAGGAGGCATAGATGTGGATTATATAACTTAGGAATTTATTTTGATAAATTCCCATCAGCAGTCTTCAAAACCTCTTTTCATTTACTATTCCAAGTGTTTATAAATACTCTAAAATTATAATTTGTTTCCCGAGTCACCAGCAATGATCTTTGTGATGTTTCTTTTCCAACCTTTCAACTGCCAATATAGCTGATTTATGTTCTTTTTTGAAATCTTCCCTTTGGAGCAGTGATAGGGCAATTGTATTTTGCAAAGTAATACATGTAGAAAATTATAATAGACTCTGTTTCCTACTGACATTGTAAACTGTCCAACACTTCAGTCTGTAGCTATTTTTTGTTTCAGTTGGCAGGGGGAGGGGTACTGTTTGTTTGGTTTGGTTTGATTTCTTTTGTTTTTAAGGAAAACAAAAGTATCCATTTCCTTCATAACGTTCAGTGTCTTGTTTWCTTAAATGAATGGCTGTTAACTTGAGTTATATAATTGACTTTTTTTTCTCTTACTGTGGTGTGGCACATGGACTCTTTTAAAGGTAGAAATCACAAGGCACATAAAGTGGAAAGGGCTATAAGTGAGTGAACAGACACATGTACTTCCCTCATTTTCTTCTTAAGAATGCAGCTAACATAACTAATAGCATAAAATTATTGTTTAGCCAGTGAGTAAAATTGTGATCACTAGATTGTCTACAGAAAAACTTAGTCAAAAAGCTTTATAAAACTGTGTATATTGACAAGGTGTGATTAAAACTCAAGTCAAACTACAGATCATGTTAACCAAGTAACTCAATTCACTGATGGAAAATTTTAAAATTCCTTTGGAAAGGTGCATCTTATAAAGTTCAGTCTTGAGTAAGGACAAAAAAAATCTTTAAAAAATTCCAAACTAATTAAAAGGCTAGGATGTTTCCAGGCTCTCTAGGTTTTTATTATTAAGCAAATAGGTAAGTTATCTTCTGCAGATATGTTTCAACTATTCTATGTATAGATGTATATGCATCATATAGGGTCATTTGCACCCTGCACTCTTCTTCCCCTGTTCTATCTTTAGATATTCATGTGCTGCTGCACAGCTTTGCTTCTAATTTTTATTTCAAGAAAGGAAAACTACTTCTCTGATGGTTTTCTAAACCTTATAGTGTCACAGATGATAAAGGATTTCCATTCCCTTTACTTGGACACCACTTACCCTACTCTTTCTTCAGGTTGTGTTGTTGCTGTCTGTTTTTACTTGAATAAATGATTCATTAAAATCAAAGTAGTTTCTCTTATGGTTGTTAAATTCCCTAGAAATAGTCTCCTGGAAATTGCTTGCTAACGCTTGAAAACACTTGAAAGTTTCCAGTCTTTTATAGCCCTTAAGCCATTGCCTTATACAGCACCTGAATTAGATATGTTATACATGAGCTTTGAATTATTAGAAATCCTAAAACTTTTCATGAGATCAGAGAGGGAAAGAAGTCGGAGTTCATATTACTTAGCTTTATATAATTTCTGTGCAAGCCCAGAGTATGAGAATGGACTGCAATGCATTGTTTAGTGTGCAAAAACACTGCTGCCTTGTAGTCAGCTTTGTTGATGTGGTGTGYTGACCTTGGCCATCTGCAAGGTCCCACCCAACAGCTCTCTCAGTCYCCCTCCTCGACCAGACAGAGGATTGAAAAGGCCGTATGTCAAGATAAAGACAGGAAACCCACCATTTACCATCACTGATAAAACAGACTCGATTTGGGAAAAAAATAATTTAATGTATTGCCCATTGAAATAGAGCTGGATCGTGTGAAACAAAGACCAAAAAACCCCACCTTAGCCCACTGTACTCCCGTCTTCCCAAGCTCAACTTCACTCCTACATTTCTGGCTCCTCTACCTCCTTCCCCTCCAGTGAGCAGCGCAGGGGGGGGTGGGAAATTGGAGGCTGCGGTCAGTCCATAGCAGCTCCTCTCTGCTCTTTCTTCCTTCTCACATTTTCCCTTCTCCAGCCTGGGGCCTTCCCAGGAGCCGCAGGGAAGCCCCTGCCCCGCCGGSGTCTCTCCCTGGCCGCAGGGCCATCCCTGCCGGGTCTCTCCCGCCTCCGTCCCCGCTCCCGCTGTCCCCTCAGGCTCGCAGGGCTGTTTCCCGCACGGTTCCCCTGGCTCAGCCCTGGCTGCCGGGCAGCGTTTTGCCCTCCCTTGCCCAGGCTTTCCCCGGGGCTCTCGCCCGCCCGCCCGTGGCTGAGGGGCTCAGCCGTGCCCTGCGCTGGGGCCGCTGCAGCCGCTGCCACCGCCTGGGGCCGGGCCCGGCAGCCCCGGCACTGCCCCAGCGCCAGCACCTTGCCATGGACTACGCTGAAAAGCAATTAAAAAATTGTGGTCAGTGTCTGTCAAGCGTCTTTTATTAAAGATTCGGTGTTATGGGTCCTGTTTTACAAAACGTTTACTGTAGCCTTCTACACTCTTTTTATAAAACTCATTACAAATACGTTTGTAAACAAAGCATTTTTGAAACACCTAAACTTCTTCACTTATCACCTCTCTAGTACTACGAGTTTCCATGTAGCTTACTCTGTGCCGTTTGTTTATTTGTGGGGATATCTATTAAACTGTAATTTGAGATTTGTTGCAAACTAGTTTCAAAGTTGGTTTGTGGTGATGGTTGTTCAGAGAGCTTGTTATAGGTATTGAAGTCATAGATGAATTTTCAGCAAGCTACCCAGAGATAAAAGGGTATTGCATTTACTGTAAGGTCAGAGAACATTGGTTTAAACTCCCAGCAATATATTTTTTACCTGATACTGGCACCAAAAAGCAGCTTTGTGTCCCTAAACTTGTCAAAAACGATACTTAGTGACACTTGGTTTTTTTTCAATGCCGTCCAGTACTAAAATGGTGTCTTAAAACACTTGAAATACACTAGTTACACCATACAAATCCGTTTGTGGACCTTTAACTATAAAAAAGAAATACTTCTTAAATAGGTCTTGAAGGTTTTGAAAATGCTAAAAATTACAGGGGAACAGTGCTCTTGACATATTTCAGGATATCTTGTGCGTAATGTAGCTACTCTCCTACCAATTCACTTCTGCCCTGTCTGCCTGAAAGGAGAAAACTTAATTTCCTCTTTCTTTCCACAAGACTTCTGTAAATGTGATAAGTCCAGGAATTTTGTTTTAGTGAAAAGATTTAATAAGAAATAAGCTTTAAAGCACGGTTTGAAAAGGTGCTGGCTGTGATGCCATGCAGGAAATGGCTCTTGTGAAGTTATGACACCACTGAGATTTCAGGAATCTGTAGTGTTTCTGAAAAACAAAATGGAAGTGTGRGATCTGCACAGAGAGCAGAGCCAATGTTGTATATTTTGCCATCGCTAGCATCATCCCTCTAATTGCCCAGTACCCTGGCAGGCAGGATCTGGGGCTTGTGTGACTCAGGCTCTGTAAGGGTTGCATTGGCTGCCCTGGCTGTTTGGGGGTGACTGTTAAGTCTTTGGGGTGAGTGGGGCTGTGCAATACCAGTTGTGCTGATGGCGTGACAGTGGTGGTAATTGCTGCATGACCAACTCAGCCCGTGTTTTCCCAGAGTCAGGAGGTGACCAGCAAGCACTAGCCGTGCTGCCCAGGGTACCTGGAGAAGACTGCAAAGGGTTTCTGAGGAAAGGTATGAAAATAAACCTACACAGGCTTATTTAGGGCTGAGGAGGAGGAAATCCCTTTCACAGATAGTGAACACAGTACCTCTCCTGGGAGAGACCTGAGGAAGGTGATACCTTTTCTCGACTACCTCCACTCTTGTTGCCTGGAACTGAGACGCCCCACTTCAGGAGGCAGAAGAGCCCTGAAGAGTGAGCAAAACACCAAAACAGAGGGGTAGAGATCCAGTTGTTTTTCTGTAGAAAAAAAAAATGTAATTGTATAATTAAGGCTTTCTTGAACTAGTTGTGTTGTACATAGACTAATAATTTCTATTATTGGTCTCTTAAAACTTTAAAGGCCTTGTATTTCACCATTGCTAGTGATCTCTGTTTCATAGTTATAATACTGAGGATGGTAACTTTTCCATTGTCAGCTTGATTTAATAGCAGTTTTTCAAGTAGATTACTGTGTAACATTTTCCTGTGTAAATTAATTGTTTTCCTCTATTCAGAA
The DNA here is from genome assembly GCA_003713295.1 of Parotia lawesii. Classification (NCBI taxonomy): domain Eukaryota; kingdom Metazoa; phylum Chordata; class Aves; order Passeriformes; family Paradisaeidae; genus Parotia; species Parotia lawesii. The sequence goes on along the minus strand of RAHM01000171.1, from coordinate 1,448,287 downwards.
TTTGTTTTTTTACTAGCRTGAATGTGATTTCCCCTTCATTTTTTTTAAAACTGCCTTTTTGTCTAGGGCATAATTTTCAAACTGAACTTCTTTTTTCAGAAGATTAAAGTGAATAATTGCAGTGAGAGACTAATGCAAAYGAAATGATAATATAAAAGGATCCCTGAAATTTCACCAATTTTCCCCTCTTAATGTGTTCTTCTTCCTCCATTGTTGGTAGCAGTAAACAATAAACTTTTTATATCTGATCCATTGTGTTGCTTCAGGATATATGAATGTCTCATGTGTTTTACACTTTGATGTCTTTCGCTCCCCCAAAAGCATTCTTTCTTCCCCAAAGCGTTTTTTCTCAAGGTCAGTTTTAGTTTATTCATATGCCAACAGACAGAACATCGTTTAAAAACAGTTCGACTAATAACATCCCATTTCTATGGATATATGCTCTATATCCTCTAGGGTTTCTTCCCTCATTTCTCTTCATTGAATCCCAGCTGTTTCTCAAATTTGTGACATCTACCGTCAGAGAGGGCAAGAATGGCTTTGCCATTGTAGATCATCATGTCCTTATGGCCAATGTGTGTTGACAAACAATGCGTGATAGCTGCATGCTTGCATTTCCCACTGGAGGTATTAGCTCTGTCTCTACAAAGCCTGTGGGAAATTGATTCTCATTTGGGGTCTTTATGCTTTTTCAAGGCTGGGTGACATAGTCCCATTGGTCAAAAGTTTACAAAGATTGTGCTGGGTAGGTGTAACAAACTGAAGCAGAGATGGGCAAACAATCTAAGGAAACCTTAGAAAACTCTGCAATTTATTTTCTTTATCTGCACTCATCCGATAATGTTGAATAAGCAATGAAATTTCTGACATATCTCTAACAGTTTAATAGAAGACACTATTTTCCCTGTCACATTTACTATTAGCCATGTATGAGGTTCCAGTTCAACAGCTCTTATAATTTAGTTTTGACAAATTGATATGTTACTTATTGTTGAAGTATTTTTCTTATCACCTTGTGGTTAGCAAAGTCCCTCTTTTGTTACCATTTCATCACATTTTCTTCCTAAACTATTGCTTCATCTTATGTACAATGATTGGCTCTGCTTTAGTACCTTTTAAAATGAGTACTAAACACAAGCCGTAGATCTTACTGGTTCATATAAAAACAAGTATATTGTTCAGCATTGCAGAGCATGATTGAATGTGTCTGTGATAATTCCTGATGTGTACAAAGACACTTCAGGAACTGTCATTTTTGTGGTCAGTTAAATGAAAAAAATCCTTATCTGTGCAGATGGCTTTTCCTGTGTACCTTTTAGTGGTTTGACTAATTTCCTTTTGGAGTATAAATTGCATATGTTGTAGATAAAAAAGGCTGGCTTTCATGTGTAACGATTACATTTTAAAGGAATATTAATATAACTATCAATCTTAATATTTTATTGAGGAATAGCTACTTTTAAAAGTTCAATACAGTTTTAACCAACTGATTAAGTGATGCATCAGATCTTAGTTTAGAATTGTCTTGCCTTGATATAATTTCTATAACAAAGTGTTTGTGAGTAAAGTGAGCTAAAAAATATTAGCYTCTCTATAAAATTCCACATAATTGCAAAACTATCTGTATGATTAACGATTTTTTTGCTGTTTAAAATAGGCAAAATTGGAACTAATAGAGAAGGCAGAAAATCTAGTTTGGTTATTCGGATCAAATGTACTGTATGTTGCAAGAATATTAAATTATCAGAAAATACACCTTTGAATTACTGCAGATGCAGATATCTCCTTGTTTCTTCATTTTTAGACTATTCTCATCAGTTCTAGCTTCAGCTAGGCTGGGMTTATAGAATGGTTTGGTTTCGAAGAGACCTCAAAGCTCAACCAATTCCAACCCCCCTGCTATGGGCAGGGACACATTTCACTAGATCAAATTGCTCAGAGCTTCATCCAGCCTGGCCTTGAACACATCCAGATATGAGGCATCCACAGCTTCTCTAGGCAACATGTTCCACTTCTTCACCACCCTCACAGTAAAGAATTTTTTAGTAATATCTAATCTATACCTACTCTGTTTCAGTTTGAAGCCCTTCTCCCTTGTCCTATCACTACTTTCTTGTAAAGAGCTCCTCCCCAGTTCATCRTAGCCCCCCCCCAGGTACTGGAAGGCTGCCATCTCTTCTTCAGGCTGAACAATCCCAATTCTCTCAGCCTTTCCTTGTAGAAGAGGTTCTCCAGCCCTCTGATCATCTTGGTGTTCCTCCTCTGGACTTGCTCCAAAAGGTTGATGTCCTTCTTGTGCTCAGGACCTCAGAGCTGGATACAGCACTGCAGGTGGGGTCTCACCAGAGMAGAGCAGAGCTACAGAATTCCCTTCCTTGGCTTGCTGGCCATGATGCTTTGGATGCAGCCCAGGACATGTTTGGCTTTCTGGGCTGTGAGTGCACATTGCTGGCTCATGTCAAGCTTTTTGTCCACCAGAACCCAAAAGTCCTTCTACTCAGGCCTCCTTTCAGTGARTTCTCTCAATCTGTACTCATATCTGCGATTACCCTCACCCAGGTCCAGGGTCTTGAACTTGACCTTGTTGAAATTCATGAGGTTTGTAAATGTCGGGGCTTCGGCAGAGGCTGTGCAAATCAATGTTGGGGTGTTTGTGAAGCATTTGTTATGTAAACAGGAAATTAATTTCTTCAGCCAGATTTTATGTGGTGTTTTGAGAGGAGGAGATCTTTATGTTTTGACTTTAAAAATCCCTGTGTTCTAATAGAATGACTTCTCAAATAGTCTTCCCCTTGCACCTTACTTTTAAAACAAATGATGTTTGGGCCTTTTTATATWTGTAAATACGTACTTAGAGTGCAAACATGCATATTCCTAGTTCACTTGTCTTCTGATTGTGTTTGTGTATCACAATTACTACAAATCTAAAAATCATTTTTCTGCGTTTTTATCCTTCAAATTATCTTTTCCTTGAACTTTTATGCGAAAAGTCATTTGAATACCTATACTACTTTAGAACTTGTGTGGGAATATCAGATGGTGCTTTAAATGCTTTCACTTCAAACAATTTAAAATGCCCATTGGGAGAAAACTTGTTTAAGGCGTATGTTTTATTCAGTGCTGATCTAACTTTGATACTGCTGATGTGCAATAGGTACTAAAACATTTCCACAGCAAAAGTGTATTTTTATCATTTGTACAAATAATCATGTCTGTCCAAATTTTCTCATATATCTCAAAAAAGTTGATTTCTGTTCACAAGCTTTTTGATTGATGCTAAATTTCTAAATGCCTTTTACCACTTTTTCCTTGCTAGGTCCATCCAGGCTGTACTCTTAGCTATTCTTTTTCTTCCCTAAGAGTATTTTATGGCACTCTCAAACCTTCAGTCATTTATGTAAGTACAACTGTAATAAAGATTATGTAATAGAGATCATCTTAAAGTCTCTTAAGCAAAGATCAACTGGCAAAACAATTAAACAGAATTCAACAAAAGAGTAAGCCTCAAGCTATCTCTTGAATAACAGTGTTTAGGGAATAACCCAACAATTTATTTCTTTGGTTTTAATAGTTCGCTAGTACTAATAACATGGGCATGTCGTTGTATAAATGGCCAGTTTAAGTAATAATACAACAGAATCTCTATGTTGGACCTCTTTTTTCAAATACTTCTTGTCTTGCATTTGCCATGTTTCTGTTTTCCTAGCAAGGACAGTGTGCTGTCATTCACAAATCAAAGGAAGTGCTCTGTCCAGGCACATATTCTCTTTGGATTGCCTAAGTGCCTGCTGCCATCCACCTTGGGTCCCAGTTTGGGCTCTACTCTTGCTAGATTTCTGTGGTTTACATGAGCAGCCTCTTCTTTTAAAAGATGTTGAGTAGCAAGGTTCATCATGCTGATTCTGCAAGGGCCATTTTGCATTGGCATAAGAGGTGACAGGAGCAGTGCAGGTCAAAGTGTTGAAAAGACAAAAGATGGTAATGGTTTTTATGAGGATCATAAATCTTCAAACGTGACATGAATTGAGTACAGCAAAAATGAGGAGCAGATAGCCTTATTCTTATCAAGAATGTTTTTGTTAAAGCCAAATAAGAGAGACCTGTGCCATGACAYTCGTCTTAAGGAAAAAGAGATTAGGATAACACACACAATTTCAACTGTTGTGTCAGCGTTTATAAAATTGCTCCAAGGGGCTGATGTTGTCTTCTCAGGATGTTTTGCGGGGTAGCAGATCCTTTAGCGATCTCTCTTTCATGCTTTTGCTGTCTCAGCATTCTGTATTTCCTGGACTATGTGTCCTATACGACACCATTGGGACATATTTGGTTAAATTCTGATATCTGACATACACTTTCACTAAGTACTCTAGGACGAAGTGCAGCACGTCCAGATAATCAGAGTAAATTCAACTGTAAACCAAAATCGTTAAATAAATATGAATGAATAGATGATGTCCTTATTCAAATTTATATTTCTGTGTGATGCTTCTGATTCTGGAGAAAAAACACAGGTGATGCAAAATGCACAGGAGCATATAGTTTCTARTTGTTTGAATGTCCAAGAAATTACAGACAATTTGATGTCATGGTTTAACTGCATCTGGCAACTAAGCCGTTTAACACAGCAACTCACTCACTCCAACCCCATAGGATGGGGGAAAGAATTGCAAGGGTAAAAGTGAGAAAACTCATGGGTTGAGATAAAAGACAGTTTCACAGGGAAAGCAAAAGGCACATGTGCAAGCAAAGCGAAATAAGGCATTAATTCACTACTTCCCTTCAGCAGGCAGGTATACTTCCAGCTCCAGGAAGGGAGGACTCCCTTATCCCATCTCTGCTCCTTCACAGCTTCTTGTTCACATGAGGCACTAAAAAGTCCTTGATTCAGAGTAAGCACTACTTAAAATCAAGCATCAAAGCAACCAAAYCATCAGTGTGTCATCAACATTATTCCTAATGCAAACCAAAGCACTGTACCAGCTACTAAGAAGAAAATTAACTCTATCCCAGATGAAACCAGGACACCATCGTATGGTATGGAATAACCCTTTGATCAGTTAGGATCAGCTGTTCCAGTGCACAAGAAGTTCCCAATTTCTTGTGTACCTCCAGTCTCTTTGCTGATGAGATGGTGTGAGAAGCAGAAAATGGTGGTGTGTAAGTAATGTTCAGCAATGGCTAAGCCATCAGTGTGTTATAAACACTTTTTAGATCGCAAATCCAAAACATAGCCCCATATTCACTGCTATGAAAAAATTTAAGTCTATCCCAGCCAAATCTAGTACAGGTGACAAAGAAATCTTTTCCTAGCACTATGAACAAAGAGAAATCAATGGAATAAGGGTGTCCAGTCAGCTTTGGAGACCCTATTAAAAAAACTAGCAAGGTATTTTCAAACTCAGAATGTAATCATAGAATTATTCCTTGCTGATAACTAGGTGTACATCTGGCTGCCTGAAGAATATAAATTGCTACTGATAATTCTCATATTCTCCCATTTTATAATTGCATCTACCTATCATATATGCTGAGAGATCATTATCTATAAACCAAATATTTCATTTTGACATCTATTACCATATCTGATTACCTTGTATTTCAATTCTGGTAAACTATGAAGAGAAATAAAATTTACAAAGGCAAGTAGATGAGAACTTTAAAACATTTSACAGGACAAAGAGAACTAGTACAAAGTAAAAAGAACATCTAAACTGAAATTTGACTTTAACTATGGCATAATAATTGTTCATATGGGTTTTAACAAGCAAAGCACTTGTCAGATATATGTTGGCAAGAGTTGTACAGCCTCAGTGTAGTTATGACGTATTATCAGGTGAAATCTTTGAACACAGAATTCTTGGTATTAAATGCCTTGTGCACCATAAGCAGCACTCCTCTTTCTCTGAGATGCAATTAGAGATTCTGAGCTTGACTCTCAATATCAGGGGTCTAGAAACAAGGTATAGAATGAAATTAATATCAGAACAGATTTTCAAAAGGTAGCATATTTGTAAGTTTATTGGTTACACTTCAACCAAGAGGACAGTAAGTTTTGTTGTTTGGGGTTCTTTTAATCCATTTGAGAAGATATGCACATCCATGAGGTATGTATAGACATCAGAACAGAAGCCAAGTGTTCAAAACTTACTTTTTTTGCTTATTGTTACTTATAGCAATAAAAGATGTTGAGTGGCAATTTTTGACTGAGGTATAAACATTGCAATACTACTTAAATACCAATTTACACATTTATCTGTCTTAGAATTGTGCTTATTTGCCTAGAAAATAATAAAATATTCATTGGGTGAATAATTACCTTCCTCCCCACCGCAGTGATGGAGACAAAATCTGTGTGGATACAAGTCTCCTAGAGGCTGAAATACACCATTAAATAGGTGCGTAGGAGAAAGGAAGAAGGAAAAAGAGAGTGCAGCATAATTCAGAGTGTTACTGAGTCGCTGACTGGGCAAGACTGCAGAACTCAGTTTGATTTCTGGTTTAAAGTGGGAAGTCTATATTAGTAATAAAAGTGAAAGCCAGCATTTCACAAACCTTGCAAAGGAGTTTGTGGTAGTTCTGTGACAAAAACTTGAAGTTGGGGTAAAATGTTTTGAGTTTTAGCTGTTAGAAAATTTCTTCAATTAAAGATCCAAACTCTTTTGAGAATGTTAAACAATACAGAAGATTTTTAGATATAATACAAAGCAGCATTTCTTTTTCTGTTTCTTTACAGTTCAGAGCACTCATTACAGATGTTCAGATGTTACTTTAATAAAAAGCTAGTATTTGTAAATATCCATGTCTGCATGATCTGGTGATATTTCATTTTTTACCTTCCAAATCTCAGACATTTAAACTATGGAGGTCTTAAAAAGAAATATTATCCACTGTATCTCCTGTTCAGAGTATATTATATAGGGTTGGTTTTTTTTTTAGTTTATATGTGTAGCATGGAGTACATGGAATGTGTTCCCACTTACTAATTTTATTTAAAATATTGATCATTTTTAATAAATTAGTTTAATTTTCTCTCTGCAATCATARGTTCTTAGAAATTGGATAGAATATGAGGAAAGGTGCACGAGTGTGGCTTATGTTCATAAATAGCTCTATTATCCAAGATTGTTAATTTGATTTAATTACTGCTGTCAGGTTAACTTCTAAAAGCTAAACCTCTCTAAGGTAAAGAGGTGTTAGACCAACGAGTACCTTTTGGAAATTTTCTTTTGCTCTGTCTGAGAAATAAATTTGCTCTGTATCTTTAAGTACTCTGGGTTCAGATTCACAAATATGAAAGAATAAAATATACTCACTCTGAAAGGTGGACTGCTGGTGCCAATCAGCTGAAGACGACTTCAACAGATAAAGAATTGAGCAGATCAGACACTTTTTTGAGAGGGAGTAGGGTTTTCTTCTCTTCCAGATTCTTTATGTCAACACATTCCTTTCAGATGGAAGGAAATATAGGTAGCAAAAACCTATCAATACTTCTCCTAAGAATTGTGGAGTACAACAGAAAAAAACCTGAACCTAAATTCCACTGGTAACTGAAATGCAGAACATTGAGGAAGTTGAGGAATAAGGTCCATTTTTTCATTTTGTGTAATTGTAAGACAGGTACAGATAATACTACCAGATGTTTTAGTATTCTGAGTTTGAGTGTTTGCAACGCAATTGCTTACAATGAGATTGAAAATATTAATTCATCAAAGCAGGAGATTTATTTTAATGTGTATAAGGTAGTATGCTATATACATGCACATTTTGAAAAGAAGGGGGTTTATAAAATTTATTTAAAAAATAAAACGGAGAACTGTTTCATACTTGCTGAAAATTCAGAATTGCACCRGACATCTGACAGCTGGAACTTTCATTAAGCTTCATTTATTATTTGTTTTAAGTAGGTTTTATTAAGTGGTCAGTAGAATGCAAATTAGAATGCCAATTGGAACACCAGTGAAATGACTGGGAATGACTGCTGTTAGATCACTATTCCAAAGAAATCGACCTGGAGATTGACTTCAAATGGAAAGATGACCTTTTTAAAAAGGTAAGTTTGCATTAATGGCATCATCTATTTTTCACTGGCATCTTCAGGACAACAACAATAACAACAAAAAAAAAAAAACAAACAAAAAAGGAAATATCTGAGAATTGGCAGTGTTTCTCAATATTACATGGTAATGACACCTTCAGTAGCAGGTCCGTTGTATTTATGTTATTAAAGTCTCTGACCTCAGTATCATGTTTGTCAGCTGTCCCTTCTGACTGAGCAGCCCCACATGCTGATGAGATGTAGCATCTAACATATGTCCCTTTAAAACAGCCTGTCTGGTGTGTTTATTAGTACTGCTGGTCCATAATAAAAGATACAGATGACTAGTTACCCTCCCAAACCTCGATAACCTCCTTCTTTTCAAGAGTGGTGTGGTAGGCTGCAAAGGCACGAAGTGTGGTGTTCTGTCAATTCCACGTTACATATTCCTTCCCTATCCTTTTAAAGGGATACATTAGTATAACATTTTCTGTCTTGAGAAGTTCTGTATTTTTACTGGACCCAACTCGCCCCATCTGACATATCCATGACTAAGTGGGAAATCCTTGGACTTCTAGATCCTGTGCCAATATCCAAAACCTGCTTTGCTGTCTTTCCATTAGAGTATCTCAGTCTATCAGACATCAGTGGAAAAAGTGCAGGTCCTTCTAGAAATTCTGAGTTTTGCCTTTAAGTTAGTGGCAAAATCTGACAAGTTTAGATGTTCTGAAGTTATTATTCTTCCATTACCTTCCAGGATCTTAGCAGAAGATTAACTCCATCCAGCTTGCAGGTTCACCCAGACACAGATTTCTTACTCTTCTTCCAGTATTGCCTGAATGTGTCAAAACCTGGACTAAACTACTGACAATGATCAAATCAGAAATTTGCTGCTCCTCTGTGAATTTCTGTTGCTTGTATTTGTAATTAATAAATGCACCACTAGGCATTGGCAAATGGTTAATAGCCCCTGATAGGTAATAATCTGATCTCTATGATTTGAATTATAGTCTTATAAGAAAGGTAAATGTGCCATTCATTAGGTATTATATCAGTAAAACTTTTAGGATGAAAAGGTCAGTTGCAAGGTCTTCTGGAGCAGCTTGGGCTGGAAGGTTGCTCTTCACCCAAAGTCACTGCAACCACCTCTTAGTCCAAGGCCAAGAGCATTGGGTAGTTGCACTGTGAAGCATGCATAAAAAAAACAAAGAGCATGCTCCTCTTTGCTGGATAGTTACATCTGGCAGCATTTTCTTCTCTTGTATTTCCAAGTTAAGCTTTTCACTCCCCAATCATTCTAGGAATTAATCTCTCCAAGGTGTTTTTGACATTGCCTCTAAGCATCATTTTGAACTTCTTGTAGCCTGAGGTAGCTGTTCAATTTGCACTTGAGATGTAAGCATACTTCAGAAATTCCTGACTTAGAGTACTAATAAACAGAACAGCTGTAATCTCCTACTCCAGCAACAATGTTTCTGGAGCTTTAAAGCAGTGATCTCTTCTACACAGAGAGTTCAGAACTTAGCTGATTATATAAGGAAAGAACTGACTATGGAAATGCACTTTATCTTGGCCACAACAAACTACTGAATCTCCAGTCATGAGCTCAACTACTCTCTTTTAGTTTGAAATCCTTCCCCCTTGTCCTATCACTACATGCTTCTAAAAAGATCCTCCACAGCTCTCTTGTAGCCCCCCTTCAGGTACTGGAAGGCTGTCAGCTCTTCTGCCGGCTGAACTMTCCCAGTTCTCTCAGCCTTTCCTCATAGGAGAGGTGCTCTATCCCTATGATAACTTTGTGACCTTATGAGACAAGGGACAGACAATCAATCTTGTCCCTTCCATGCRGTCATTGTTTAATTTGTCATGGTAGTTTGGCTTATAGATTCTAAAGAAGTTCAAAGCATTATTTCCAGGTATGTAACACTCAACTGTAGGGTCCCTTAAAAGAAATTTCTCCCATTATATAAGGGATATTGTCATGGACGTCCACAAAAAGAACTTCACAAAGATAAAACACTCAAAAAACCTTTAATTTGCAACCGAAAACCGATGGCTAAAACTAACAAAAGGAAGGGTAACTATGGTGACACTCCGTAGCAGTTACAGGCTTAGTGTTGTCAGTCAGGGATATTGTTCCTGCAAGGACAAGAACAGTGACCCAAAGTGCACCTGCACTCATACATGCATGGGAGGTCTCTCCCTCAGAGGTACCCAGCAGGTGGGTTCACTTCACYGGAAAGGTTGAAGGATCACTCACAGATGCCCGTTAGAAACAGTCACTCACCTGGCAATGGGATGAAGGCACTCAGTCCTTGGAACTCTTCTTGAGTGCATCCCAGCCCCAGGGGGAGGTTTCCCATGACAGAACTGCTGTTCCAAGGAAAACGGCACATGGTTTCTGTCAGAGGCCTCCATGTATAACCCGGTCAGTTTGGGGCTCGTTATCGTACACAGTCATGGCCCAGAAAGTTCTCTGGGCCGAGGCCCCTCACTGGCAGGAGGTCCAGTCTGCTGACCAAGGGGATTTGCAGTTCTCATTCCCTCCACTGCGAGGGGCAGGAAGAGAGAGGAGGAGATGTAATTGTGTACCTGCAGCAGCTGGGGCCACCAGGTATCAGCCAAGYTGGGACAGGTACTCTTGCCACAGGGGTAGAAAAAATATTTAAATAATTTAAAAATATAGGACTTTATTTTTGAACTAACTTTTTTTTCTTTTTGACATTCTTTCTTCTGTATGTCAGGATAGCACAAGGCAATCTACAGGAAAACATTCAGTTAAATCAGCTTTACCCTTAGCCAGCAAGAGCTTTGGCAACAAAACATAAGCATCACCAATTATTCAGACTAATATTCCCAATTTCTTGCTGTATCTTGCTTCCTAGATTTTGATTTGCTTAGTGATCCCTTGTTTAAGTCAAACTGTTGATATCTAAATGTTTGGGCTATTTTTAAATCTGCTCCTTTTTATGATACAGTGATTTTTGTAACAAAAAGTAGGAAATTCTAAAGTTAAAAATATTCTGCATCTTCCTTGAGAATCGTCTGTCATGTGAATGATCTAGGACAGACAGGAAGCACCCACAAATAACAAGGGATTCCATAAATTCATAATATAATTTATGTCAAAGGAACTAACTAAGGAGTCAGTCAAGGTTTAGGCTTATATTCACAACCGTTTTCTGACATCATTAGGTTCTTATACTTGGAGACAGATTCTCAAGAAGAACAAATCAATCTCGTTCCCCTGAGGTAAGCTAAACTATACATATTTGTATTCATCATTATTTTGATACAACCTGATTAATAATCTTCCTGTAACTTAGTTTTGTGGTTATTAATATTTAATGGCATAGGGGTATATTTATTTGCCTTGTGATTGACACTCAAAAATTTCACAGTTGTCAGTATTTTCCCCACATTTTTCTGCATTGCAGATCTTTTCTGTAATTGACACTGCACAGACACTGACTTTTTACAAAGAGTCTTTCATGGAAGTGTACTAGGCATTGGTCTTTAAACATGTGATGGTAAGTAAAGATGTCAAAAGCAAACAAAACAGAGTTCTTAAAAGGTAGCTAAAAATCCTATGCCTTTCAAATTGTTTGCATTTCATTTTCTTGGATACTTTGATGTCAATTTCACAGTTGTCACACTTCTAAGCCAGCCAATCCTAAATTTATCATATGAAACCCAAGCAGGAAAAACCCACAGTATTTTGTTTCAGAAAAAAATCCATGCTGAATATATGAATAATGAGGTCACACAAGCCACAGGTGAGATGAGTAGCAATTTAGGCTGGCCTTCTCTATCCACAGTGATGGAGCTTCTTCACAGAAAAAAAGTAAGAGCTCATAAGGAAAGATAATTACCTCAAATAAAGTTTCTTCCAGCCCATTTCAGATTGTAATTGATTTGTGCCTTAAGAAGAAATTTGAAAAATAAGCCATAGTATCGCCTATTGTAGTTTTGAATTATTGAATCATTTCCTGTCCCACTATGATAGCAACCTCCTTAAATACATCCACTGCTTGAGCTTCCTCATAGTGTTCTTTATAAACATAAAAATGGGTGAGTCAAATTGGGCAGTTTCATTCCTGTATTTCTTGTTTATTCTCTCAATGACAGATAAATAATGAGTAAGAGACACYGAGACAACCTTAGCCTCTTGACAACTAGTCTTTCTTGCCTTTCATCTTAAAACTAATTTTTTTCTGTGGCTTTTAGAAAGAGAAGTGTTAGGACTAGGAGGGAGCACAAGCTGGTCTTATTCTTTAAAAACAATGAGTACAAAGAATGAGGTGTGCTGACTATGCAACCAAAGTTTTTAAGATTTTTAACACAGGAAAAGCAAATGAAACCTTTGTATGACTGTATCATTTTGTCCTGATGGCTCTGAACTCAAARTTGACCAGAATAACTCTGGAATATGGGTAAGTTTTTTCTTTTGCTAGGTGTGGAGTTCCCTTGTCCCTGTAATTTTTTCATCAAGAGACCTATTAGAGTAAAGCAGTTGCATAACTTTATAATATAATTTTCAGACAGCCTTACAAGAAAAAATCTCAGCCAAAAAACTGACAGTTTGAAAAGAACAGGAATTGAAAAGAGTTTTATCTAAGCTGTAAGAATTCTAATTTGTTGTTATGGAAATTTTATCAGACCTTATGCCAGTGTAAATGGCTTTTTTTGACAGGTGTTTTTCTGCTGATACAACTGCATTGCCTTTCTATGTGATGTGCACTAAGATGTCGAAAGTTTTCTTCTTGGGAGGCTGTCTGGATCTGTTTGAGACCTGTTTGTTGATAGTGAGAAGCAACGGGGTGAGGAAAGAGGGAGGGGTTTTTTGAATACCTTCTGGCAATCTGCCTGCAGTACTTTGTGATTCACATGCATTGGGGCCATGAACAAAAGCAAGGAAAAAACCCAAGTATTCTTAATCATATTTGCTGTTAAAATTCATAGCAATAAAAATACAGGATGTTTATAGACACCGTGCAGGTTAAAAGACTGACTATAAGATCCACTGTAATCTGTTTTACATGGGATGGTTCTCAGACAGACTGGAGTAAATGCCTTGATTTTTATGAGCTTGCTTTGGATTTGTACCAGGAATACATGTGTTTCTTTTTTTATTCACACTGTATATGTCATCCCGTTGTTCTCCAACACTGCATTCCTGGTATAATTTACTGTGTGTGTACCATTTTGCTGACGAAAGATTTATTGCCTGATGAAACTAATTGCTAGGGATTATGCAATGCTGTATGGCTGTTTGAGAAATCCAGCAGTTTTACATGACTATAAAATTAGCCTTTTACAATATAATTAAAATAATAGCATCTCTGTCCCMATTACTTTATGGTTTGACTGATCTGCACATATGCATGCATAAAATAGTTAGCACATATAAAAATGAAAGCTGATCTGCCAGCCTTGGTCATTCAGAAATTATATACAGCAAGTGCAAAATCACATGCAGTCTAGTGATTTAGAGAGATGCAATTAAACAGCAGACAGAATTTACAGAGTTCATCCTTTCTTATGGATGTAGCAGGGAATTTTTAATCCATTCTGCTTTTCCCCTTGTGTATAAACATATATAACAGAACAGTGATTTTGTCTGTGACTGTTTGAAGATGGAAATTATGCCTTGGGGTGTAAGTTTATCAACACTATGTAAGGCCTTTACACTGAGGAGATGTGTTACTGGAAGAATATATCTACAAGTATGTATATACAGAATACATATATATTTATAAATATGTATGTTTGTATATCAGTGGATCTTCCTTTCACAGCCTTACAGAGCTCTGACCAACTGTGTTACAATGGAAGAGTTAAGAAAGACCAACTGTGTTACAATGGAAGAATTAAGAAAGACCAACTGAATTCCAAGCCAACAAGATGGCCCTCTTTTCTGGGTGTTACAGCTGCCTCTGAAGCAGACTCTACATTATTGACAGATTTGCCCTTCCATTTGGCAAGAACAAGAGTCTTCTGGACTAGGAGTACAAATACCAGCAAGTAGGASATGCTGATGGTAACCCTCTGTATTCATAGGATTGTCATGAAAAGGATAAATGTTCTGTCATCTTTAGAAAATACCAGCTGCTGCAATAACCACTGCTTTTCATGACTGCTTCCTTTTCTCTTCTTCCAGTCCTTGTCATCATCTTTGAGATGCCTTAATAGGTTCATTCTTCCTACTGTTCTCTTTTAAGAGGCTTTTGGGGATGTTTGTTTGTTTTTCTTGGGTTTATTTTTGGTTTTCTTCCTCTCCATCACATTTTCCAATTTTCTTTTAGGGAAGGAAGTCTCTTGTGCTATAATTATCAGTGTTATCTCCTCTAGAATCAATGTGTATTCTGACAAGCTGCTTAGATAGTGTTTGTTGAAACCTTCAACCTCAAGGTTGCTAAAGTAAATGCACTACAGTGAGAAATTCCAAATTCCTTTATCTTGGAGATATTTTACTTCATGCTAGTGTAACTTTTTTTTTTTTAATTTTATTTTTAATAACTTTTGGTAATTGTATTCTTGAGATACAACTTCCATGAAACTACAGTTTCAGTTTTAACTGGAGAAAACCCAAAGCACCATGAAGTGGTTTGATCTGCTTAAAGGGCACCCTGTTACTAAATTGATTGTGTTCATAACTGAGTAGCTTTCAAATTGTAGGAGGTTTTTGTCTTAGACATTTTAGTCCAATCTTTCAAAATCTGACACTTTGCATTACTTTGAAACAATTATATATGGAAGTGTCCTCTGACTACATATSAGTAGTATGCCAGTACTTCTGTCTTCAGGGGGGACCAGAAAGGGTGTTATTTGTTTTCAGTTTGCCACAGATGAAATGGACTGAAGAGCAAAGGCCCCTTAGTGTGAACTCAGACCAGTATAGGAGAAGACAGTCAATGTGGCTGTCTTTTATGTTGTGATGATCATAGCAAAAATAACTTTGGACACATAACTGAATAGTGTTGGGCTCCATGGAGCAAACTGAGAGCTTCAAAAGCCGCAATAGATGAGCGAGGCTTATCTGGTTTTAAACTTCACCAATCATTATTAGGAAAGAAGAAAACAAACTGATTGGTCAGTAGATTTGAAGCAGTTTGTTTTGTTTTGTCTGTTCTAGGTTATGGATGTTTTTTCCTGATATCTGCCCTAGAGTTGTGAGGATTCTTCTATACTTGCATGTGTTGCTTCTCCAAAGAAATCTTAATAATCAGAATAGTTGCTGAAACAACTCAGGAAAGCAAGAGAGAAGTTTCCTCTGAAGTGTACTCATCTGAAGTTCATCTGATGAGATACCGTATCTGACTATTCCAAAGTCCAGAAGGAAAGAAATCTATGCCCACATTTTCATTCATTGTTTGAAAGTTGCATATGCCCTTCTGTTTACACAGCCTATCATTCCAAGCTGTCTTTAAAAACTGAGAACTGAGCTCTTGGGTAGTAAATGCAAAGCATGGATATGTTAATGTTTTCACAATTAAAAGAAAGCATAATATACCATAAAATTTTTGCACAGCATTTAGACAATTTGGATCCCAGAGTTTCTACTCAGCTTTTCTTTGAAACAGCTTGGTTGACTACCAGAATCATAATTTTAGAAATATTACAAAATTCTTCTAGGTTTYTTATTTAGTAACTGCATGGTTAAAAGTGGCTCTAGAAATACTTTGAATTAAAGACCAGCAGATTTTCCTATCTGGAACTCTATCTGTTTTAGGATGGACTAATTATGTTCATAATCACCATGATTTAAAAAGAAGTCATCAAAAAGTAGAGGGAGATAGGCCAGGTACTGGGTGGTTTTGTGTCCTCCTTATTTTGATTGATAAACACTTGTGGCATCTGTTAACATCAGGTGGATCTGGAGGGGTTTGTTATGACTTAAATTGGTGTCATTGTGAGTGAGAGACTGTCATCAGTTTGCTCATCTTGATATTTAGGCCACTGAACTTCAAAGCGAAAAAGGGTCATTAATTTTCTAGTTCTCAGCAGTGTAAGTGTGAGCCTCCCCTTTCCTGACAGAATGAAGGAGTGCTCAGCTTTYTTTTTTTTTTCTTCTTATAGCAAAAATTCTATTTCTCTTCCTCCCAGTTTCCCCAATTAGCACAGAAGTAAAAATAAACTCCAGCTCTGTCTCTCGGAGACACACAAATGTGTCATAAAGAATCAAGGTGCCCAAGAAAGAAAGCAYGGAAATGGAAAGTGTCCATTTGCATACACTATGTAGGTCATGGCAAATCTCTTCTCATTGACTTTCATTGCATAAAATTGCACAGACCTTAAAGTAGGAAGAGAAAGAATTATCTGAGCCTTTTCCCARTCAAATGTGAGCACAGAGTATGGTCCACTAGCTATCCAGGCAAAGAAGATCAGCTTATTTTGACACCTACTGGCAGCTTAGACGATACCTCAAAAATCATATTTGCAACGTGATTAGCTTTGTGTGCCTGTGTGAACTTGGAAGTGTTGGTGTGTGTAGATTATTACCATTCTGCCACTACATTAAGTTGATTGGATTTTGGACTGGATTGGATTGGATTTTGTATGGAGCCAAATAGTATACATTTGCGTAAGCATATATCAATACAAATGTGTGTAACAAAGATAGTTTCAAGCCTATTTCTTTTCACCTCATTTAAAATCTAAACTCAAGTGTTATATTGTTAGACTTTGTGGACATCTAGTGGCCACTGAAACACTAGCAAGCTCTTTAATATGTTCAATACAGAAAAGAAGTTTGCAGGTAGAGCAAAAATATTATGGTACTCCATATTTTTTTTATTTTTTTTTTCCTGATCCATAATAAATTTGAAAATACTTATGCTATTTTAACACTCCTGATGATTGCTTGAGATCTTCTATTACACAGTTTGAATAGTGCTATTCTTCAGACTTGTTATCTTTTGAGAACTGAAGGAAAGCTGAATCTTTATTAACCAAAGCCTCTCTCACACTTAATGCCCAGTAGTATTTCATCCTTCCCTGTGTTTAGCTTAACTCCAATTTTTCAGTGATATATTTTTCACTTCAGAGTAGATGGTATTAAAGCTCAGATGTAATTTTATCCCATTTCATTTTAATCATTCAACACAAATGATTATCCAGAATTTTCATTAGATTACCTTCAAGGCCCTTGGTAGTAGGCTGAAAGGATGTTCAGAGAAACTACAATTTATTAGATGACAGTCAGAGGTGCTGGTGTGGTTTCTGTCTGTACCTCTGAAACCACACCTAACATTTTTAACATTGGACATGCTGTAATTTTTCTCAAAAATAACTGCCGTTGAAAATCCTTACTGCTTCTTTTTTGCTTTGTTTTTGTGTTTTTAGCAACAGAAAGAACAGTTAGCTTCCTATCTCTCTCATCTACAGCTCACACTGTTAAGCTTTTAATGATTTCTATCCTTTAACAGTTTTAAGCAGCTGTGATCTTAAAAACTACCCCTGAATTATCATCTCAATATCCATATTTACTGCAGGGTTATAAGAGATTCATGCCAAGAACCCCTTTTTCAAAAATCATGTGAACTCTCCATTCACTCTTTCATGCTTTCATTTTAAATTAARTTCATAAGAATAAAGGTTATGCTTCCGTACTCTTCAATGCGATTGTAACAGCCATGGTAGAAAAGAAGAAAATTGTAAGTTGTTCCTAGTTATCCAACTGTCTTTGGAAAGCTGGGCAAAAAATCCAGTCTGGTTTAGGTCATGCTGTCCTTCTGTACCCATCAAAAGGAGAATTTATTTTATAATCAATTACTTCTTTTAGTTAAGGCTACGGGGAAAATACCAGCTTCTATGGGAAATAGCATGTAGCAACCATATGTGAGTTACATGTGCTTTGTACTTGAGCAAACAGTTTGATTATTCTGGCACTTTATATATTCACATAAAACTTAGTGATGAACAGTTACCCTCTTTACACAAATAGAAGCTGTGAAACTTCTGTTTATGTACCTCAACCCTTTTCGGTTGTGTAACTTGCATTTATCTTGTCTCCTGTGCTTTAGTTGGGTATTTTACAGTTCCTGCTTRCCTCATATTTAAATTTTAGTCAAGCAGATAAATAAGATTTGTTTAGTACTGGAAAGGGAGTAATAAGACCACTGTATAGAATATTTTCGGCCATTCTCTATAGTTCCATAAGAAACAATGCTTAACTGATTAATTGCTAAAAGTTTCACAGTTTTTGTTGGAGTAAGTTAAGCTGTGGTTTCTAGAGTGCTGTTTAAGGGAGGGAGCGCTTCTGTTAAGGGGTGAATGACAAAACCACAGAGGTAATAATGGAGTTGCCTGTCTCAGGAATGGTATTGTTTATTTACAAGCAATGTGAGGAATATTTGTTATCATTAAATATACTGGAAATAATGGTGGTGATAGGCTGGTTCAAAAGGACAAGACAAGTTAGTATAATAAAGTGCTCAAAACTCTGGGCAAGCTATTATTGAAAAGGCACCAGTGAAGAACCTTTGAACTCAGATTTTTAATACACATTGCAAACTCCACTTCTGTGCTTGGTTTCTATCTTTCTTCACCTGTTTTCTATTTTATCTTATAACACAATTTAAATATGGAGTACAGCAGTACTTTATAAATATTCATACTGAAGATACTAGCCTTTTTTACACACACACACACACACACACACACACACAAAAAAAAAAAAAAAAAAAAAAGTAAGTCTCCTGGTTTTATTATGGCTCATAAACAATACTGCATGCTCCCAGTCATCCAGAATGAGAACAGTTCCCACATGTGTCATAGGCTTGAAGAAAGATGAAAGCAGTCCTTTTCTCTGGATTAATACAAGTGATTTGTAAATAATGGGCAAGTCAGGAAATAAAAGAAAAAGATGCATTTCAATAACTTGTACTTTAGAAGGTACCAATGAATCATTTAATGACTGCTAGTTCAGAAGTTTAGAACTTAGTTCTTAGCTTAAAACTAGTAAGATTTAATATATTATATCTAAAGACTACTTAAATAAATTCCTTCTTGCCTAAATAATAATTAAACAAATATATSTTTAGAGGCAATTTAGTAAACCACAGGAATATTCACCTGCTTGAAATTTTTTTTCCTATCCTTTTGGAGCATTTTTTGGTCAGGGTTTTCTGAATCCTTAGATATCTTTTGCAGCCTATCATCTGGAAGGGAAACACTTGAGTCTGTTTACATTKTTTTCTGTCATTAGACAAAAATGTGTTGTCTTTTTTTTCTAATTCAGTTCATCTCATGCCTTGGATGTGCACCCACAGGCAACTAGGATCCTTCCCACAAGAAAATGACAGTGATCTGAGTGTTGTCTTTATTTGTATTACATTACTGGGKTTTTTTTTTGTATGTCAATGGACAGAATTCCCTCATCTCATCAAGTAACCGTTCTGCCAGCCGCTGCCTTTTTATTCTCTAAGGACCTCTCTCAAGCATTCTCTGTAAGAGACTGGGCTATGTGTTCCAAATCCAAAGCATTTCAAAGTTCTTCAAACTCAGCAGAAACCTCTTTTTTTGCTATTTCAGTTGCTGGGCTTGCTTTCTCTATGACCCTCCAGTATTAATATGTGTCATGTTTAGATCACAAGTGGCTTTCTTCTTGTTACCTGCAATCATGCTGTAAGAGCTGGCAGAAATTTGCCATCATGCTGTCCTGGAAATTCACATCTGGCTTCTGTCAGACAGTCTTCTTCATAACAATTCTCAGTACTTTTCATTTATTGCCCTTTTTTTTTTTTTTTTTTTTTTGTAAATTACCATTTTAATTTGGATCAGTAAGCTGGTTTGCTGAACTTAATACATTTAAAATTAGTTAACAGCATATCCTTACCATAAGGTCACACTTCTTGGTTACTGGGTTTTGATGGTAAAATCTGGTCTGTTATTTTTCTGACTCTTACTTTTCTGACTTATCAGGCCAACTCTGTTTACTTTCTTTTGTCTTAGCTGTCAYTTGATGTATTTAGGGCATAAATTCTATCTTGATAAATGTTCTGATGCTGTTTGATGTTGCTGTAAACTGAATGGAGTTTCAGTGTAAACTTAGCTTGTTATCTTTATGTTTTTAGTTATAGCAGTTATCTATGTCATTCATCCATGACTAATCTAAAGCTTCATAAACAAAATAATATGATTTAATACAAGCTAAAATCATAGAGTTTGCCTAGTATTGCTCTGAATCCCAGTATTCTGGAGATATTGGAGCAAAGAAGCAGATGGCATCTAATATAAATACTTCACACATCTGTTAAGAGATAAAGTAGGAGGATTCATAATCTCTGAAACTTCACACAGGGCCTTAATTTATATGTTTCCAAAGAACAACATTATGTCCAGTTTCCAGGGACATATCTGGAAGAGGAGGGTATCTTTGCAGTATTGATAAATGAAGAAAGAAATATAAGGGGGCACATATAAGGAAAACGTGCAGTGGAGGACATGAGTCTGAAATGACAGTAAAGCATTTCATTAAATGAACTGTTTTGCTGTAACTCTGATAGTATTTGAATAAGCACTTGATCACTAACTCCTGCAGAGAATGCAGTACATGAAGGAACATATTGAACTGTCAACCAATAGGTACAGTGAAGATGTGTGTAGTCTACCTGTGCCTGATACTTGTGCTAAACTGGAAGCAAGTTAATCAACTAGCCAAACAATATATAAAAACACTCATTTCATTTTGGAAGGCAAGGAATAAGAGCATTCTTCTTGAGAATTACTGGAACTTTCGGTGCAGCAAAGTACAGTAATTTTATTTATTGGAAGTTAAATATAATAATAAAATTAAATAAGAAATGTATTTTTTTCTATATTCCTATTATTCCAGGAATAACTCCCCAGCAGTGCTAAAGAAAGGAGTAATGAGTAGGCTGAGACAAGAAAACTACAAGGCAAAATGGGATAAAGCTATCCTCAAAAAAGTGCTTTCCAGTCTTGTCTGTGGCAGTGACACTTCACTTAAAATACTTGAGGGCTTGTAGGGTGTGGTGTGAAATTTTAACTTTAGAGTACTTCTAATGGAGTTTATCAGTGGTTCAGACATTTGGACTTTTTAATGCTAGGTTATTTTAAGGTGCAATTCCCCTTTATTTTTAGTAATGAGGACAAAACCATACAGAATTACAGTACTATTTTACTTCTTCATCTTAACTTTTATGGCTGAAAAGAATTTTTTTTTATATTCGTTGTACTCTAACCAGCAGACAGTGGTAATGTTTYCAAGTTAAGGGCAAACTTCGGCATCTATTAGACTTCAGGCAGTTTTATGTTAGGTACCCCACCTAGTTTTTTTTGAACTTATTCCCTTACCTTTTAGTCAGCGTTTGTTCAGTTTTACTTAGTGTTTCACTCTTCCTTTCTGGCACCACCAATCATCTCTGTGCTCATCAGCTAGTAACTAGTTTGTGCTTAACTTACAAAGACTGCCAGCTGAGACATCAGATTGTGCTGTAAAATAAATACTAGGCACCCTGGGATCAGTAAAGCCACTTGGAAAAATGGTGGGCTAATCAGCATCAAACTAGGCTTATCCTCCTATGCTGTGGTAGTTTTGCTAAACGTATCAGGATTTGGGGTGTGTTTTTATCTGTTTTCTGTGGTTTTGAGGGTRGGGGGGGCAGGGTTTGTAGAGTTTTTTTGGAGAGGGAATGAAATGTAACTTAAGGAACATAAGGATGCTTCTTTTCATGAAATTAGATAAGGTCACTGCACTTCCTAATGACATCTCTGATTAGATGGTTGATGTCAGATGAGGAAGAAGCATAAGAACTGCTGCATTGTAGGAACAAGATACATCAGTACTTCTTAGTCTTTGCTATTACAAGAATGTATACAGATACACTGAATAGAAGTACGGACATCTCACATAAAATTATAACCTAAATATTTCAGCATTTCATATGTTGTTTTTTGGATTTAGCTAGGATTCCCATAAATACTGACCAACTACTTCAATAATATGGCATTATCTGTGATTTTATCGCTACCACAAAAATATAGATCTTCTATTTCTCTTAAAAAAAAMCACTTTGGCATTTCTGTACCCAGGTACCGTGGTCATGATTAACAATGGAAGACTTTTTTACATTATACTTAAGGGCTAGCTTGATCTTCTCCAAATGAAACCCTGACTGTTGTGGTTTAACCCCAGCCTGCAGCACAGCCAAGCCCGAAGCAGCTGCTCACTCACTCCCATGCCAGTAGAACTGGGAGAGAATCAGAGGAGTAAAAGCCAGAGAACTCCTGGGTTGAGGTAAACACAGTTAATCRAGAAAGCAAAAGCYGTGTGCACAAGCAAAACAAAACAAGGAGTTAATTCACTGCTTCCTGTGGGCAGGCAGGTGTTCATCCATCTCCAGGAGAGCTGGGTCCCATCACGCATAATAGTGATTGGGGAAGACAAACACCATCACTCCAACAGTTCCCCCTTCCCTGCTTCTTCCCCACACTTTATATACTGAGCATAATATATGACACAGAATATCCTTTTGGTCAGTTTGGGTCACCTGCCCCAGCTGTGCCTCCTCCTAATGTCCCAGGYACCCCCAACTTCCTCACCAGCGTGGCAATGCAAAAAAGCAGAAAAGGCTCTGTGTAAGCCCTGATTAGCAATAACAAAAACAACTCTGTATTATCAACCCTGTGTTCAGCACCAGTCCAAAACACAGTCCCACACCAGCCATTGTGAATGAAATTAACCCTGCCCCAGCCAAAACCAGCACAATGACTTTCAGACTCTGTTCAGCAAGTACTGACATGTTACCCATCCTTTATCTGACTTTAATATCTTGGATGGAAGACAGTTATTTAAAATTCCCATCTGAGAATGGGGTAGTGCCCACAAGGATGAAGTAGAGGAATTTTTTTCATTAGTAACTATGTGTCTGACAAGTAGACCATTCAGCCACTGCAGTAGGACCTGTGGTACTGTTCTAGTAAAGATCCTGAGTGGCGTTAGACCCTGAGTAATTGTAAAGAGGGGCTGCAACTGAAAAACTGTGCTTGTATTGAAGTATTCAGTTATATGAGTGGCACATCCTGTTCCCTACAGGAGAGACCTCCTCATGCTCTCAACTAGATGAATTTCAATAGAGTATGATTTTTCCCTATATGACATGTTCTAAAGCTTCAATGAGATGTGCTTGTCAGAAGAACTAGATCATACACTGCATGTTGAATGTAAAGAGAAAGGATGTATTGTATTCCTTGTAGCATGTTTGCTGTATTACAGGATAGTATTACTCATCTGCTTTGCTTTTCAGATCCTTTGTAACTATATCTGACATTCTAGAAAAAAATCAGTTCATCATATGCATGTCAGCCTTTCTTGGGAATCGAGGAGCTACATCACCAAAACTCAAGCAGTTAATTAGAGAGCTACAAGACAGAAACATGGAGATTTTGCCAACACTATACACTTCGTAGCAGCAGCTAGGTCCCATGCTGAAACCCGGAGACCAGTAATTGGCTGTTGCTCTTGCTGCAACAACCAATGCGGTGTGTTTTGTTGTTGTTTTGGGGTTTTCTGAGGGTTTTATTTTGTTGGGTTTTTTTCTTGTTGGTGGTTTGGTTTTCGAGTTTTTTAGGGGTACAGGAAAATGTAGGCCTTGTTATTCTCCTTTAGAGTATCTTCTCTGAAGATTTATTGATTCTATATGCACCAAAATGTTTGACTCTTTGAGGCGTAAAATGCAACTTTGAACACATCAATTTTTTGTTTAATTCTCAAAAATAGGTAATCTGGGATTTGGGCAGTTTTTGCAACTGAATGCATGCTTATCTATATACATATCAAGGTTCACTGTCTTTAGATTGTTTAAAACTGATAATTCAGGAGAGGTTCAAACTTCAGAACAAAAATAGACTGTCATTAATTAATAATACATACTTCTAATAATTAGTTCCTATGCAGTATCCATTATTGTCATTCCATATAGAACACAATTAGTCCTTTAAGACTTTGTCTACAATTACATAAGAGTACACTGCTTCAGGGAGTTGTTGCCATTAAGTTAACACTGATGGCTGTGGTCATTGATAGGTTTAGCTGTGGAGATAAAAGTAATGAGGCTTGAGAGCTCTCAATGAGGGAACTGCTGTGGGCTGTTACTTTATTCCCCACCTTTCTGGTTTCATTGGTTTACGTTCCTCAGTTTCCTACTTGGAGAAAAATAGGGAGAATCTATCTGCTTCTGACATAGCTCATCTTAGTCTTCTTGAAGCAGTACYCATTCTGGAGTCATTTGACAGTCATCTTCCTCCTTTGTTCTGCAGGATCATTCTGGCTGCACCAGGCAACCTTCTGCAGAATGTTTTACCACACATCTTTTCTTTCTGCTTTCATCCTTGGTTCTGATCTTGCAGATTTTACTATGTGCATGCTTTCCTGTACCTTGTTTGCACAACTATACCACAAGTCCCTATTTGGTTTTGTGGTTGCCTACTGTTTATACTTAGTGGCATTACAGTGTTAACAAAAGCTCATGTACAGTCACCTGTTATGCATATTTCTATGCCTTGGTTCAAAGAAAGCTGTGGTGGCTTAATCTTGGCTGCCTGCCAGATGCCCACCAACCTGCTCTTTTAATGCCCCCTCCTCAACAGGGGGAGAAAATACAGTGAAAATGTTCATGGATTYTCAGGACAGGGAGATTACTGTCTTGGGTTAAAAAGACTTAGCTTGGGGAAACAAATTTAATTTATTGCCAGTTAATAATAGAGTAGTCAGAAAAAAACCCAACAACAGCTCTTCCCATCCTCCTTTCCAGACTTAACTTCACTGCTAACTATCCTACCTTCTCCGTCTCCCCAGACACCACGGGGTAAGGAGAGGAGGTTGTGGTCAGCTCTTAACACTTTGTCCCTGTCTCTTTTCTCCTCACACTGTTTCCATTCTGTTCCACAGAATACAGTGCAGATATCTGCTCTGACATGGGCCTTCATGGGCTGCAGAGGGACAACTCACCTTTGCCATGTTCTCTGAGAGCTGCAGAGGAATCCCAGCTCCACTGATTGGACCTTCTTCTCCCTCTCTTTCTCCACTCACCTCAGTGTCTACCTGGTTGTTTCTGTCATGTTTTTCTCACTCTTCTTTTGTAGCGGCTGTACAGAATTTTTTACTCTTTCTTAAAAAATATTTTTCTTGAAAAAAAAAGTGTTACCATCATTGCTGATTGGCTCAGCTTTAGCTGTCCTCTTCTCACAGAAGTCACCCCTGCAGCCTTCTTCACTGTCGAAACCTTGCCACGTAAACCCAGTACAGAAGAAAATGTCAAAYGTATCATGCTTAATCTGCTTCTGCTTCAGGAGTGCACAATGCTTAACTGAGAAGGTAGTCAGGACTCAAGACAGAAAGTCACTATCAGGTAGTTACTGAGCATTACATCAGAAARCAGTGAGCTCACAGACCTGATTGATTTTCATTGCCCTGAATGCAGACAAGAAATGTGAAGAAGTGTGGGAGCAAGCATAAATACTGTGGTCTGCACTCAGTCTTCATTTTATTTCTGCTGAGGATCACTAAGCTTGGCTTCTAAGTGAACTGTGGAAGAACAACAGCCAGTCTGTATAATATTAAAAATAATAAAAAAAATCAAACCAAATTGGATCATAGATAAAGGGATTTTTTCATCTTTTTAATTATGTGATGGAAAAAATATGGGACTTTCCAAATAGTAACCAGTAAGATAAGAACTGCACGTAGGATTTGTTTGTACTTCTGCATAGATCTAAAAATAAAAATAAACTGTAATAGCCTTTTCTAGGCTRTTCAGTTTTATTCTATTGGGTATTTCTGACTAATATTGCTTGAAGTCTTCAAATTATTTGAAAAGAAATTGCATTGGGAATCATTGATTTAAGAACAGAAAATCACACCAAATGAGGAATTGGGCCATATGTTGCAAAGTCTGTGCTTATATTTTATCCTTAGCTGTCCAGCCTTTAAGTCGTATGAATGCACATCAGTCAGATGTGACTACATGTGTACTTTATCTCTTCAATGCCATCTTAATCAAAGGGATTTCATCACTATCATAATTAGGTATGTTATCCTATTTATTCACTASTCTTCATATGGTGTTCCTGATTTCACTTATACTGAACTGAAGTAACTGCATCTCTTTTCTAGAACTTGGGAAAACAAGTTTGCATAACCAGGTGTCATACAGCAGTCTTTCCTCCTTGATGGCCAAGTGCCTGTACAATCTGTGAAGAATCCGTACCTGTTGGGACTTGTTCTTTTTGATGCAGCTGTTCTTTATTCAACCTTGAATTTGCAACAGATAAGCATCCAGTAGCTATGTTTTCATGCCACAGATAAAAACAAACCCCTCTAAATTTTTGGTCTTTGATACAGTAGTATTTCAACTCTTTTTCCCTTCAGATATTTTCAGACTTACGAACTATTTGATTACATTGTAGATGATAATTCATTAGTATCTTCTGATCCTTGTTAATTTTTTAACACCTTAATGGAACTTGTAGGGAAGAAAACCTTTTCTGTTTGTTTCCATTAAAGGAAAACAAGTAAGGTCTTAGATGATTTTATAATTAATTTAGAAAGTAAATGATGTATGTCTGCTTTGCATGACATGTTCTTAAATTTTCTTATTTCTGTCTACATTGTAGTAAAACAACCATACAAATGCAAGGAAAAAAAATCACTGTGCATTAGGCACATTTTGTGAGAACTTCGCTTAAAATTTAGAGTTCAGTAAGAGCTGCTGTAGTTAACCTAGTTTTCCTGAATAAATTGTGAGTTTGAATTTCATAGTCAAATAGAAATATTTGCATCTGCAAGTGGGTATAATCCCTTTACTGGTGAGTATAGCCAGCTGTTCTCTGAAATCTCGCTATCCCATATGCAAATGTAAAATTTACTTGCTTTCCTTTGATGTTGCTATTGGAATCCAGGAGGTGTGCTAAACTTGAATCAAAATGCCATGACTGTAGAAAACAGCAAAGTAGCCAAAGCTGTTCTGAATAGAATAATTAAAGGTATTGCTTCAAAACGAAAGGTTGAAGAGAAATGCTTTAAAATTCCTTCCATCTCTGGAGGGAGGGGGATTGTCTTTAGTTACTGGGATAAAAGGTAACTGTCTGTCATGGTTTTCTTAGTACTGAATGTACTCAGGTAGATAGTTAAGCCCTTGGGGGATAGAAGAGGGTAATCCTTAGAGGTTCAAGTTTTTATCTTTTCACGTGAGAGCCTGAGTAAAATGTCTTAATATTACTTTATTGGAGTATAATGGTCATCTTTTCAAACTCCGCCAAAAAGTTTTGTAAAAAATATGCAGGAATTTGCTATTTGGCTCATTAAGAGAGGTAATGTTGTAGAAGCATGTTATTAGTTATACACAGAATAACTGTTTGGGTCTTTCCTCAGGATGCATCTTTCAGGAAACAGCCACCTGCCCCAGCCTGGGGTCCTCCACAGGCGCAGTGCAGATACCTGCCCCACCCGGGGACTGCAGGGACATCCCTGCTGGGGATTTAGCCCGAGCTGCCCGCTTTGGCAGACCCCCCAGGGCTGCCACTGGCACCTGTACACTAGCACATAATACAAATACTTTTTAATATAGAAACCTTTAAAATCCATGTCCAGTTGCAAACTATGTTTTTAATAATTTTTTAGAAAATGTTGGACATAGACATCTTGTTCTTTCTTCTTCCCTCTTGTCCCTGTTTTTACACACACATGCCTGCACTTTCAGGGTATATTTCAGAACTTTCCAGAGATAATTTTGGATGTTTTGCCAA
Organism: Parotia lawesii; assembly: GCA_003713295.1. Taxonomy (NCBI): domain Eukaryota; kingdom Metazoa; phylum Chordata; class Aves; order Passeriformes; family Paradisaeidae; genus Parotia; species Parotia lawesii. Next base: position 1,420,482 of record RAHM01000171.1, on the reverse strand, counting down.
GTATAATACGTTGTTACATCTTATGTGAGTCTTTGTAGACTCACAGACTTTGAAGTCTGGTGAAAATTCTTCTCCCTGTGTGGTGGTTACTCCAGGCCAGGCCATTCCTGTCCTGCAGTCCCTCATTTATGAGGAACACTGCTCACCCTGGCTGTCACTTAGCCCGTGTCACACACAGGAGAGTTTCAATGCTTCTTGAGATGATGTGTGATGTATAATGATAAATGTACTGAAACATTCATCAGAAGACATGGGGAGATGACAGGAGGGGGAACGTGTGAGAACACAGGGAACACACAAATCTTCTCTAGCACTGCTATTTTTTCCACACCATGTAAGTTCAAACGAAGCCTGTACTTAGGCCTTCCTTAGTCAAATACTTTATTGTTCAGTGTCACAGCTTGATGAAATAAACAGGAAAAAAAAATTAAAAATTCTCAAGTCTGTTTTGTCCATTATTTCTGCGTCAAAATCAGCTGGATTAAAAAAGTTTCTTTTCATATTCATCTTCCTTTTCATTAGTATGTCTTTGTCACATTATTCAGTGTGTGTATGAAATACTTCTGGGTTTTATCTGTCATTAGCAATGCTGAGAACTCATACAGATTCTTGAGCACTGTCATTTAAAGTAAGCATTAATGCTTCATGTTGAGTGATGGCAGTGACTGTGACAAAAAATTTTCTTGACATGCTAGTAGAGAAAGTATAGTACTTCTCCACATTTCTTGTGATTGCTGTAAACTAAATTTTGGTGTATTCACAAAGGCGCTTCAGAAGCCTGAATTCTTCTGGGAGCTCTTAAGGAACTTACAAATTTGCTGTATTTTTCTTTTGGTTAAAAAACCACATCATTTCAGAGTAAATATATTTAAGTCAAAAGTAGACTTGTTCTAATAAAATATTTAAGGTACCTAATTATTTTGAGCTGAGAATTTGAAACTATACATGTTAATGCTTCATTGCCGGTTCTGAAGCCCGTCCTGCTAAAATAACTAGCTTTAGTTGACTACTTTTCCTACTTTAAAAAGGTGGTTGAATACTCTTTTTTTTTCTGTGAAGGTTATGATCAAAATGATGAAATCTACTTTCTACAAGTATTTTCTTATAATTAGTTTACCTTTCTATGATCTTCTGTTCTTACTATAGCCATAGGCTGTATGGCAAGATGGCTAAAAGGCAGGACCATGTTTCTGCTAAGAAATACGAAAACTTCTGAGGCTGCATTTAAAAAACTTTTTATATCAAGGTATTAATACATCATTTAAATTAATATTTTTAAAGAGATACTAGAGAAAATAACACTAATAAACAGTGGCTTGAAGTTTTAACCTTCATGAAACAATGCAATGTCAACTGACTGCCTTTGGAAAGTATATTTATGAAATAAAAAAATCTGTTTCTAAAATGAACGACTTGATCTTCAGAAAAAAGTGCAGAGGGCTTTGGTAGCAAATCAAGAGAGCAAAATGTCTTTTCTCTACTTGCATCACAGTAATTCCTTTCTGACTGTCTGGATTTTATCTGTGAAATAGAGGGAGAAAACTGGTTGCCACATCAGTAACCATCAGTTGATTTGATATGGTGGAATAAAAGACTTTCTGAGAGTAAAGGACGAGAGAGATAAATTGAGGAGGAAAGCAATATCAGCACCTAGAAAAGCAAGCATAAAGTTAACACAGAAATCTGGAAGTAAGAAAAACTGAAGAGTACTACTGATTGCATGATGAAAAATGAAGAACATAACTGCCTACTTCTGCTTCTTGAATCACTGAAGAATGGTTTTTTGCATTGTATCTTCCTTCTGCTTGCTGGTACCACTGTTTTGTGTATGAAAAATTCTTAATAATTTGAGGAGAATACCAACTTTTTTAAAGAAAAAAAAGTCAATGTGTGCATGCAAAAATGCAAGATAATACTTGAGATTAATTTTAAGTTTTGCTGTCTTAGAAAAGTATGCAGCCTGTAAGAAAATTTATTATTCATTTTTGTGTATGTCCTTACTGCTTATATGACCCTACAACTTATCCCCCTTCATAAAAAGTCTGTATCTGCTCAGTAAGTCCTCCTAGATACCAAAAGCTGCTCATACGTTCTGATAAGCCAAGCTGATCACGTCCCAGAACCTCAGCCACTCCTCACACAGCAAGTGCTTCAGCTATAACGTGCTTGGAAGCCCACTGCTGAACCCAGTCCGGTTTATCAGTCTTCCCTGTGCTGGGTATAGTATCCAGATGTGCTCTCAAAAGTCCTGAACTGAGGAGGGTAATCCTTTTTCTTGATGTCCTAGCTGTGCACTGATGGATGACTTCCAGAGTGCTGCTGGCCATTTCAGCAGCCCTCACTGCTGGCTGACCCTCAACTTGTGTCTGCCAGGGCCCCAGGTCCCTTTTGTCAGAGCTGCTCCCAGGCAGGCAGGCAGGCAGACCTCACCCTGTGCCTTTGCACCAGTGCTTCCTGCCCAGGGGCAGCACCTGGCATTGAAGATCTCATGATCTTGAAGTTCATGAGATTCCTGTTGGTCCATTGCTCTATCCTGTTTAGGTCCCTCTGCCTAAGAGCCTTAATGGCCTCTGCCTGATGGCCTTAAGAGCATTCCCTCTAATTCTATGTCATTCTGGTGGTTCATTCCATAATTYCGGTGAGTTTTATAAACATATTGAACAAGTCATTCTAATGTTGTATTTCACTGAARTAGGTCACAAGTGATTGCTTTCTCATTGTCAATGGTAGTTACCAATGTCATATAGGAATCCCAGTTATGGAGTGGGAATATTTTCTTCAGACATTTTGCAAATGGGCAATTCGAAATTTAGTCTTTTCCTAAATTTACTTTGTGTTCTTTTTAATTCTCTGTCCTGTGGTTAAGGATTCACAATTTACCTATTTCATATTCGTTATGATTTTCGCCACTCTAAAAGACGTCCAAATTCAATTCTATATCCTCCCTTTGAAGTACTGAATGARTATATATTTTCACATGCACAACTGAGCTTTATTGTATGATTGACATTTAGTAATAATACTTTGAATTTTACACTTTCAGGATGACTATGGCAAAAAACATTCTTTCTGTCAAGGAAATTTTAAAATAAGACCCAGTTATGACTACTCTTTTATGTGTTATTAGGGGTTCTAATAATAGTAGGTATACAACAAAAAAACTTCTCAAGACCAAGAACTGGTTTCTTTATTTACTTAAACACCTTGAGCATGTTCATTTAAACATGAACCTATTCAGTACTTTGTGTATGAAACAAAACATGACTTGAGATTTTTCACCATCTCTATGACATGCAATATTAGTCAATCTTCAGAAAGATTAGATGTGGGGTTCTCTCTTTCTTGCCCTCTCACTTTTCTGATGCCATCTAATTTCTCATCACATTTTCAAATAGTGTCTCTAATAGAGACATTATCTTAATTTCCACTGCAGAATCAGTGGCCAGTTTAAATGCAGTTGAAATACAAATATTATTTTAATACCTTTCATTATAAAGGCTGGGAAGGTGGTARTATTTTGGAATAGGTTCTTAGATTCTAAAAATTTCTGTTGCCAGTATTCCAATATTTGTTTGTAGAAATGTGGAGATAAAATTCTTGACAGGAAGAAAGTCATCATTATTTATCTGTAGGAGGATGTCTCATATGCTTTGCTAATTTGTCTTGAAATTCTGTGCTTAATTATTTAAACTTTTAAATTGCCACTTAATTGCAATTAGCAGAACTCTATCACTGTTACAGTTTACTTCTGCTCATATTCTTCATTCTTTCTCCAGATGCAATACCTTTACTTGACTATCTTTTACCAAGAATATATATTTTTTTAGTTATATATAATTATGAGTACCAAGGTGATATGTTAATTTTACTTATTTTACTTCTAGTTTTTCTTTGTGGAGTAATGCTTACAGATATCAGAAAGATTGTGCAACCTCCTGATTACTGAGCATCCCTCATACAGTTAAAAGCATGTTTGTTCTCTCCTTTTGAATTCCTGCAACACTGCCATTGCTCTTCTTTGGATTTGCTGACTCTTCTTTAGAAATGCATCTCTCCAGATTACTGGTAGGAAAATTTAGGGAAAAAGAAATGTTATTTTCCTTCTCGCATTTCTGCTGTTTAGTGAGTGTTCCGAGTAGAGAAACGATGCGAGTCCAGGCTCAGGGATAAATGGAAGCGATTTAATAATCTTTCCAAAAGCTTTTATATGTTAGTTCGCAAAAGTGTGTTAAATGGCATAAGGTAATTGGTTTTTTGCCATCCACCCCTTGAGGGGATTGGTCAAGTTCTAAGACACCCATCTCTGAATGTTTTTCTAGTTAGAACCATAACAATCCTGCAAAACAACCTRCAGCTGCAAGAAGTTTACAAAACTGTAACATTGTTTTGAGTTACTTGCATGGGARAGACAGAACTCTCACAAAARTGCTGCAGAGAGCTGAAGAAATTCTCTGCTGAAGCTTTTTCAGCATCCATAAGTGAGCATATTGCACAACCACAAATGCCCAAGAGATGACCATTATATCTTCTTTTTTAGCTGTTACCTTTACCTGTTAYCTGATTGCTGTGACTTCAGTTCTTTTATATCAGCACTCTCATGTTGGATGCTACTTGTGTCACAGCCTGCCTGGTACTGGGTGTGATATTTGTTACCAGTTCTCATCAGGCTGAATAAAGACACCAGTCCCTGTGTCAGGGAACTCTTATGCTTTTATTGTACATTCACCTTAACTCCAGCAACCAGCCCACTGCCTTAGACTCAAATGCTGGCTAACAAGCCCTTGAATTTTACAACACAATTCTCAAAAGTGGTGGCTAACAAGCCCTTAATTTTTACACTACAATTCAATAAGCTCTCCACTCCCACAACAAACTTCTCAAAGGTGCTGGCTCACAATCCACAAAACACCATTTCTCAAAGGTGCTGGCTAATGAGCCACAACGCACTTCCAAAAGTTCATGACTCCCACAACAAACTTCAGTACCAAATATGGGAATATCATAGTCACACTTCACCCAGACAAAGCAAAAGAGGAGAGAAATAATGGTGGAAAAGAAAGAAAGGGGACAAAGAAGATCATCAGCCCTTAGATACCACGTTGTTCCTGCTGCATGAGTTATCTGGAGCTGTGGTAGCAAGACAAAGAAAGAGAAAGGAAAGAGAGGTAGTTACCCTGCTACATGCCTTTTATGTAAACTAGGGTTTTCATGCCATTTCATTCACTCATGTGCAGCGAGCCCTTTTGAGCCTTTCAGGAAGTGAAAGGTGAGGGGGAACACACATTAGCACAAGTCCCGAGGCAGAAAAGGAAGTTGGCTCAGAACAGTGCTGCCCCACCTCCATGGGACCCTCTCTTCCAAACACAGCTTTCCAGACAAAACACACTCATGACTGGTCCTCCACAACTTGACTTTCAGCTTCTGTGAAAGGCTTGGAAATTTCTCCCGTGGTGGGAAATGGACCCTAAGTACTGTCTAATTCTCTTATTTCAAGAAGCATTGATGTTGATACCAAAGAGAGAGAGGAGACTTTTGAGAGTACATTAGATACTTATATACAGTAGAAGAGGATATAAATGAGACTTTGGAAACAGAATTGTTGAGATTATTGGCATTTTACCACTTAAAAAGTATCTGGAATTTTGACTCCAAAATGCTACCTGACAAAGCTGATACTTTGAAAATTACCTGGTCTGTTATACTAATTTGCCTGTTGAATTAAGGAAGTGTATTTGGGTACGGCTGAGCTGGAGTTCATTTCCCCACAGCAGCCCTCACAGTGCTGTGCTCTGCATTGGTGGCTGGAAAGGTGTTGATAACACACCGGTGCTTTGGGTAGTGCTGAGCAGCGCCGGCACAGCACCAGCACTGTCTCTCAGCATTCCCCACATCGAGGGGCTGGGGGTGGGCAAGATCCTGGGAGGGGACACAACCAGGCCAGCTGACCCAAATTAACTGAAAGGGTATTCCATACCGTATGACCATCATCTCAGATATAAAAGCTAAGGAAAGGAGAAGGAAGTGAGGGCACTCAGTATTTATGACACTTGCCTTCCAGAGCAATTGCTATGCATGCTGGAGCCCTGCTTCCGGGGTGGTGGCCAGACATAGCTTGCTGATGGGAAGTGGAGAGTAAAAATTTTGTCTCTATTTTTTTTTTAGTTGTGCATATGCCATCTTTCATTTTTGTTTTAGTAAATTTCCTCATCTTAAAGCAAGGTTTGTTTTTTTCCATCCTTATTTCCCTCCCCTGTCTGGCTGAGAAGGGGATGTAATAGAGCAGCTTGGGGCACACCTGGTTTCCACCTAAAGTCAACCCACCACAGGAAGTATAGATTATTTCAATATAAGTCTCAAACCTGGATCTTCCATGTCTTTATACAATTCAGGATTCGTCATATGGCTTTTTTGAAGACAGCAATATATTTGAAGACAGCAATATATTTGAAGACAGCATCAAGGGCAGTGTGATTGTTATATTTAAGACTGCTTCTAGCTGCACTTGTTTGATTAAACTGCTGCCCCATTCTTGAATATTACAAAAATTTAAAAAGTTTAATTTTAAGTGCATAAATTCCAGCATCTAAAGGAGACCATTTTCTTCAATTGAAGTCTATTTTGAAGTGTAGTCATGGATTGCTGATGTCACTGCACAAGGCGTATTTGCAAGAGAAGGACTTATGTAATGGATAATGTAAGGGGAGTTTTCAAAAAGTACTTAAGAGATTAAATGCATATTTGCAATTACTTATACATTTTCTTTTTTAAGTAGAGTAAATCAGAGTGAGAGTTAGATATTTAAAGCATGAAGCCCTCAGCTTTAATTGTGGAGGGAAAGAAATACCTGTGTGGTGTTGAAAGAAGGGAGCAGTCTGGATTCACTTCTGCAATTCACTTTTCTTATGTTGTCTATATTAAAATTAGAAAAAAAAAACAACACTACAATGGTATATGACTGTCTACACATATATTTTTAYTTTATTGAAAAATGTTTATAAGATTCAATCATAAATATCTGCTTTATTTTGTGAGCAATGGTTGAAGCACTTTCATTCCAGTTTGTTTCTGTTTGAAACTTTGCATTGAGAAGTGAGCACACTGGCCAAAAGAAGGGAAGCTCTGGTTTCTGCTGGTCTCAGGGCAGTAGTAGCCTGCCTAACCTCCAGAGAGAGCATAAAACTAGGAGAAATAGTAAAATGACTTTTTATCTCTGTGTACCAGGCAAAAGAAGCATTTCCCTTTAGATGTGAAAAAGAAATCATATTTTACTAATGAATTAGTTTCAAACTGGTAGTGATAACTTATTGTCCTAGAAAGCCTGCAGCAGCATTTGTGATCTGTTCATTCCAAGAATCCCACTCCCAATTTGGAGTCAAAAGAAGAATTGGAAAGGTATGTCAACTAAAAAGGCTTTTCTCTTTTTTTTTTCTTACTTATATATGTACACATAGTGTAATTATTTTTCACTGAAATGCCTAATAAAGGACATAAAAAGCAAAAGAATTAATAATGGCAGCACTTAAATGATACATTAAACACATTGTTGTATAAAATATACAACATTTTAAAGTTTTTAAAATCCATGCTGACAGAGGAAGTTTGTTTGTGTTTTGTTTTTTTGTGCTTTTGGGGTTATGATTTTTTGAGGTTTTTTGTTGGTGTTGCTGTTGTTTTATGTAAGATTGTTTTCTGTTCGTGGCATTCAGACTTCAGAAGTATCTCAAAGGCCAAGCTGAGGAGCTAATGCTGAAGTGGTGTTACTTGCAGAAGGAAAGACAGTACTACGAACATCTTGGAAGCAGTTTGTATTTACAGCCTTCTTTAGCAACCCTCCAGGAATTCTACAGATATGCAGGACATCTTGGCAAGATTAATCTTACAGCTTCAGGAAAAGTAGGCTGATGAAAAGAGTCCAATGATTTCTAGAAACCTTCAATACCACAAAATGAATAATGCCAGGTGCCTGCAGAAGCAGTGTCCTCTCTCTATGGGTGAAGAAAATTCTTTTGTTCTGGGACGAGAGCACAGGTGCTGAGAGAAACAGAGCATTTAGGTTGCTGCTTTTTAGATTTACATTTAGTTTTTCTTGGTAGATTCCTTTATGACCAGTTGAAGGTTGTTGAATAATAAAAGATGAAGTTGTATTCAGGAGGTATAATGTTTTGAGCAGTCTCAATCTTCATAGTAGATAGAACTTCTGTGASAGACCAGTTCAATTAATCAAAATGTATGATTGCAGAGTTGTATACTCTGCTCCTCTGTAGTGTGCTATTACCTAGAAGGGTTCTCAGGATGATAGTCTCTGTCCAAAACCAGCTGAGATGTGCAATGAGACACTGCTGCTGGCCTAAAACTCTGTTTCCCACTCAATGCAGCTCTGTTCTTTCTAAAGGTTAATATATTTGCAGTAAACATATCAGCTTCTGCCCTATTCCCTCCTTTCATTTCATTAAAAAAATTAATATCCAGTTAATTGCTGATTAAAAGTTTTGCTGGATTTTCTACATAATTTATGTATCATTATGTATATGTGTCAGCACTGTACGCAAAGGATGTGACCTTACCCAAAGAGTACTGCAAAATTATGCTGCATGTTAGCACTTTGAGAAAGCTGTTTTAATTGAATGATGTTTGTTATTTTATCTTGCAAATACTTTTCCTGAGAGGATGAGGTAACAGAGAACAGCAGTGTAAAATTGTTTTATGAAACATGATAGTATGCTGTAAATGTTTGACCTTTCCATCATTTAAGCAATAAGACACTTCAGGGTGTGATGCTGAAGCATGATTTTAACACAGCTCACCTACACTGAGTTTAGTATGCATGCTGATATACAGTAATGGGCACCCTGGAGTGTTTCATGGAAGTATAAAATGCCAGATAAATTGTTAGGGGGGATTTCTTATGTCAATATTTTTTTTAAAATGATCAGCACAAAGCAGTATTTAAAAACAAAGCAAACAAAAAAGCCCACTTAACCATGAACGGCTCTTAAACAAATCCAAAAGTTTTCTAATTACTATTATTTATATCTATTTGTTGGTATTCAAAGCCAAATTAGCCTAGGAAATGTTGCCATAATCTTTAGTATAAATATATAATAGTAAAGAATGCCTGTCAAGAGTAACTAATTCAAGAAGATAAGCTAGCTAGTTTTGTAAATAAATGTAATTTCTAAAGAGGATTAAAGACCTATGGAATCCCTTTGCTTCCAAGTTTGGGTATTCTCAAACTACTCAGTAGCTCAGTAACAATAACTTATTGCTTCCCAGTGCTTTGACACAAATGTATATTTTTACCTCTTCCTCGTGTTTTACTATGTCCCTTGACACCGTGACTTGATAAAGCCTTTTTCATTTTGCCTCTTTTGCATGCTCCTTTCGTGTATGAATTCCCCTTGCCTCTTTATATTCAGTAAATACCTTAATAAGATTTAAAACAAAGAAAAATATATAAAAATCCCCCACCTAATAATTGAATTGGAAATCCTTCCATGTAGAGCTGAAATTGTCTTGTACTTTTATGCTGAAGCCATTATCCTATTTGTAGACCTGGCTTCTTGGGGAGTACTACATACCAAATTAAAAGATAGTTCAGGTCTTGTAAATGTAGGTAGAAGTATGCTCAAAAGAACAGAAGGACAGTAGGAAACTTGTTGTTAGGCTGTCATAGCAGTTTGTGTGTGCTCCTGTGTGGTGCAACAGCCTCTCCCTCACCCATGTGAGCTCTGATAATCTGTACATAAAAATCAGCTTTCCTGGGCATTATCAATTTGGAAAAAGCTTTCTCTTTAATATTTGAAAGCTCATTTTTAGTGGTTGATTCTCTGAACTATACTTTTTGAACTATAATTCTAAATTTTTTACACTTTTTAACCATTCCTTGGTATTTTAATATTAACGGTGCCAAAGGAAATTCTACAAGAATGCACAGAGAGAATTGCCACATGGGCATGTTATAACAAAACATACAACCGAGCAGCTTCTGAATAGGACAAAGATGCACATGACATACAAAATGTCATGTGTAGAGCTGGGTAAGGAACCCAAGGCTGACTTTGGAATTATTGACCACTGTGCCAAAGCAGTCTACATACAGATTTTGGAGCATCTAACCACCTTCCTATAACACTGTTTGTAGTTCACAGATCTGAAGGAAAAGACATATGCAGTGGAGGTGACGGATGCTCTTATTTTACAAAAGGCAGGTTCATGAAGTATGCCTTGCAATTGTAACAGAAGGGACCTCAGCCTGCTATTTCTTAGAGTCACTCAGTAATTTCAGGCTGGCACTTCAAATGAAATGAAGATAAACTTGGTTTACTGTGCTATAAAAACTTTAAAGAAGTGAACTTTCTTCCCAGTAGAGAATTACCATTACCAATAAGAAAGTATCCATCCCAGGATAATCCAACAGTCAACAATGTATTTCCATTCTGATCAGAAATTCTGGTTATTCAAATATTCAAACATCAATGTGGTATCTAGTATATTGTCTGAGCGAAATACATAGGATTCTCCTGTTTTTTGGTTTTACCTTTCTTGCTACTCTGCTTTTGTATGACTTCCACTTGATCAAATAGAAATGCACTCTGCTTTATTGATGAACAATACCCACATGGAAGGCACATTCTTGCCTTAGGAGCATAAGCTTGACCACAGGGTGYATTTATTTTAAATACCTGGCACCAGCCAAAATTATGCAGTGATGAACTTGATTACTGGTGGAAAGATCAGTAACGCAGTGCTTTTGCATTCAAGGCCCCTTCCAACTCAAACCATTCTGCAATTCTCTGACACACATTTACTTTGTGGAAGCAAGAGAATGAAGGTCTCACGGGCCTTTGCAGATCTGACTAGCTAAGAGACATTTGCAGCTAATGGTCTTGCCTACAAGACCAGCACAACTTTGTTAAGAAAGAAGTGGATTATTCCTGTCAGGCTGTACTCTGTACTCCTCATCAGAAGGATTTCAATCCTGTTGTTATTTACCATGTCCTGCTTGTCTGACACAGAACTGGTGCAGAATGGATTGTATAACCTAAAGGTGTATATTAACTCTGACCCATATGGGCAGAATTCATATCAGCAGTGTGACACATTGTTGCTGCTCTGTGTTCTCTGCTGTAGCTGCAGTAACACACTGCTGCTGTCCTCACCCCATCTAAGCTGTATTCTGGTTTTTTTTCCACACCACCATAACTTTTGATGAAAAGGCAGTTTGCTGCAACATCAAAATTACTTTTCCCTTCAGAAGGATCTGTGAGACAAACCTTTGTAAAATGTGTGCCCTGAAGAAGATATCATATTTAATAATAAGTTTCAAGAACAYKCATACATGTATACATGTATGCAAATTTCCTAACTGAGCTAGCAGAGAACAGTTTCTGATCAATAAAACTGCAGTTAAGATTAATTTCTTTTATACAGACATAATTTGTCTTATTGATCCAGTGTGTGCACACAACCTTTAAATTCCTGTTCATGTGCTGGTGTGTTTCGATTTTCCTTTTTTTTTTTTTTTTTTTTTTTTTGTGCGGTAGACAGTGGGGATAGGGAAAGTATTTCTGTACAAAATTGTAAATTGATTTCTGTACAAAAAAATACAAGCTGCCTTAAATATTACTGAAGTATAGCTGTAAGACATTGGGGCAGGTAATATGGATGCATGAGTGAAATGAATACAAGTTGGGACACTTCAAACAACATAGAAACAGAAAACTTCACTAGTGAACATGAAGTCTATTCTATAGTCTAATAGAATGTGTTAATTTTTGTTCTGGTTTAACCAATGGTCTGAGGCAAAAGCCCAAGCAGAAGAAAAGTTTAGATTGGGACTGTTAAACTAGAGACCACAGTTTTTTTGTCTGGTTGTCTAAAACAGTTGCAAAGGATATAAAGAGAGTGAAAAAGATATATTAAATGGGCCTAGTGCTGTGGAATTAAATTAAAATACTGTGATATATCAATAACTGAAGCTGGGTTATTAATTTTATTAAAACATATTTTTATTATAGAAGAACAGACCCCTATCCAGGTCAGATGTAATCAAGAAAAATGTTAATTGTCTGGAAAAAGTAGGATGGTCTGACTCAAAGCAAATAATTACTGGGACAAGACCTTTTTAAATAAGAAGGAGAATGAAGACAAACATTAAATTTCATTACTAAGTGATAAATGACTTATGATTGATTTAGTTTTCACTACAGTCACACATTTCAAAATGTCACATTTACACTCAAATAACCTTTTCAGGAAGAATCTGTGTGGCATGTATAAATATTTTGYTAAGTGGTCTCATGCTTCACTAAGTTCTCTCCATTTGCAATTCATTATTTTGTTCATTTAAATGACAAGTGCTGTACTAGCTTTTTTAACAAAAACAAAGAAAAGTTCTCTGTTTTTTAAGATATGAAAATAAATTCTTGCTCCAATATAATGCAAGCTATAATTAAACAAGGATAAAAAAAATATAGAATTTTCAGTCTGAAACAGTTTTCAAATGGATTTTTTATTTGTTATACAGACCTCCTACCAAAAGTTGGTTAGGGGTTTTTTTTTTGTTCTTTCCTTTTGTGTTTTGGGTTTGTTTTTTGCTTTTTTTAAAATGAAAGATAATGAAGAATTCTTTAAAGGAAATGGTAGATTTAGATATAAAATTGTGTCACATAAATACATTTGAGTAACTTTTAAGAAGCCTTTCAGCTTGCATGCGAATTTCTCACCATCTTGTGGTGGCATGTCACTGAAAGGTCATAGAATCATTTAGTTCTAATTTCTCTGACAATTTTTCAACATTATGTTCCATCAACCTACAATATTCAGCACCACAGGGCACTAAATAATAATGTAGATTTATGTACTGCACAGAGAGCAGGGAAGCGGGAGAAAAACGTGCAAGGTACTACACTACATTTGTTTCTTCCTGCGATGCTCATTTGCTTGTTAGCAGCAAATCTGTCACTATTCTTGCAAAGAATTTTTAGTGTGAAGTTTTAAAAACAGTATTATTTTACAGCAAGCTTCATACTTGCAGTTATGACAGAAATAAATCCATAAATTTTGAGGGAAAGTAGGAAAGGCAAGTTAGGCAAAATGTTCTGCCTGCCCTTCAGGCACTTACCAAAGAAGTGGTGAAACACTGAATTCTTTAAGGCCTATAAATTTTATATTTCAGTATAGAAGTTATGAAGCACCACATGCTTAGCTGCTCTTCTTGATGTGCACCTTAAAGTGTTTTCAGAGAGGAATCAAGTTCCCAGAGGAAAAAATACTCATACCTGAATTAATCACATGTATTTGTGCTACAGTCATGGAAGAGTAAGGTACTTCCTCAGTGTGATTGATTGCATCACAGAATAAAGAAGCAAATTAAATATGATGAAACATGTCCCAGAGGTGTGGTTTTGATTCACTAACTGTAAAAGACGACTGGGTGATTGGTTCAGGTGAGCAACCAAAAATAATAAAAGATAAACTATAGTCCTTTACCTTATGGCCTGTAATTGGCTACTCAATTAAAAAAAAAAATAAAAAAACAACCAAAAGCTAACCAACTACCACCAATAAAAACCCTCTAATCCACAAACCCCAAGCACCATTTGTAACACTTGGAATCCTTAGAGAAAAAACGATGCTAAGATAAAGAAGTTTTTGGTGTAATAGCAATTTCTTCTTGGTCTTCAGCCAAGATAATAATATTCTTTGTGTTTAGGTAAAGTTGAAAAGGAAAATGTCCAAAACAGGATAGACTGTACGAGCAGATGTAGAAACAGAGTGATGTAGATTTTACAATCAGAAGAAAGCTCTTACAATTAATGGACAACTATCAAAACAAGAATATTGGGGGGAAAAAARTCAGCTACTGTTGCCTTTTAAATCCAGAAGGCAGAGACTGTTCTAAATATGCAATATCGTTTGAGCTAAAATGTGAAGAAATATTGTTGACCTGAAATTATTTCTTTATATAAAGAGCATCTCTGTCAGCTCAGAATTTGGAGCTATGTTAGCCTGCTTGCTCAGTATATAATTATCTATTTATTTACTAAATTATTACAATGAAAAGAAGAGTAATTGGTTATTAGAATTTTGATAGCAGCACTGGTGGGGAGAGACCATTAAAAGTGTCTGAAACAAAGAAAAGCATCCTCTTATTGCAGACCTAAGAACCTGAAACAGAAAAAAGAGAAATATCTTAATATCTTAAATATCTTAACCTGTCTGAGGGTTACCATTCCTCAACAAAAAATACATGCATATCACATCATGAAGGATTCCTGTCCTTTCCTTTGATCTCTTCTTATCTAAGATCAAATGACAAACTCCTGCAAAATATATTTAAAACATGTTAATAAAATATTTATACATGATAATAAAACATTTAAAATGATAATAAAACATGATAATAAAATATTTAAATCAGTCTGTAATCAGTGCACTAAAAATCAGTATTTGGTTCTCGTATAACAACTGGGTCTTTCTAAAATTGCAAGACACTGAAAATTATTACTCTCAGATTTTTCTGTTATTCTTTTAGCATAGAAGTTACGAATGATCACATAAATCATGGCTTTAGTTTGTTGCAGGCTAGTACTAGTACTTTAATAAGTAGTATACATAAAATACACAGTTTTAAAGCATAAACATCTATGAATATCAACATGCAAATCAAAACTTCAGCCTTTATTCTGTTTTCAGTGTATACTGAGACACTGTGCTTTTTAATGCACAAAGGTAGTGCAGGAATGTACTCAGCCTTGAGATTTCTTGCCTCTTGTGCTTCTAAACCATCAACTTACATGCTGATCACACACTTGGTAGATAGATGGGAATTAATAGTAACCTTACTTGATGAAGTGCATAGGTCAAGCACGCAGAATTGTTCTTTGAATTTTGTCTTGCTCTGTTTAGAAAACTATGCTGGTATTCTGTTCTGAGGAGGAGGGGCCCATGATTTACCTAAATAAAARCACAATTTCTGAAGTACTGATGCACTTAGCTGCAAAAATCAAATAAAAAAGATTCTGTCTCCAATGACTAAATGCGCATCACTACTCATCAATTAGATGAGTAGCGCGGAGCTATTTTCTAGTAGCATGTATTGATGTCTTGAATAGTTAGTAGATATGGCTATGAAGAATTTCAGTGCTTAATAGAAATCCTTGCTGATGTGCATTATAAATGCCCAGCCCTGCATTTTCTCTCTCTCCCATTACCCTTAGCTCTGTTCCTTCCTGTCACCCCAGATGTGTTTGGATTTCTTAAACTCTTTCACAAGGACTCAAATCCTTCCTTCTCCTGCAGTCAATATGAATTTCTGCTGGTTTTGAGCTCTTTGTGAAGGCTGGAGAAGTTGAAAGGTCCTTTCTCTTTAGAGGCATGAATTAGTTTTAGGTTTGCACTGAACAGTTAGAAATAAAATTCTGAAAGAGTTATATAATCTGTATATTTTGTATATATAACAGGAATGAAAAAGGTAGGAAATTTGATAAGTTTGTTCAGAAATATCAAAGGAAAAGGATAAGTTGTATGGACGAGGGAGCAGTTAAGATATAGACACTTAAAGCCACAGAATCAGAGAATCACAGAGTGGGTCAGTGGGTTCTTGAATATCTCCAGTGACGGAGACTCCACACCCTCTCTGGGCAATCTGTTCCAGTACTTGGTCACCCGCACAGTAAAGAAGTTCTTCCTCATGTTCAGAAGGAACTGCCTGTGCATCAGTTTCTGCCCATTGCCTCTTTTCCCATTGCTTGGACCATCAAGAAGAGCCTGGCTCCATCCTCTTGACACCCTCCGTTCAGATCCTTATACACTTTAATGAGGCCCCCTCTCAGTCACCTCTTCTTGAGGCTGAACCAGCCCATCTCTCTGCAGGAATGGCATAGAATGTTATCTTCTGTCCTGGGAAAAGGAATGAGAAATACGAGACAGCTGTGGGTGAATGATGATACCTATTCGTTTCAGTGTAGCTTTATATACCATATAATATAAGTCTAATAGAAATAAGGAGTTAGCCAGAACTTCAATCATTCTAAATCTTTCGGTAGTACTGAGTTCTTCAATGGAGCCCCAAAGTATCACAAAACCTGGAATTTTTCAGTTTACAATCCAATATAATATTATATTGGATTATAATATTATATATTATAATCCATATATATATAATTATATAATATATAATATTATATAATCCAATATAATATTATCATATTTTCAATTTCTAGTAGGATGATTATGTAGCATATTAGAACAAAAGGTCTACCTATATACACATCTCCCTGCCTGTTCATGGATCACTGCAAGGTGGACTGTGCTTCTAGGCCTAATTTCAGTCTGTACAGCATCTGTCTGGGTTACTGCAAATTCTGCAAAATTCTCTTTTGATTTGTTTTTCCTGTCCCCACAGCAGCCTGCCCGTTTTTGCATGAACTGTCTGGTTGCCTGTGCAATGACTACTCGCTGTAATTGGCAACATGGAAACTTCTCCTCTGGTGCATATTCATTAACCCCAGGAACATCACTGCCCTCTTTCCACATCTACCTTCTCTGGTCACTCTTCTCGAACGAAAAAAGCACATAACAAGAAGCCAACACCTAGAAGAGCTACTGTTCATCAGGCTGCCGCTGTGCATACCAAGTCTGTTATAGTTAAGGGTTAGAATTCCAAAGAAACAGCAACATACATGATGGAGGGTAGGGATTCATTGGAAACAAGTAAATATAATCCAGTCAGATATTAATCCCAGGCCAAATCCTGCAGCATCATTGGTGGAAGGCTTGACTGAATGAGGCTGGATAGCTAGGATCTAGCTCTCATGTACTATTATGGCTTGTTTTCTGTGTTGCAGTTTGAGTATGTGGATAGTATAGGCCTGAATAAGCGTTTGATTTTTAAAAACAGTTTTCAGGGGATTAAATCTGTTGTTGCTGTATTGGCACAGAAGATTCATCTCAGAGTCCTTGGAAATTTTGCCTACATAAGGCCTTGAAATTAATAATGCTTTAATGCAAACACAGAATTGTAGAAAAGGTCAAGTTGTTTTTTCTAAGCTACAGCAAGCCCAGTACAACTAGCAAAATAATTCTGCCAGACAGACAGGCTTGTCTGAAACTTATCCTCCTGCCAGTGGAACAGAAACACGATGATGGTGCTCTTCATAATATAATTAGTGAGAAACATTCAGTAAATTGCTGAAGAAATCTTCTGTCACAGTAGTGTATATTCAACCCAATAAAACAGGTGGCATTTGGACCACTTTCTGTGGGAGATGAACGCAAGGAGACTGATGTAACATGGGCTAATATGCACAATGATGATGATTTAGCATGCTGTGCATTTGCTGTAATTACTTGGTAGGAGTACTGTGTTGTACCAGACCAGCCTTACATTTCTATAGCAGTTTGAGAAACTTCTCTTTTTATTTTATTTTTGAACTGAGGCTAAAATAAAACTTTCATAGGTGTGTAGTAATGTTGCTTTACACAGTTTGGATTCCAAAGCAATTGAAAATGATTGGGGTTTGTAATTTACGGTTTACTCTTTGGGATACCAGTGTGTTTATTTCACCATGGGGAAAGGTCATGGAGAAGAAACAGAAAAGAGATGACGGCAGCAGTTATGAAGCAACTTATCGTTSTGTCAAAAAATAATTATTGTCATAGGGGTCTGTCTAATCACTGATGTTAGTGCATGCATGCATACTGTTTTTATTTTCTGTGAGTGCTGGAAAAGCAGCACAGTCCTCTTATAAATTTTTATGGGCTTTTCAAAAATACCAGGTTTTCTGGTAAATATATGAAATTACTTTAGATGTCTGCCTTTACTCTTGATGTGATTTTGGTAGTTTCTTTGGGGTATTTCCCCCCCCATTTGATGAATTACCATGGAAATGATTTGGAGGGAGTTGTTTGTTTCCTTATTTTTTTCTATTACAATTATTTTAGCAGCATTCAAGTAAAATATTTCTGAGTCAGACTAAGACTAGAAATATAGGAGAATGATAGAATGTAATCTACCATAGAATAATACTAAACAAATATTTCACATGTTTCACAAAATAAATGAAATGGATATAAAAAGCAATTCTCTTTCGTCTACGATTTCACAGCAATTACAGCCTCATATTTGCCTCATGAAACGCATGATGCTTTCCACCATGGATTTTAGTCTCCATTGATCAGGCTACAGTTTACCCTTCAGTTTTTCCTGTGTTTTTCTGTTAGTTGCAATTATTTTTCTCAGAAGACAAATTTATGTTGTAAATATATTTTCTTCACTGGAAATAAATCTGCTGACCTTAAGAAGATGGCAAGCAAACATAGGCTTCCCTTTTTGCTGCCCAAAGAGAAGTTACTTGATCAATTGATGTATGTGTCTGTGAGTCTGTAAAAATCCTACTTTTTTCCCTGAGAAAGAGAGAAAATGTGACAATCTAATACCTTTATGCAAGTCTCTCTCTATGTTTTGTTGTGTGGTTTTCTTTGGTCTTTTTTCTGGGGAGATCTGCATTTTATGGTTCAGTTGTATTTCCTTTGCAACAGGCATCCATTTTGCTCAAACGTTAAATCCTCAGGATTACTTTCTCTGAAGTCTTCAGGAGCAATCRAAATGCTAAACACTCAGACTAACTGGCAGAGGCAGACTAAAGCAAAACATGGTATGAGATGCCCTCATGAACCTGTAATAGTAAGATACAGTGTGTGAGAGCAGGGGTCGTGTCAAGGTACGGCACCGCTGGGACTGTGCGTGTGGCTGTAGTTGTTTCCCTCAAGAGCAGAGTGGCAGAGTGAGATCTGCATGCATATGATTTTGCCATTAGCCTGTGATGCCCTGGTACCTGTGGGGCCAGAGTCTGGTCCTGGTCTGGGTGCTGCTGGCCACCCCAGCTGTGGGGGGTGGGTGACTCACCTCCCGAGTGTGAGCTGGGTCTKCACAGTACCAGCAGCAATGTGGGCTGTGCTGGGGAAAAGCGCAGATATAGACCCAAACAAACCCAAGGCTGAGGAGGAAGAAATCACTGACGCTCTGCCAGACAACGGGAGGAAGAAAYCCTAACCATGAACCTCTTCTGACAAAGATTGTGAGTGTGATCTTCTCTGCTTCCCCCCAGGGCTGCTGTTTGAGGAAGACTGAAGCTGTTCACCAGAGGATGCAGAAGGGCATTGCAAAGGTGATCTCAATACAAACAAAAAGAGGTCATGGTGCTTTAAAAGAGGATATTGTTAATGAGGATTTACTGTGGCAGCTGGACTGTGCATATTAGTGTTACTGGACCAGCCATAACTGCTGTGGTTTTGTTAATTTACTAATGCTTTAATTAGGCTGAYGATGGTTTGGGCTTGTCTCACATATATATGCTGTTTTCTCTTTTTGTCAGCAAAAAGATTCTGAGCGTACCACTAGCTAGCCTAGTTGCTTTAGATTTAACTAAATACCTGAGTATTCTGGTTTATATTCTAATGAAATCTGACTTTTGAGAGTGTTTTCTGTTCTCATTATACAGAAACAAGTGACATGGGTCTTTTTCAGGCTCCTGAGTCCCATCACTATAATCATGTACAGATCCAATGAAACTTGTCCACTGTTCCACATCGGTGGGTCCCCTCTTGAAGTGTGACATYGTTTAGAGGAAGAGAAAAAATTATCTCCTATTAGATTATTTCAGAGACATTTTACAGTTTAGTATATTTTCATGTTCTTCTGTCTAGAAAATACAATACATTAGGGCACCCTGAAAACCTATGAATATGCCTTTAAGTGTCCTGTTGAAGGAAGGGAACTGCTTTCAGTATTCTGAAACAAGGAATGGCAATTACATTTTCCTCTCCCACAACACACAGCAACATACAGTTACTACATACAGTGATTTTTTTTTTTTTTTTTGTCCTGGAGTTCTATGATAAATCACATTTTCAATCTGTGCAGGTCTGTATCTTGTTTCTCTTTGGTTTTGCATCTATGAAATCCTAGAGTATATTAACATTTAGGGTACAACAGAAGCTGCTTTCTGTGGAAAGTTGTTTTTTATTTTTTTCTTTCCAGTTTTATACATATTGGCTTATTGTTGAAAATAGAGCTTGGGAAGAGGTTTTAGTTATCATGGAAAGTGCAACTTTATCACAAATTTAGTGATCAGTTAGTTTATTTTTTACCGATTTAGCATCATTATTTATACAATATGTCTTTATGCATGTATAGACAGAGCGAAGCTGCCTACTGTGTTTGAGCAAGAGAAGAAATAACTCACCAAAAGCTGGTATGCAACATTTCATGTGAAGATGATTTTTGTATTRGAATGTATTAAAGGAGGAAAGGCAAATTACTTTGAAATTTATTTTCTAGAAATGATAAATCTTTTGGGAAATTGCCTGGATATTACTCTTTTTCCTAGTAATTATGGCCTCAACCTCTTGAAGCAGTCTGATAATCCTAAAAATAGTTCTTTTTCTCAGACTAGGAAATTCCATTCTAGATTATTTTCACTACAGAACATCTGCTTAATATTCTTCAAAAATAAACTTTGGTAGAAAATCTGCTACTGTGAAAATTTCATGGAGGAGATCTGTCTACAGAAAAGCCTACTATTGATGAAAAAATCCATGAGGTAAGCAAGAAAAAAAAAAAAAATTGGAGCAAGGGGAATTTTTGTGTGTCTATATCATCATATTCCAGTTTATTATCTCTTTTTCAGTATKGTGGCTTTTTTCTCAAATGTCATATTTTTCAGATACTGTTAGGGAGTGGGGTTTGTGTTTTAAGAACTGCTTCCCTGTGTGCATTCCTGAACTCATTAGTCTGAASTTTCTTCAGTCTTGATTGTAGGTGAGTTCAGGGTGGTGTGGCCTTTGGGGAACAGTTTACTGTGAGTAAACAACTCAGTATTTATAATAACTTCATGTATATGAGCGCATCATTCCTTCACAAACCCATGTCAGAATGACTCTGGAAGTATCCCTCAGTTCTACTCAAAACAGTGACTAAGCTTAAGTTCCGGAGTGAAAACATACTACAGTTCCCATGACAGCAGCTGAATTAAAAAATGACTCATAATCCTAAATGTTTGCTTATTGGACACCTATGAAGGTTTCTTAGTGACTGTCTGAAGGTCATTACAAACTTCAGACTTGGAGAAGCCTTGGCATTATAGAAATTTTTCTGTGGAAAGTGAGGTGAAATGCTCTCTTTATACAAGAATACTTAAAAAAACCGCAAGAGGAATCTTCTGATCTAGGTGGTCTCTTAGGTAAACATGATTTTTCAGTGGTACTGAAAATGTGAGGAGAAACAACAAAATTGTGAGTTTTTCATTGCAGTTTSTCTGCATAAGAAGGATCTTACAGGCATGTGTACTCTACATGAATCTCTCTGTTCATGTTGCTATTCGTTTTCAYGGCATAATTATTCACATTCTACATTTTTAAAGTGATCTAAATTTGTCTACAGTGATACTACAATGAAATTATTCCAAACGGAAGAGCAATAGCTATTGTGAACTTTTAGWCTTTGCTTTTTCTGACCCATAATGTCAAATTAATTTTTTCTTGTGACTGGTTTAATGGCTTAATGACCTAGAATTTCAAAAGGAAATGGGAACCATTCAGATCCTGTATAGATAAATGGTCTTCTGCTGGCCTCTAATGGAGAWGATAAATCTGAAAGTACCTTGTAGCCAATGGCATGTTCATAGCTCAACAGAGCAAGAAGACATAGTAATAACACTGTGATAATACTGTCATCCAGTTAAAAGCAACTATGCTGTATGATAGAATGTGAAGAAATTTACGCTGGAAAACAGGTGTCCAAGAACTGACTTGTTTTGCAATCTTAAATCAATTTTAGTTCGAAAAATCTGTTTCTACTTTTAAAACTTAGGAATTTTAGACAGAAATGGAGAATTTATGTGCTTGTGTACCTGGGTGTTGTACTAGAAAACCCTGCACTTTGTGAGCTGTTGCTAGTGTGGAGTTAAAACATTATAACGGTTAGACTGACAGATTGAGCAAGAGATTCTTCATACGGGATCTTCAAACTTTGGTGCAAAGGAATAATGTCCACCTCTGCTTTGTCATTAATTCATAGATCTATAATATGGTGGAGGAGACAAAAACATGCATGGAGTACCAATTTTCACTTTTAAATGTTTTTTTCAAGATCAAAAATCAATATAGTATTGTAGAGAGTGATCCTGTGGCAAGCCAGCTCCATRTGTGGGTATCTTAGAAACATAGAATAGCTGAGGCACCAGAAGGCCCCTCTACAGATTATTCAGTTGTGGGAGTTGACCCTGGCTGGCAGCTAAGCCCACATTCCTTTTCTCATTCATGCACCCCCAGCAGGATGGAAGAAATAAGTGAAAGGGCAAATAGGAGAAAATTTGCATGTTGAGATGAAGATAGTTTAACAGGTGAGGAAAAAAAAAAAAAAAGATGACCAAAGGCAATCACTCACCRAGTTCCATCAGCATACTGATGCCCAGTCAGTCTCTGAGCAACAGCTGCCTTGAAAAGAGTACCCCATCCCCATAGTTGTATTACTGAATAAGATGTTATATTGTATGGAATATCCCTTTGGTCTTTCACATCTGCTGTCCTGGCTGTGTTCCCTTTCAACTTTTTACCCGCTCCCAGGCTACCCGCTGAGGGAGGGGAGAAGATAGAGTGAGAAACAGAGAAAGCCTCATTACTGTGCAAGCAGTGCTCAGCACTAGCTAAAACACTGATGTGTTATCAGCACTGTGTTGACCCCARATCTCAACCTAGCGCTGTATAGGCTGCTATTAAGAAATGTAATTCTGTCCCAATCTGTACACTCCCAATGCTGTACACAGCATGGGAGCCCAGATCTAGACATAGCACTGCAAATGTGTCTAACCAGGGCTAAGCAGAGGGGAGTAATCACCTCCACTGACCCGCTGGCAGCAATGCTCCTGCAGTATTCCAGGATGCTATTGGCTGCTTCTGCTGCATGGACACATTGCTGGCCCATGGTCAGCTTCTTTCCCAGGACCACAGGTCCTTTTCTGCAAAACTGCTAATTGGTATATCAGCTTTCCDTTTTAATTGGGTACAGTTTACCTGCTTTGTGCCAATTGGTTTTGGGCTAATAACCTGATATAACTCCATCAGCCTGAATTTCTTGTTAAACTCCCAGCAGCTTTTTAATCTGTTGGACAGTTCCAGCAAAATTTCCAGTCCTTTAGCTGCTCCAAGAAACAGACAACAGTTTGCCAAACAGCACATGTACCAGTTGACTATGCATATAGCTCTGAACTAGCCAGAGTGTGATTAGCAATCGTCCAGTGAAAAGAAACCCTTCTTTGCAGGAGCGTCAGTGAAGAGAGCTGTGTATCGCGCCGCAGAGAAAGGCGGGCACTAGTGACGCAGAGGGAGCTGGCAAGGACAGGAAGATTATGTGCTGGGAGACACAGTACAGGAATCTGTTTGAAACCATGCTCCATTAGTTACTCTGCTCACAGAACAATTTGCTAAGCTTTTTGCATGTATAAACGTTTATTTAACTGAAACGCCATGCTCTGCTTTCACTGTAAAGAGTGTCAATGCCTCATTGACTCCAGAAGGTGGTGCTCTCTGCATTTATTTTAAAAGTTACTATGCCAGAAACAACTTCTATCCAATTCAGCCTTTGTTGGTTTGTAAATTATTGAGGATACCTTTGCAATAGGATCTGCTAATGCAGCCTTGCTCCTGAGGCTTTCAAATTTTCAAATAATTTGCATAAAATTTTCCACATGGGAGGTTAGAAAATGCACAACTTCTCGAGTAATCTTACATTAATATAACCTGATATGTTAAACCAATCTCAGAACATACATATTAGATTTTAAAAAGACAAATAACATTAGAATCAATCACTAACTGCAAAGCTTACTTTTTAATAAAATAATTTCTAAATTCCACTGTTGTGATGATTCTTTACGGAAGAKATAGGGTCTTTGCTATAAATATTTATGTATGGTTTAGAATAGTGTACAAAGTATGCATGTAACTATAGATTCTGATGTATTGTGTGAACTGTAATATTAAAATCAGTATGAGAAATTATGCTTGTCAGTTCTGAAGTACATCCTCAAATTTATTTCAAACTTCATATTGCAGTGCTATGTTTCTGTGTTTGTAATTGATTTGCTACTCCTGTACAATTAAAAGCAGTAACATTTTATAGCTTTTTGTCATTCTTTTCATCCTGTTTCCAGGGAAGATACTAATACAGCCTGGAAAAAATTTTAGCTTGTGTATACATTTTACATGCCTATCACAGTCTGTGAAATATTGCAGGTAATTCACTTTGTGCAGGGTGTCAGAACAGATGACAAGCTAAATCTGAAAAATGCATTGGATTGCTGCCTACCTGTAGTCAGTAATCACAACTGTTCCTGATCAGCCTCTCAGGTACRGGCATCACAAGGTTTTACACTACTTTGGTGTGCTGGGGTAACCCAAAAAGTCATTGCATTCCGTATACATSTGTGCCCAAGAATTGCTACTGTGTCTTTAAAGACCTGCAGTGCAGCAGGAAACAGAATGGCGAGGTTGGGGATGGTATCACAGGCCTTTTTAAATTCTGCTCTGGCACACAGCTTGAGCTCTTTTGGTGCATGAATTTTGCCTCACTTGTTTTTTCATCTTTGTCTTAGGCAGAGCYCTCTCTGGCCACTTGGTTTGGGTCTTGGTTTCTTGCCACATAGGCAAGGCAGTGCGAGCAGAGGCTTCTCCTTTTTGGGTTCWCTTTTGGTTTTTTTTCATCTCTTTTTTTTTTTTTTTTCCTTTCTTTTGTTTTTGGGGCAAACTCAGCAGTTTTGTATCTGATGGTTATTTGCTGTTATTTCTTGACTCTTGCTTTTTCGCTTGTTAGTAAACTGKTATTTTTTCACTTACATCTACTTGTATTCATTCCTTATTGGTGGAAAGGGATTGGTTGAACTTATGAAGAGAGGCAACTCATTCCAGAGTGTTCTCCTTTAAATTGTCTCAAACCAAGGCATTTGGCTATTTTGATACAGTTAGTGCTGTGGTTTCATGTCTGGGGTTTCTGTAAGAAAGCAGAAAGATGTAGGAGTACTATTCAGAAAACTTGAGTAAGGAATGCAGGAAGTGGAAAAAGACATGTATTATAGACTAGAATTAGAGAGTAGATGAAATTGGAAGGAATCTCCCTAAATCATCTAGTCAGACTGTTCAGAATAAGGTTGACTTTGATGCTGGATATGGCTTTTTAGTTCAGTCAGGTGGCTCAGGTTTCATAAGATCTTCCTGAGTAACCTGTTCTGGTGTTTGACAGACATTGTCAATTACCTTTTTTGAACATCCAACTGGAATACCAGTCGTTGCAGTTTTACCCATTGTCCTTCTTTTGCCAAGGACAAAATTATGTATTTCCAAGAAAATGCTAATTCCAACTTCTCTGCAGCCATACACTGAAGTTGAGGACAGCAGTAAGATCCTCCTTTAGCCTTTCCTTCTTTGGGCTGAACAAACCCAGATCTCCTAACCAATACTTTTGTGTCCCATATTGCAGCCTCAAATCATCTTGGTGACTGCTATCTATTAGGAGTGATTGAAGTGYGAACCACCAGGACTCTCCTGTGATGTTCCACATTTCTCATGTTGCTCTGTTGCTCTTCTTTTGAAATATGCAGCTTACACTTAATTTTAATATATCTGTGTAAAGTATTGCTCTACCCCATGCATGTAGGTTCTCTCCACTGTGTAGACCTTAGCAATGATTTCTTGAGTTCTTGAGTGATAAAATAAAAATCCAAATKAATATTTCTTGTCAGAATTCTCTTCAGAACTTGAGTTGCATGAAATTAAAATATGCTTTATCACTGCCAAGCAACATTTTTAGTTACTGCTTTAAAATTCAAGAAGACAGCATGCATGTTAAAAAGAAAAAAAAAAAGGGCGAGAAGAAAGAAGAGTCTCCTTAGATATTATATGAAAGAGGAGACTTTAATTTTCTCTGTATATATCTGTTTAGAGATGTATAAAGAATCAGCTATGCCAACTTGTTTAGTTTAGGTATTTCTAAATAACCCTGAAGAGTCCATGATAAAAGCTATAATCTGAAAYACTGCTATTGTTGATTCACAGGATATAAATGAACAATGAAACATTTAGGTGCTGTTTTGACAGGTAGGATATGCTTATCACTGATGAATAATGGTAGGAATGGATTTCATAAAGTCTTAGTACATAGAAGAAATTATTCTCCCCCTTTTTTTCCAAGATTATTTCATTTCATATTGTGACCAGAAATCAGAAATTCAGAATTTAGAAATTATAAAAATGTTTGCACCAGAAATTGCCATGCACTTTCCAGTGGCTCAGGGTGCCCTCTGAGTTGAGAAACAACAGTGTACTTAAAAGCTTTTTTGTCCAAATCACCTTTAAAAACAAGATAAAGCATGATGTAAATTCAGTCTCAGATTCTAATGGAAACTCCAAATTGCCTGCTTCTTAACTCTCAGTATGAATATTTTCTTTCAAAATCTTTCAAAGTTTTCAGTAGATTAAAAAGACCACTTCTCCTTATTTTTCTTACACTTTGACTTTTCTGCCATTTTTTTGTGTTTCTCAAAGTTCAGGGCTACAACATTGGACTCATGGTCAAGGTTAATCTGACCTCTCATGGGGTACAATTTGGATTGACATGCCATAGTGTATATAATAAAAGGCCAGATAGGAAAATCTTCAGAAAATGATTTCACCATTTATAACAAGAGTTTGAAGAACTAGAAATGGAGTGAGCAGGTTGTAAGTTTTGCCTGGTATTTGAGAGGTTGGAGAAAGACAATGCTGAAAATTGTACTTCATTGTAGAAATCTAGAAGATGATTTAGGATGGTTTGAATGAACYGTGTAATTAAATTTGAACCACTTTACCTTTAGATCTCTTTCATAGCTGCTAATTCTCATTGCGCTGTGGCAGCACAGTCATTATTGCACTGAGAAGTCACCTTCTTTGTGGAAAGAATGGTTTCCAAAAGAAGTCCAGAATGTGCCATTTCATGGTCCAGCAACCTAAAGTGACCCAAAGATTGTGTAACATAAGAAGGAGCAAACTTTTTTTTTGGTCAACACGGTTGATTGACTTTGAAAAATTAACACCTTTGTCCAGTCTATTTTAGAAACATTTTATTAAMCTTCTGTGTGGACAAACTTTTCAAATCTTAGTCTCATCAGCAGTAATTCAGATTGTATAAAACATCAAAAGGAGAGGTATCAGAACATCCCTTCTGTTTACTTTGACAAGAACTAAGAATATTTATTTTATTTTATACAGGACAGAACTTYCCCAATTTGGAGAGAAAAAATTGTATCTGTGACTCTTAACTATTCTAACTCAAAAAATAAGTCTTGGGAACTGAAAGAGTCATAAATATAATAAATGTAGGAACTGGCATAATCTATCTACTGGCATAGTCTATTTAGTCTCTTTTCATTCAGGAAGCCTAATAATTCAGTATGAATTGAAAAAGCSGTATRATTGTTAAGAATAACTTTTTGTAAYAGATATAGAAAGCTTGTTTTGGATAGTGAAAAAAAATCAATGAAATGTTTTTGTTATTAATCATAATAATGTTTCACTTATCTGAATAATTAAAACTAATAGTCTTCATTTTGAAAACAAAACCAAAACCAACACCACCTTGCGTTAAATAGACCAAAGATAATTCATGAGWATCATTTGGTCTCTCGCAGTAACCTACATACCTCAATTCTTTCAAGATATGCAGGTTTTAATTCTTATAAAATGGAGATAGAGGTTCATAAAATATTATTGTCTGAAACGTACAATTAGGAACTATTGAGTTCTGTCTTTAGAAACTTCAATACTGTGGAAGAATGTTCAAAAATATTTCTGCAGTTTGCTTAGAGAGATAAATACTTCAGAAACCATGTCTGGGTTAGCAAATTTACCTAGGAAAATCTATTTTGTCACATAAAATTAGAGTGAAAATAACAATGAGATAAAATTAGGTATTGTTTAAATGACCTTTTTAATGCTTTCTGGTAATTCAAATTATCCATAGACAGAATAGCAAGGCAAATGAACCACAGAGATTATTGCATATATCTTCTTTTAGTTTATTTAACTCTTGAGTGAAGCATAGAGAAGTATTTTGAAAAAGCATTAGAAATTRTTTAATATGCTGCATTTAAATCTGATTGAAAGGCTTTTTAATAGCTACCAGGTACCGTGAAAGAGTACCACAGAAATTTCTCATAACGATTTCATGAACAAATATTGACATTTAATTTTCTTTCTCTTATTCCTCCAGTCTGCAAGTCTTGGACACCGAATATTATTAAGTTTTCTCATTCTTACTTCAGAGATTAATCTGGTGATCTGAGCATTATGCAAATGGAGCAAGGTGATAGTTCCCAAAATGGCATGTTTACAGGAAGTTGCCAGACCAATACCTAACCATTAAGGTTATATATCTTTTTCCGCAAGAAAAAAACATCTTGCATGTGGTAAGTTAGAGTTTTGCTGAACTTTACTGTCTAGGGAAATAAGTCCTTCTGCAAAACGGAAAATGGGAAACTGATTCTCTCTGGAATATGTTTTTGTGACTTTTTTTTTTTTTTTTGGTGGTGCTATAAAAATATTCTTATTTTATATTTATATAAATSTGCAAGCACAAAAAAGAGAATGTAAAACTCCAACCTCATATCCTATATCCTATTGAAAATTAGTTTCTTTTTACATGAAGCAGTCTGAAAACCTTTGTTGAAACGAAGGTGCATCATTAACTTAGGGAGGAGATGATAGATTTCAGCAGATGATTTAGCTGACCTATACTGCTCTGAGGATTATCCTTTAAAGCTTCTCTAAGGGAGCGGGATTCTCATCTGACATTCCAATGACTCCTCTGTTCCTTCTCAGGGAATCCTGTTTTTTAAACTTCCATCATTAAAATGGAGATAATTAAAGATGAAAAACTTTGGAATAGACCTTAACATAGCCAATTGATTGTCCTTTGAACTTTGCATCAATTTCTTGAAAGACGATTGTTCAGACAACTTGTTCTATAACACTGTATTTTATGGATAGTAATATGATTTAGTTCTGTATCTTGATTCATGTTGAGTTTGAGTAATTAATTTCAAACTCTGATCCTCTTTTTAAAAAAACCTAGCCATCTACTTCACACTATTGCTAATTAATGATTGTTATTTGCTCTTTTCTACATATAGTTGCATCTTATTTTAAAAAAATAGTGTTCCATTTTGATCCTTTCTTTTAAATTTAGGAATTTCCATCTGCAAATGTAAATATTTTCTGCTCCTTTCTCCTTTTCATTAGTACATTGAATAGCAGAAGTTACAAGACCTACGCTGGCAGAACCTTGCCTAATACAAACATACAAGTTAAGAAAGATTATTTATCCAAATTTTGAGTGTTTCCATACTTAATTTTGTTCCCACAATATAAGTATTTTCATTTAAAATGTATCACCCTAATGTCCTTGAGAGATTCTCATAAGATAAAATAGAAATCTTTCTTGTATTTGAAATATAATGCACCTATTTCTTCCCAAAACACCAAGTTTTATTCAATAGTAGTTTTCCAGTAATTAATTTTGTTAAGCTGACTGGTTTATAGTGCTTTGCGTCCTTTTCTCCTTCTCCTGTAAATATTTGTCTTCTTCTGGGCTTACTCCTTGTTGGTTCTAAGGCTTAACTGATAACGGCTGTGAGAGAGTCTCACAGGTTTACAAAGTAATTTTTAGCAATTTTCATGGCTTCTGGCTAATCAGAGAAAATTTAATTTATGTAAATAGTCTATGCACCATTCTTTTAATACTGTGGTTTATGTTCTTTCTCCTTTATTTCTTTCAGTTGTGTCAATCATCTGTTCTGGATGTCTGTGATTTAGATTCAGTCACAGACAGAGACTGATGTAATAGAGGACTCTTCTAAATATATTTCCTTTAACCAATGGATGAAGCATATTTTTCCAGAGATAAGGTCTTGGTCACAGTATCCCAAAATGGAATATTTGATTTTACAAGATTTTAGAGTAAAAGCCGTTCTTTGGAAGGCTTTTGGTCCTGCCCTTTTGTTCCAGCCTTTGCACAGATCTTTCCAGCCTTGTACTGTCCCATCATGAGCCACAGTACAAATCGTCAGAGTTTGCTCCCTTTTCTTTCTTTCTCTGAGACACTTGTTTATGACGCATAGTGAGAGTATCTCTCCTGAAATGCATATATTTCTGAAGTGGAGGTAAACTGGAGTCCATCATTTCCTTTGGAAGCTTGACTTCTCTTGCTGATTCTTTACCGTTAAGAAATTCAAAAGGCTTTAGAGTAATTCCAGAGAACTAGTTTTTGAGTGGTACAAATACTAATAACCAGCTGTCCCTTCAGATGAACTCCTTCCAGCTGACTGTTCATCTCTGGTGTAGATGAGTGTAAACTCATTTCTTGAATCTTTAGAAGGCAAATCCGTTCTTCTAAGCTCTTTTGCTTCTGTTTATTTATTAATTTTCTTCAAAGCAGTTTCCACATGGGGTAAAAAAGAAACACTGGGATCAGTATTCGTTGAGAAAACAACATCCATCCATTATCCAGGCAACRTAAAATTTCATCTGGTCATCAGGGGAGGAAGTCTTTCAGCTGTGCTGATAATGTTAATTTTTAGTCATGTAATTAGTCTTTTTCAAAACTAAAACAAAATGAAAAAAGACACATACTGAGTGCTTCACATTTTACTTTTAGATAACTTACCCTCAGATTTCTGTTACCATTGAATAATTTACTGAATAATTTTTCAATTACATTGAAAATATAATATTGTTTTCTTTGGATTTCCTCTTGCTGTTGAGGAATTTTAAAAAAATTTTGTCACCCTATGCGTCTTTCAAAGAACATAAAAGGTTAATAATATAACTTTTATCTTGTTACGTGAAAATAGATGTATTGAAAATGAAGAATTCTCATGGTATAGTAATAATATTATGGAAATATTTAGAAGCTATTTTATGTTTTTTGTGTTCAGTTAAATGCTTCAAATAAGACTCTACAATGGTCAGTGAATGTGGAAGATAGAAAAAACTGAACAAGACAGGAGCCTTGAAAAAAACCAAACACAAACTGTCACATATCAGGTAATAAATGCTGCAGGAAAATGTGCAGACAGTAGGAATAAATTAGCATTTTTTAACTTTTGAATGCTTGACTGTGCTGGTTTGGACAAATTTGCAGGAAAATACCCTCTGATAGAAGGCAGGTTACAACCACCCCTCCCTCACCTGGTTAGGGGAAAAAAAAATTTCCTCAGAGGAAAGTGAAAGAGATAAAAAACTATTTATTTAATAAACATACAGGAAAAGGATAACAATGATAAATAATAAAATTTCTCACTGTGGAGAGAAACCTGGGAAGATTTCAGAGTCCTTCTGTAGGTGTGGTCTCTCTCCTCCTCCTTGGAGCTGGGTTGGTGAGGGCCCACCTCCAGGGCCTTGGTGGAAAATTCTCCTGGGGTGTTCTGATGTTGTTGAAACAGTCCAGAAGAGAAGAAGGGAAAAACCAAAGTCCCAGGAAAACAAAGTTCAACTCTCCATCTCCCTCCAGAGAAAAGGAGCCGAAAACTGGCTGAAAAGCAAGAAGGGTGCTTCCTCCGCTCTTGCTGCTGCAGCTGGAGAATGCAGAGGAGCGTGTGTCTGTGTCCTTGAACAACTGTTTTGAAAAGTTCACTTGGTTTTTTCCCTCTCCCCCCTCTCAGGCTCAGTTTAAAGGCACAGAAAGGCACAAAGTTAATTTCTGGGCATAGAGAAGCGATAGGGGATACACATCATAAAGTCACCCCAAGACATTGACTTAGAAATTTTTCATACAACATCTTTTAATATAATGTTTTAAAAGATAGTGTACTTATACGTTGTGGACTTTTCATTCAAATTTGAATCAATTTTAATACTGTAAATGCCAATCTGGCTTCTGATTCCAGCATAACTTTTGCCAATACTACAGCTTTGTATTTCAGTACAAATGAGTTACAAGCCAATTAGCTTGAAAAAGAAGGAAACATGTAATGGAGAAAGATATCATATATGAATTTAAGAAGAAGATTTTAGAAGAAAATTACTAATATTTTAAACCAGTAAGAGTAGATATACTGGCCAGAACTGATTGATCGCTATACAGGATAAATAGATAGAAGCATCAATAAAGAATACAGCTATTTGACCCAATATGTGATCATATATTTGGGAAGAGTCAGCAAATTGTGAATCCCAAAACTGCCATTGTCATTGGAAGTCAATTAGATACTGATAAGATTGTTTAAAAATAGATATATGACTTTTCAGGTAATTTCACTCAAGGAGCGTTACATGTGTCTCTTATGCTGTGTCAACCTCTTTTACTTAGGAGGGTATGTTTTCTCATGGATTAATAACATAATGAAAGACAGGTGAGAAAGATGTTAAGAATACCTGGTCCCTTTCCACAAGAGATGTAAGGTGGCTGTGTGTAGTAAATTATATTGTGAAGTTGAGTATATTCATAAGTGATATGAAATTAAAAGCTGAAATAAAATCTTATAGAAAGGTATCATGACAGCAAGTAACTGGCAATACCAAATAATAGGAGGAATTCAGTTTTGCTGACTACACTTTGAAGTATATGGATAAAAAATTTCTAATGTTCAACATGTTGTTCCCTGCCATTACTTAGGAGGGAAATGCGGAAACAAGCGTGAAAACACTGTAGTACAAACATTGTTTCCTGCTAGCAACAATGAAAACCACAAGCAGTATTATGAATAATAAGGGAAAAGTTGGAAAACAGACAACAACCAGATTCTGACTGTATTATGTCAAAAATGAAGTGCCCATTCCCTTCGCATCATATAAATAGACTGCTGCTCTGAGTAGGAGTTTGGAAAGTTTTGGGACTAAGCATCAACAAAAAAAGGACTGTTGAGGAAAGAAAAAAAATTGCAGAAGGGCAGTTAAAAGAGGAGTTTGCATGTGAGAATTCTTGGGTTTGGCTGCTGAATATTTAGAGAATCTCTAAAGTTAGGAATGAAAAGGAGCTAACAGCTAACTGGGAATCAGACCCTCAAGTATTAAGAGTTTCAGCTATGATGATACTTTACAGCTACAGCTGATGCTTCTTCTATGAATGACAGCAGCTGGTTTGCAAGGAAGAGATAGAGGGAATATTTTGTCAGTCAGGTACACGGATTGTCTTTGAAGTGAATACTTGCCTTGCTCAGAGGTTAAATACCTACAGAAAGACACTGCTACATGTGCTTTACAGATTCCACTATGTAGATATTGCTTCCAGTGCCATTTCAATACAGCTTCCATACCACTAATAATTCTTACATAGCATTTCTCAGACAGACATAATGTAGATACATAAGCCTCTAGGTTGCCTACAGATGCATCAGTATCAAACTACACTCAAATAACTGTTTCCTTGTTTTATATTTTCCCTCTTCTATTGTCACGCCAAATCTTTCAGTGTCCACCTTAGAACTAAGAAAACAATTCAGGAATCTAGTTCAACTTTCAGGTGTGTGATATATGCCACACAAGTAGGAACTATGATTAAGGAAAACAGAAAATAGTACTTCTAGCCTACTGTCCTGGTTTGAGACAAATTCAGATGAATGCCCGAAAAGAACATCCTCTGATAGAAGACAGGTTACAGCCACCCCTCCCCCACCAGGTTCCAGAAGAATTTTCCTCCAAGGAAAGTGAAAGGAAAAAAACCCTATTTATTTAACAAACACAATGCATGCATGCACAGGAAAAGAATAATGCTAAATAACAAAACCTCTTGCTGTGGAGAGAACCTGGTCTCAGAGTCCTTTGATTTCAGAGTCCTTTGTGGGTGTGGCTTTCTCCTCTCCAGAGCTGGGGTTCAGCATGGGCCCCTCTGGGCCGAGGTGTAAGGTCTCCCGGCTGATGTTCTGGTGTTCTTCTTCTTCTCCAGAAGAGAAGAAGAAGAAACTGAAGTTCCAGGGAAAAGAAAGTTTGCCTCAGCTAGCAGGCTGTCTCTCTCCTGAGAAAAGGAGTTGAGAGTGGGCTAAAAGCAGGAAGGGTGCTTCCTCCCTCTTGCCACTACAGCAGAACGCAGGGGAGTGCGTATCTGTGCCCTCGAGCACAAAACCCCTTTGAAAAGTTCACCTGGCTTTTTTTTTTAATTCCTCTCGGACCCAGTTTTAAAGGCACAGAAAGGCACAGGATTCTGGGCCTAGAGCAGGCGATAGGGCATACACATCATAAAGTCACCCCAAGACACCTACATAAGTAAAAGTGAAGTAAATCTGCAAATATCTATGAGTGTACAATGCCAGTTCTGAAAGCATAATTTAACTAGAATTAGAAGAAACCTTTTTAAAATTTGCTCTGGTCTTATTTCTAGTAATAAGACTATAGTAATTAAAATGAGCATATTCCTATGAGTTCTAATTATATGCAGGATATTTTGTCCTAAAGGCTCATACCTTGAAGAATCAGATAGAATTTATTGATGAGCAAATCTTATGACTCCTTTGGAACAGAGAAGGCAAAAAACTCCATTTAATGACTACATAGTGAATTACTACTGTTGAAATTTCTATGAGACTGTTATTGGATGGGTACAGTATAAGGTTTTCTGAATGGCCTGAGTCGACTTTCTTTTAAGGCCTTGTATATTTTGGGATTACTCTTGTTACCTGTCCTCACATCTGATGTTGTGTTAGTTCAAGGCAGAGGCATTTCAGGTATACGTGGTATGGCTTCATTATTATTACATTGAAAAAAATGTAATGATCCTTAGAAATTACAGAGAGCATTTGTACAGAATTCATTTCACCAAAAAAAGGACTGGTTTGGGAAAATTCCTGTGGCAGAGGAAATTCATAGCCAGTTCTGGCTGAAGGGTGCTATCAGGAAGGAAAAGTGGGAAGAGGGAGCTCATAGGTGCCTCAGAACTCCTTGATATGTACATGCGGGACCACCTGCCTTGGGTTTATAGTCACAATTCATAGGAAGATATTTGAAGAAGATTAGTTCTCTTTTATACTTTCCTGATGATGAAACAAGACTATTTGATGATTTTTAAATAAAAAGCTGAAAATGGGAAGAATCTGTGACTCAGTTCTTACATGACAGCCCAGCGCCTGTTAATGTAGACATATCTGTGAATAACAGTGGCAATCTTCTGTTTATTGCTTCCCTACAATATGAAGCTTTGTTCCACATCCCCAAATTTATATTTTTCAATATATAAACTATTCTATTTAAAAGGTCTAAAAACTTATTGAGAATAGAATTAACATTAGAGGCCAATGAGAAAGAAATACATTTTACCTATCTTGAGGTCTTCATTCCATTTTCCGTGATGTGTTTAATGTGATTGTCATGACTGAACAAAATGTCTTTGTGGAAGGACAAGCTTTTTTCATAAACTGGTGCTTCCTTGTTTTATTGATCCCTATTTGCTGTGATAGAGATGAGGAATATCACATTTGACCTAGGATGTAATACGGGATATCATATGATCTTTAGGTATAAATTTGTTTTTACACATAAATATATGTATTGGGACAGATGGAATAACTGAGCCTCAGGTGCTTAAAATAATATTCAAGAATGAGGTGGAAAAAAACCTGGTTAAGTCAACAGATTGAATTAAAATGCAGATTATAGTGATTAACTTTATAGATATTTGAAAAAAACTTTTGGATGCTCTCCGCAAGATATTTGATAGAGATGTTTAACTCAGTGAGATAATTCAGATTCCTCTGTACTAGTTAGCAATGATTTTCTTTGAAGTCTGTATCCTTCTGTAAGACAGTTACCCAGCATACCCTTGCTAAATATTGAGATTGTGAATAAAACTAATTATTCTGTCGAATGAGTGCTGCAAAGGCCTAGCAAAAACCTGCATGAGTGTGGCTGGGGTTGTATTTACTTATTTAATTCTCTCAGGGCATTGTCTGCTCTATTTTTTAAAGGGGCACAACGTCTGGACACAGGTAGCAGACAGACTGCCTGTTGCCCTGCCCCAACCACTGTTTTCTGGATCAGCCTGAAAACTCAGGAGAGGACGCTAGTGGGGATTAATGAGCTGTTTTCAGGGAAAGTAAATGCTCCAGGGACAGAGAAGATCAGTGACTTGGTAAGCAGCAACACCACAGTGTAAATACAAACTAAGACACTTGCAAAAAAGTATAGAGAGTGGAGCAACTTTATCATGGATGGATGCAAGAAAAGGAAATCATCTTATCTTAGGGCACACTGAGTTTAAAATATAAATACTGTTATTTTCCCATTCAATGAAGATATGTAATTATACTTAGTTTGAGCACCTTCATTTGGAGGGATTTTGATGTCGAACCCTTTAATCAAACTTGTTTTCTGGAGTCCTGAGAGTAGCTCAAAACCAAGAGTTCTTTAGGTTCATCACAAATAGAACCTTTTGAATGACCCTTCAAAAGAATTGAGAACAGATTCATGCGAAGCTGAAGTGCAATTGTGATCTGATGTTAATTCTGTAAATTTCTGATCTCTTGGGATTTTTTCTAATAAACCAAAGGTTAAAGCAGACTTTTTTTGTAAATTTGGGATTTTGTTTCAGACAAAAATTTTCTTCTCAGTGAATGATACTGGATTTGAAGTTTAGTTTCAATCTGCACTAGTATATTTGTAATGGCATAAAATCTATTCTAGTTTAAGGAAGAATTTAGGAACTACCTACTGGTCTGTACTCACCTGTCTTAGGGGGAAGCAAAATTACACTTCAGGAAAATGTGTGCATAACCTTGAACAGAAAAAATGCATAAAGATTTTTTGTTTGTGTATAAAGAAATGGATTTAGATGGCCTGAAGTAGTATATTTGAAATTATGTCTGATTTTTAGATATGTAGTACAAAAATGGAACCCTGTAAATCAAGACTCCTTATTTGATAGATCTGAGTATTCACAAAAATTATATAAGAAACTAAGGACTGTTTTTTTCATTTGTAATTTAAAAAGACCTAATATAGGTTTTGACGTAAAACCTGTCAGCTAGTTAACTCTTCCAAAATGCTTTGCTAACAGCATAAATCTACAAAATGGTAACTGACAACTGTGCTGTTTCTTTCTCAGATTATTGCATATATACCTTTCATGGGTCAACATATGAATGTGTCTTTTGAAAGTGCTATTAGCAACATCATTTGATCAAACATTCATAATTCTTTTCCGGAGGTGTTACGTCTTTTAAGAATCCATGTTAATCCATTCTACTGATTGTTGGAGTCTGGTAAAAGATGGCTTTCAGTATAGGCTCAGGATTTTTTCTGTTTTATTTTTTTTTTCCCTCTAGCCATATGTTTACTCCATATAATTAACAAAGGCAGAGGTAAAGATTACAGACATAATTTTGTATGAGTGGATGAAAGAATGGCTTTAACCTAAAGTCAGAGTGGGAAAATGAGCTGCTCGACATCTAGTTAGAAGGGCTAATCAAAYAGTGCAGGAAAGGTAATATTTGTTCAAATGCAAATGACATTTGCTCCTCTAAATTTTGATAAATCTATGTGGTCATAAGGATGTATTCTTGATCTCCAAATTCCTTGCTGAATAACGATTCATATATAATTGTGCCAATATTCAATGACAGTTTGGAGTTATATAGAGATTTTACATGAGCCAAGGGCTTTCTGGGAGACAATAAATGTATGAAGAAAAAGTAGCCTCTCTTTAGTGAAGAGAAAGTGATTGGAAAGCTAAGATTTTTAAAGAACCTTGTAAGGTGTAGAATAAATTAAGAAAATAGCAGAATATTCAAAGATTGAAATGATAAAATTGAAAAGTATAATCCAAAGCAAAAATGTCCAAATATTCAGTTATTTTGTAGATCTCTGAATTTGTGTATATTCTGTGAAGATCTCTTTTCTTAGTGGATAACAAAACAGTAAATTGTATTCATGTGAAGTAAAGCATAACAGTCAATTTTTATTTGCTGATGTATTTAATGAGAAATTCATGTCCAGTTCCTTGCCTACTGCTTCACTACTGTGATTTTCATTTTTTAAAGAGATAAAAAGAAAATCTTTACTTCTTCCAAACTGAGTAGTATATGTATTTCACTAATAAATGTAATAATTTCTTTATTTCTACATCTATTATAAATCCTTAAGTATATCTTCTTTGACAGGGTACACACTTCACCCATAAAATCCAAATTGTTGCTATATTTTAAATGCATATGCCCCTACTGCTTTCACACGACCATATAATAAAACCCATCCCAGCTATAGTTGTAGCAACAAAAGGGAATAAGGGTAATGGAAGTTTCAGTACTCACCCTATGTTTGGCTCTTTGTTCCTTGATGTTCCCTGATCTACCTTTTTCCCATGCCTTCCTAATTTGATATTAAAGTGATATCTAACACCAGCAATTCTTTTGCTCATTCCTATTAAACATATGACGTAAAACCCATTCTTTTGTTTCTATTGGTTCAGTAAGAAAAATGGGTGACCTTTGGACAGTTACAGCAGAACTGCCACATAGATTTCATTTAATAAGGGTACTCCAATCCCTAAAAGTTGTGAAAAATCCATACCCCGAAACTCGCATACACCAATACCTTAATTCTGCAAAGACCAACATGTTGTTAATGTTTGGGTTCTTCTTCAAATTATTTGTGTGGCAGAAGAAAACTGTGTACTGTGATCAAAGTGATTGCTGCCTTGGGCATCTTTCATATTACCCCTGTCTGCAGAATTCACCTTATCTTTCTGTTCATGGCCGAGCTTGTGTGCACTCAGCTAAAAAGAAACATGAAGGTTCGAAAGATAAATAAACAAACCTGAGACTGGAGAGTTCATGCATGAACAATGTATGTAAACCTACAGCAGTATCCACTATTGCTGCATCTGGAAGAAGAAGAGTTACTTCAGTAAGACGAATTTTTCTTATTCTATCATTAGCAACAATTCCTTCTAATCATAGCAGTCTGCAGATTATTTTCTTTTTTAAGATTGTTACGTATTTCTGTGCTTTTAAGATATTCCACAAAAAGTAGATTTGGCAGAGTTCTCAGTATTTCTTTCCCAAATACCAATTTGTTATTGCAAACCTACCTCAGTTTTATTTGCTAGTGTGATTTATTTATTGGTTTTGTGTCCATGGCATCTATAATTTACAGTCATTCTGCAGGCTGGCAGATCTCATGGTAAAATTACATCAAAATCAGTTTGAATTAATTCATTAGTTAAAGAATCTATCCTAATTTGATTTCTTTTCAACAGTTGTCAGTGATAGTATCTGCTACCAGCTAATCTTCATTATTTAAACAACAACAAAAACAAAAGCTAATGGCTAGTTGAGTAGAATTGCATTGCTTAAGGCTTGCAGCTGATCTTACAGCTAATAATATGAGTGTGCTGCAATTAGTTCTGATAGATGTTCAGATTACATTTCCCTGATAAGGTGAAAAAAAAGCAACAGAAATTTGACTTTATAGGCTATTACTCATTATGCAGGGACTGGCAATGGTTCCTTTAAATTAAGTAGTCAAGTTCTGCATTGGGATTTATATAATATGATCTTTGATTATATATGGACAAATCAAACATGCTGAAGGCTCAAGACTGTCACGTCAGRAACAAATCCCAAGACAGCTAGAAAAAGTATGGTTTTGATTTAACAAAATAAACTATTCAAATCCCAAAGCCTATGTCTTTGAATATTTTTGGTGTTTAAGATTCTGATTAGCCTTACATTTTCCTTTGCCAATTAGTATTTTTCTTTTTTTCAGAATAGCCTGTTCTTCTTCTCTTCCCTTTGTGACATTGTTTTCTCCAATCAAAGAGTTCAGATGTTTAATTATTCAAGGACATTTTCTCCAGACAGATACGGAATTACAAGCTTTCTGCAATAATATACATGCAGGGTTGACTTCTGTGCATGATAAATTAGTGTAATTTTGAAATGGCTTAATAAGAATAAATTATATTCAAATAGGAAGCAGCAGAATTTTTAGTAGCATTACTCCCTTTCCCACTACCTATCAACCCCAGAACAGAGCAAAAAACATGAATAATTTTACTGGGAGAGATTTTTGTTTATCCAACAACAATTTTTATGCTGCACAAATATTACCTTTTAGTTGTTTCTACAATTACATGGTGTCTGCTAGCACTATCTTGGATGCAGACATCATTATGCCCAGCTTACTTTTTCTAATGAAAAGTCCTGGCAACTGAACTATTTCATCTGCATTTTCTMTGACTATACAAACTGTCATAACTTAAAATAAAACCAAAATAATGCCAGTGAACCAAAAGATTTTATATGAAATAATACTGAATTCTAGCTCTAAACTGAAGAAAATTAAATTCCAATTTTATCGCCATTTATATAAGAAATAGTTTTTTGCTTTTAAGACATTCATGCTGTGCCATCTGTTTTTTCCTGCATGGTGTGCAGATGGCACAGAGGTTTCAGATAGTCAACGGACCAGCTCCTGTGCRCTCTCTGTTGAAACCTTCCCAAGTTTAACAACAACTGAAGACCCATTTTGCTTAATCAGACTCTCAAAGTAAATGGTAGGATTTATTTTTCTATTAATCTACATTTTATACTGAGGTGTGGAACATAGTTACCAAGGGAAACTCTTTATCTTACAATATCTCACTATCTTTCAGTTACTGCCAGTTTTGAGTAAAGTTTTCTTCATTTAAAGTTGCTGCCATGTAAAATTAGAATGGTCTGAAGTTTAATTAAACTTTGTAAGCAGTATCACTCTGCTCATTACCGGATGAGTACTTTTAACTCATCACTGTGAGAGAAATTCCTAGATATGTTATCTTTTCATATTACTGCAAATCTGGATCTTACAATGATTTTTTCATTTTTTTTCTCTAGATTTCTATATATGCTATAAAACATATGTACATTTCTATATGCATACATTTGCATGCCTCCCTGCCCTCAAATTATCCACGTATTTAATTTTGATGACATTATTCTCTTTGTATAAAGTATCTAGTGGGATGGTGTGAGAATGTCATGGTTTAGATCTAGGAAATATGTCTATTCACCTCAAGAAAAACAAATATGTGAAACAGTAGTAACAAATCTAAAGTTTCCACGCCCAATTTCCAGTAACTGATTACTAAAAAATATTGTTTACCCATGGTGTTTGTTTCCAGCAGGTGACCAACTTGCCTCCAATAGACTGAGCAGGTGGAGGTATGTAATGATAAAAATACTACACCCAAATAGACATTCCTCTTCCTTTTGGAATAACAGACCACATGGCTTGGCTTACAGGACTGACTAGAATAGCAATAACTGCAGTAGATCTTCATGTATCAGATACACCTTTTGACACTAACTTGGTATTYGAAATCTTGTTATGATATTCAGTAATGTATCATAAAGTAATTCAAGTGTATCATTGGACAGGTCTCTTTTGGCCTCATTTTTCTTCTCTTTGTTCAAGCTAATTTTATTCTATTTATTCTCCATGTTTTCGGTTTCTTTTTGTTTCCCGGGACTGAAAAACTCGATCTCAAACTTGACATAGGAAAGATACTAATGAAACATATTATTACACTGGATTTCAAAAAGGAAGTGAAGATGTGAAGAATGATTCCATGAAATTTATTTTTCTTGCACTAATAACATCAAGTGAGCAGGATAAACACAGCCTCCAAACACTTTATTTGAAAGAAGAAAATTAATGACTGTAGTATGACAAGAGAATGCATGCTGTTACAGGTCTTGTTGTTTTTTTTTTTTTCCAGTTAAGGAATGCTTAAGTTTTGCAGGAATAAAAAATTGTGTGCTTGTCTTGGCATACGAGAGAACATAAGGTACATAATGTGGCAAATACTAAGAGAAAAACTGTGAAGACTACATTTTCTCACTGTATGCACCATCACCAATGATTATTTCTCTGGAGGACAGTTTGACTCAACAGCAGGAGGACAACTCATGATTATTTCCCTTTCCCTCCCTCTTTGAAAGCAAGGGATTAACTTTGGAATTTCAAATTTGGGCTTACTAAAATTTATACATTTTAGAATGCTAATGTGTGTTAGATTTAGGGAGCTCAGTATCTATCTTGATCGCTACAGATATATCTACATTTCAGACTCTTGGAAACTCCTGACTCACCACTTCTTTTAGTAGTACCAGTCATTGCCTGTCTGTAAAGACTGGTAATGCTCCTTAGTTCACACTGGTAAAACACTGTTAATTAGAGCCATCTTTATTGCTTAATTCTATTTTTTCTGTTAGAATAACTTTTCCTC
The DNA here is from genome assembly GCA_003713295.1 of Parotia lawesii. Classification (NCBI taxonomy): domain Eukaryota; kingdom Metazoa; phylum Chordata; class Aves; order Passeriformes; family Paradisaeidae; genus Parotia; species Parotia lawesii. Next base: position 1,378,199 of record RAHM01000171.1, on the reverse strand, counting down.
TCCCATAACCAATGTGATTGTATATTACCCTCTTGACGCTGTAGCAGTTCCAGTGTATGCTTATGTTCTTCAGAATAACCCTGATAATGTCAGGGTTTATCTTTTCAAGTTGTTTTCGTTTGTTTCTTTGTTTTTCTTTCTTGTGTGTAATTTTCTAAAACGGTAGCTTGTAGTTCTGTGTATGACAGAAAGAAAACTTCTACTCAATTTAATATACTCTTTAGTGTGTGATTTACAATTTTCCATAACTAATCAATAATTTTATCACAACACATTTCCTTAAGTCTCTCAAAGATAAGAACAAAGGAAAGATTTGGGAAGTTTTGCTTTGGTTATCTGAGAGGAGAAGATCTTGAGGTATTTAAAATAATATATAAACTGTTACTTATGTTCAGTTTTGGTCCACTGCTTCTAAGAAGTTTTTGTGTGTAGCACTTTATGTATTCCTTCATGTGCTCATGGTTCTGTAAAGACACTAATTAGTTGAAATATATGTCTAGCTGTAAATCTCTTGCCATGTTTGGGGTGGGGAGAAAAGCCAATGAAAAGCATACTCTCTCAATGGACTAGCAGTTTGAACATTAAATCTATTGACTCACATAATTGTACTGCTATGGAGAGACTCAATTATCTCAAATTTCCATGGAGATATTGACCTGATTGTCATCTTGAACAGCAATTGCAACTCCTACATCACAGTAACAAAATTTTAGTAGTTCACTGTTCAAATGAGGAAAGGGGAAATCAATCTTTCATGACAGAGAAGATTAAAATGTCCTAGTACACAACTAGAATTGTATATGTGCAACTTGATATAAATGCATAATATGGAACAGAAATTAGTGCTACTATAATTGTTTGAAGTTGTGAGATCTCCTCTGACCTACATGTAGCTCAATCAAGTATTGTATGTAGAGCAATTATCATGTCAGTCATTAAATCTTCAAATTAAGGCTTTTGCTTCTTTGAACAGAAGAATGAAATCTTTCAACATTCATAAAGTGACAGTTACCTTCACATGTCTTTCTTTAAAGGGTATCTTTTACTTGAGGAAAGAGAAGTTTATAAACTTACATGGATCTAAAATAAGAGAAGGCCTTGGGGTGATCTTATTGTGGCTTTCCAGTACCTGAAGAGAGCCTGCAAGAAAGATGGAGAGAGACTATTCACAAGAGCATGTAGTAACAGGACAGTGACAAAGGGGAATGGCTTCACACTGAAAGAGAGTAGGATTAGATCAGATATTGGAATAAAATTCTTTACTGTTAGGGTGGTGAGGCACTAGAATAGTTTGTCCAGAGGAGCTGTGGATGCCCCATCCCTGGGAGTGTTTAAGGACAGCTTGGGTGGGGTTTTGAGCAACCTTGTCTAATGGAAGGTCTCTCTGCTCATGGCAGGGAGGTTGGAACTAGATGAACTTTAAGGTCCTTTCCAATCACAGCCAGTCTATGATTTTATGATTCTATGAAAAGAAATTAAGATACGCCGAAAAAACCTACTGAATCAGAAAAAAAAAAAGTGAGGAACAGGTGAAGATAGGTAGTATTGAACGTAGAACACTAAGAAAAGCTGATTAAGGATGTTTTAAATGAATGATTGGTGAACTGAGGTCCCACAAATTGAATGTGGACAACATTATGATAAGGTTTTTTAAAAGAGTGCATGACAAGATCTTCACACTGATTTAAACAGTATGTGAATTTGCTTTCTACATTTCATCCTCTGAGACTTCATGTCTTGTAGAAGACTAACACCTTCCCACCAGTAATAACAGCTGTTTTCTTACATTTCTGCATTTTGACTTTCTGTCATTTTCCCCCATCACTTTCTTTTTCTTCAAGTTTCATAGCCTTTGGAGTGCCAATGTTGCTGAATAAGAAAAAAATAATTGCTTTAATATCTGACAGTTTCACTCTAGGCAAATGCAGCAGAATTTGAATAGGAGAAAACCAATGGTGTTATCTATAACAAAAAGCTTTTCTGAAATCTCTAATCCCCTTATGAAAGCTACTATATTCTTGAGTCTTCAATTTTGGTATGCTTGTTAAGTCTATGATTATGGGAATATATCCATGAAAAATTCACTTAAGAATTGTCTGGGGATGAAATATATCTACTGCATTAAATAGTCTGCATCATATTGAAATAATTACAGGACTACCTAATGCCCTCATTTTAGCTGAACTTTTTTCCAATCTGATTATAACTTTAACAGAAATTTGACCAGTTTGCAGAGGCTATGTATTATACTTGTCTTGAGGTGACTCTTATCATGTGTATCCCCTATCAAGATACACATGAAATGAAATTATGTAATTAATCTTAAATTTTACATAGCTTATCCCTTCTGTCAGCTTTCCTTGTATCTCCATCCTTCACAGTGCTCTGATCACCAGCCAGCAAATTTGATCAAGAAGTTTAAATGGAATTCAGAATCACAATGCTTAAGAAACCTGTAACAGTATGTCTATTCAGAGGAAAAATCTACTTGTATCGTGTGTCTACGCAATCCTGTCATTGATTTAAGGATGCAGCTTTCCCTGGAGAAGTTGATTTGTGCGCTTGACTACTTTATACATCAAATACTGCATTTTAGAAGGGTTCCACACAAAACATTTTAATGAATTTTTAGCTTGCAAAAAGCACTGTTTACAGTATTCTTATTATTACAAGAGTAGCCCAGATTTCATAATTGTCTAACTCTCCTTCAAAAAAAAACCGAAACCAATCAAACAAAAATCCCCAAACAAAACAAAGCAAAACAAAACAAAAAAAAACCCTCACCAACTCCCACTTTCAAAAACTCCACTTTTAAACTAGCAAGAAGACACTGAATATGGTATACAGTGATAGTGAAAGTGTAAAGATGAGGAGTTGCATCTGAATTGAAAGATGCAGGCTTCACATTTTGTTTTGAAGACGGCTAGGTTAGGGCTGCTCTTTGTGCTGGGTTCTGAATTTTTAGCCTAATTCTCTTGAAAATTCTATTTTCCCCAGATGACAGAAGATGTTTGCCCTCACATTCTGGTTTTCAATGGAGCAATGAAATTGCAAGAGAGGGAGCAAGGCTCTTTCAAAAAGTCAAGATTCAAAGCATGTAGTGCTTTGAAAATCAATACAGCAACCTTGAACATGGGATCTTTGTGCGAAGAGCTAGTGCAAACAGTTCAGTAGAGAACAGAAAATGCTAGATAATGATTTCTAAACCAGACATACCCTACGCTCCTCTATATAACATGATATTTGGATAACCTGCACAAAAAATGCTCTCAAACAAATGGATAAGAAGCATGAGAAAAGCACAGAAATGGGAAAGTTGTCATGAGAAAAAGGAGGAAATTGACCAGCGAACAAGATGAAGAATTGGGATGAGGTTCCTTTGCCTATACATGTAACACTGCCACTTGGTCAGAGAACTAAAATAGTAAAAGATAAGATAAACCCACATTAAAAATAACATATTGAAACTTAAAAATAACATATTGAAACTACAAGAAAACAGCCTTTTCTTCACTTTGTCAATCTTGCTTCCTATGCAAAAGGAACACAAACATTTTGATCATTGCTGCAGTGTGCAAGAAGACAGGGAGTTACGATGCAAACCACATATCAATTCAGAGTTCTTTTCCACTGTGCTATTTGAATTGTTTTATATAGAAATGTGATCATTTACATGAGCAGCTGCTGCATGCTTACATGTGTGATAAAATTCTTGGGTTTGTGCATAGCAAGAAAATACAAAAACTATACCATTGCATCTGCCACTATGTCTCAACCCTGCTACCTCACAACTGAGTCTACAAGGACTGTCTGTGTTTCCTCCTGCCAATTCTTATTCCTTCTACGGATCAAATAATAATAACTCAATAAAACAGTGGGAAGAAGAATTTCTAATTTCTTCTTTACGTTACAGCACTGATTGCTCACCTGTACTACTATTCTTTTTCTTCTTGAAAGCAGTAATTTTTTTCCGAAAAAAACCTGAAGTTATTTAGCATATCAAGGTTTTCCTATGATTCTCATAAATCAAAAGTGTTAATCTCTGAAAGCAGATTCTTATGTACTTTATTAGATGAACTTCAATAGAATTCATTAGAGATGAATTTTCATTTTCACCATTGGTAGTGTATCCATGGCAAATATTGCAGAGAAAAATAATTTAAAATTAGCCTCTAACAGAAAAAATGGCATTAGGAACCATAAATTTCCTAGTGTTTTCAAAATACCAGTATTTTATACATATTGTTAATTCTTTGCAATCTGTCTTATTTTCTAGAACATGAATTAGATATTTGAGCACAAACTGAACAGAAGGCTGTAATACAGCACATTATATACATTTTAAAAATACTTGACGATGCGATCATAGATTAGTTATACATTAATATTCACAAGGATGTATCTCCCAATTAAATTTTCATAAGGAAAAGCTGATTTTTTTAAATGCTTAATTAATTTAAATAATTTCAATGTAATAGTTTTATTATCTTTTCACAAAACTTTCATTTATTAATATTTATTAGGGCAGGATGGTATATTACTTTAAGTATTTTACATTAGAATATTTTGAAGAGGTGTAAATTAATATAAAATTTTAAAATTTGGACAAGTTTTTTAAGAGGTTGAAATGTTTGTTTTTCCAGCTGAATGAAGAAAAGAAAAAATAAAGTGGTGTCAACGTAGTGTAAACACAATTTAGCAACATAATACTCCTACTAATCCAAAACACAACATTGTACCAGCTGCTAGGAAGAAAAATAACTCCATCCCAGCTGAAATCAGAACAGTATCCATCCCTTATTCTATACCGTTTATATCACGCCCACGTCCCATTCTTTCTCTACATCCCAGTTAATGATCAAYGCCTTTCCAGTCTTTCAATATATACACACAATATTGTTCCCGTAGTCCATGTGTTATCCCTCTAGAGTCTGTTGAGTTCATTTAGTCCATGGATTTGGGCTTAGTCAGCCATAAAATTTCAGGGCAGGAAAGATGGTCTGTGATGCTGGATTGTTGCAAGCCGCAGTCAGTTCTGATTCCATCACCACTGCACTTGTCCAGCTTCATCACAATTTGTTCTTCATTAATCTAGGTTATTTTTACTGCAATACTCTTGATATGGCACATAGTCACCATAGAAGTAATGATATACAATGCTATACAGCAATTAACAATGTACAACGTAATTCATTGTCTCTTCTTACCCAGAATCAAATTCTGTAGAGGTACACACCAGACTCCTGCATTATTCACCAAGTGTACCCAGATACTTGAGTGAAAGCAATCCCACAGATGGAATTGCCTTTGCTTGAGGCAGGAATAACCCAGACAGATTTTCCCAGCTCGTATTTTAGTATTGGAGGAACTCTGTCCCTCTCAGCTTTGATTGGGCAGGGCCAGGCCAATTGGCAGATTCTATAGTATTGACTAACCAAGTGGTCTTTGCTAAATATGTACCCCAGTGTTTGAAGGTCCCGCCACTCACTGCTCCCAGTGGAGTTTTTAGCAGTCCATGGCATTGTTGGATTTTCCCAGACAATGTGATATATTTAGATTATTCTTCCAGCATCTGTCAAAACTTACACATTTGAAAGCACTCATCTAGAGAGAATTATGTATCTATGTAGTTGCCTGCTTGCAGACTGAGTAATACGTTTAATGGCTAGGGCTAAAAGATTCGCAATTAATTGCTTTGAAGATTAGCAGAATCTGTTACATGTAACAAAATGCATGTTTGGGGCCAGACATCATCTCAAAACCAATTTGAATTTGTAACATCTATTAAAATTAGCACCAATCATCCACACCTGAAATTCAAGTTATCTGCCTTGATCAAATATTTTCAGATGAAGAGAATAAAAAATTTTCTGTCAGATAAAAAAAAAGAAAACAAGGCTGTGTTCTTTTCATGTCTGTCATTATCTACACTACTGATTCTTTTGACTTTTGTAGCAAAATCACATAATCACAGAATATGCTAAGTTGGAAGGGACACACAAGGATCACTGAGTTCAATTCCTGCCCCTGCACAGCACCATCCCCAGGAGTCATACCGCGTACCCGAGAGCATTGTCCAAACGCTTCTTGAACTCTCTCAGGCTTGGTGCTATGACCACTTCCCCAGGGGAGCCTGTTCCAGTGCTCAACCACCCTCTGGGTTAAAATCCTTCTGCTAATATCCAGCCTAACCCTCCCCTGACACAGTTTCAGGCCATTCCCTCAGGTCCTGTCATTGGTCACAAAGAGAAGAGATCAGTGTCTCCCCCTCCTCCTCCCCTTAAAAGGAAGTTGTAGACTGCAGTGAGGTCTCCCCTCAGTCTCCTCTTGTCCAGGCTGAACAGACAAAGTGACCTCAGCTGCTTCTCATACAGCTTCCTCTCAAGGCCCTTTGCCATATTCATTGCCTTCCTTTGGATGGTCTCTAATAGCTTAATATCTTTTTTACATTGTGGCACCCAAAACTGCACATGGGACTTGAGCCGAGCCCACCCCAGTGCAGAGCAGAGTGGGACAATCTCCTCTCTTTCCCAGCGGGCGATGCTGTGCCTGATGCACCCCAGGACAGGGCTGGCCCTCCTGGCTGCCTGGGCACTGCTGACTCAAATTCAACTTGCCACTGACCGGGACCTCCAGGTCCCTTTCTGCAGTGCTGCTTTCCAGCCTTTTGCTCCCCAGTCTCCAGGGTTGCCCCATCTCAGGTGCGGAATCCGACACTTTCCCTTGTTGAACTTTTGCACAGTTGGTGGTTGTCCATCCGTCTGATTTGTCAAGGTCTCTCTGCAGGGCCTCCCTGCTTTCAAGGGAGTCAACATTTCTTCCCAGTTTTGTATCGTCTGCCAACTTGCTAAGTATCCCTTCCAGTCATGTGTCCAAGACATCTATGAAGTTGTTGAAGAGCACAGGGCTGAGGATGGAGGCCTGCAGAACCCTATTAGTGACAGGTCACCAGCCTGAGGTGGCCCCATTCACTACAACCTTTTGCGCCCAACCCGTGAGCCAGTTGCTCACCCATCACAATGTGTTTATCCAGCTGTGTGCTGGACACTGTGTCTGGAAGGACTCTGTGAGAGACCGTGTCAAAAGCTTTACTGAAATCCAAAAAGATTACTTCAACTGGCTTCCCTTGGTCAGCTAGGTGGGTTAACTTATCACAAAAAGAAATCAGGTTTGATAAGCAGGACTTTCGTCTCATGAAGCCATGCAGGCTGTGACCAACGACTGCATTGTCTCTCAGGTGTTTTCAATACCTCACAGAATAATCTTCCCCATAACCTTACCAGGCGCTGAAGTGAGACTGACAGGCCTGAAGTGTCCAGGCTCCTCCTTGCCCTTCTTGAAAACTGAGACAAAGTTCACCAGCTTCCTGTCAGCTGGGACCTGTCTGAAGAAGTGTGCAGGTTCAAACCTGGCCTCAGAGCAGGTGTACAGCCAATTGCTCAGCCCTTTTCTAGCTTGGTTGCAGATACGTCAGGGAAAGCTGTGTGGTGCCAGAACATCCCTTCTTGGATGTTCAGGGTTGGTAGGATAGACTGTTTTTGCTGGCACATAGTATCTACAAAAACTTGTATTTATTATACAGAAAGAGCAAAAAATCATGGAAGACAGATTGCTTTCATGTCTGATCCTCTGATAAAATGAAGAAGCAGTGATGCACAAATATCTTTTTGCTGCTAATAAGTCATTTGTGATGTATAGTACTGAAAGCTTGACTTGCCACTAAAGCAAGTACTATTAACATGCAGTTTTAAACCAATATATTTGGATAAGGATGTGCTGTTAATGTCAAAATATAGATTGCAGTATTTCTCAGATATATTCTGGGGGAAAGAGAGCATTATATTTCTTTGTGCCCATGAGCTAAGTCTGCCGTGTAGAAGGCTGTTGTCTCAGGAGTAGGGCGATGCAATTGCCAATGTGAGGCAAGCTGACAACATTCAGACGTGATCTTGACTCTGTGAATTTCTTTTCATAGTCTGCATCAAAGGGTCTCTGTTTGCCTGTGGATTGAGGAGGAAACATTCTGAGCAGGAACTTCAGAGAAGATATTAAATAATTTTTTAAAACATTTTACATGAAAGCATCTGTGGAGAAAACAGAATTAGATGAAAGAGGGAACTAGAATGGTTGAGAGGTGTTGAAGACAGTTGCAAGATGACAGGTGGTTGGAAAAAAGAAAAGAAGTTTGGGGACACCCATCTGATCAGCTGGAGAAGAGGAGGATTTGAGAACATGAGTGCAATGATGAAAACACTCCAGAGAGAGAGAGATGAAGGACCAGGAACCAGGATCTGTCAGTCAGATTCTACTGAATATGTTCCTTCCTCATGGAAACTGAGTAATGAGGGATTTTGGTCTGCTGTGGGAAGGGGAAGATTCATGTACTTTGTTCAGTACTAGGAAGTGTAGGTGGTCAGGCAGTATTCCATCATTATATGGTGCAAAGATCTGAGCTCATTGTCTCTCTAATGACAGGATGCTTTGGCTGTATGGGATGTTTATTCTGGCCCCTATGCAAGCCACCACTTAGGAAAACTTTTCTGTTTTAAGTTAACAATAACCACAGTAGAGATGTGTACCTGAATGCTGACAAAATGATAGCCTTGCATTATGTGGATTAAGTAGGCAAATGCAGATCCTTTGCCCTTGCAACACGTATCGCATAACAAGGACAAAGAAAATCTGAAAAGACAGAATATATTGATTTTGTAATCATTAATGGCCACAGTAACTTCCTTGTGTAAGGCAGTTAATATGTCAAATAATGACATGAGACAATTTTACTAACATTAAGATCTAGAGATATTCTAAGTTCTGGTGTTTTCTTTCCAAGAAAAGTAGATGAAGATCACATACAGAGAAAAACAACAGTGTTCCTACGATGAAAAAAAGGAAATATGGGCAGGAAAATTCGGATGGCAAATAGCAGTTAAAAGGTCAGGTTGGAGGCACATGAAACAACACAGGGTCAGATTGCAAGAGAACCCGTGAGAGGRCAGAGAGGAGGGAACAGAAATCTGAAACCGGAGAGTAATAAAAAACAAAAAATTATTGAATGGAAAACAAATGGAACACCAAAGGAGATTTGCAGTGTAAAGAACGAAGAATGAAAATGAATTGTTATTGAAAAATTATTGGAGTAATGAAAAAACAGAAAAGCAAAATACATCATAGGCAGTATAGCAGTATTGCTGTATCTGGTAACTGAATGGAATACAGATCAGCTGTTAATTGTTGTTGAATTTATCTTAACATTTTCTTGGAGGACACGTGGAGAAGCTAATTACCCACAAGCAGAAGGGAGTCATCTGAGGTGGAATTGTGGAATACCTGCCTCGTTAATACGTGGAAACCCAAAATAAATGGTGCACATTACATTAAGAACACAGAACTGAGTTAGATCATGGGAGCAGCAGAATATGCTAGCAGAAGACCAGAGCCAGTGAATGAAAAGGTGGTAGTGATACTCATTGTTGCACCAGCTGTTGAAACTGGAGTCGTTCTGCAGACAGCAAGAGTGGAAACAATGAGGTTATAGAGTGCTGTGGTCTCTTCCACAGCCCGTACTTCCTCACCCGTTTCTGCTAACTGCTCTCTAATTTTGAGTTCAAATGCCTTAAATTTAGTACATTTTGAACCAAACCACACCAAAACTAAATGTCTCAGTTTAGTCTTATTATTTGCAGTCGATATGTATTCTCGTAGTATTTGGAATCAAAAAACATTGGCTGTCTGATATTCAGACTCTGAGTTTTGGTCCACAGCTACATCACAGACATAGTAAATAACATTAATAAATGAAAAAAAAAAAATAGAAAAAAAAAAAAAAAAAGGCATGTTATTTAAAAGCAGCCTATATTTTCTGTAAATTATGTATCTGTGAACAAAACCAACACCAGTTGTATCCTTACTTCAAATGCAGACTTTAATGCAAAGGTTTTTTTGAGATATTCTGAAAATCAGAGTCTGAAACATAGTAGGTGCCTATTTCCAGGTCTCTTTAGTTTCCCAGTGTTTTATTGTGTAGCATTTTATCTTACGGCTAATTATTAGTAAATGCATTTTAGGTTTAGCAATAAGAAACTTCTTTGAGAGCATTCTGAGCTTAAAAACACTGAAATAAGAAATATCTTGCCATTTCTGTATTTTGCAGTGCTTTATTTCTGTATCCAGAAGACTTTCATTTTTGATAGCTATAGAAAGGTGATACATATGCCAAACACATTGTATTTATATTCTTGGGAGTTAATGAGAGGCATTATGTAACAATGTGTCATACTGCCATAATTTAAATTTTTTGAGTATTTTTTCACTGCATAAACTGCTAATTTCTAGGCAAACAGCTGCATTCTGAATTATTTAGAACACTTGTTCTTTAGCTAATTGACAGCTAATTGATGCTTTGAGAGACCATCAGCTAAACAGCATGTAAATGGATTCAGGCTTCTCATGGAGACAAGCGACAGCTTATGAGCTACTTCCACGAGGGCAACTACTCTTCTCTTGCCAGAGACAGGCTGGAGAAGTTACTGCATATAGAGCTACTTCCCTAAAATATTCTCCCTTCTACTAGGAACTTGCAGTTCTTGTTCCAGAGATGGTGACTTTCTTTAAAGGAATTACTGAAATACTCAGAGAGCAGTACGTCTATTTATGAAATGCCTTGCTTTACCTAGTGTTGTTTTATCTCTCTCTCTTCAAATCTYAGATATGTGTATAGTTATGTCTTTGGAACAAATGATGCGGCGCAAGAGAACAGCAACTTGCAGATTCCCAACTTTATTTTGGACTTGTGAAGAAAGTAACTAATTTTGTACTTCTAAAGTATTATGTTTTTTTCTCTATTAACTTCTGAATATGTTTTGTTAGTTGGAAATACCTCACCCAGCTCGAAACACTGCCTTGCCTCTTACAGAGCTATAATTGTTGTCTTCTGTATTTCAGTACTGGCTTTTACTGCAGCGCCCTTCTGACTGCCAGAGTTTATTCCCTTGATAGGTTACGCTGCCTGTTTCCCTGGTCACTCACTGCTAAGGTGTTGCACAGGACAGCAAGGTTTATTGAACTGAGACAGAAAAAGTAGAATCAGACTTATGTGGGACCTGTAACTGAAAGAGAAAATACAATGCATTTAACTTCATGGAGTGCAAAGAAGCTACAGTAGTTATGTAGAATTTTTGTAGCCTTAAAGATTGCTCTGAATGGGATGGGAGTGTGATTGTTTTCCTCTAGATGGCAGGTTTTGGCAAGCTTTGTTTTAGCCATGTAAGTAAATAGAAAGTCTTTCAGGACAAATTACCCAGTTTAGTCAGTACCTTTATCCTACTAAATTCTTCCACTACCCCAGCCGTGCAAGCACGCATGAGTGTGTAGACCCCAATGTCCATGTTTAATCACGAAAATAGGGTAGTAATTAAATATTTTGTAGACAAAGATCTTAAAAACCTCTACTAAAACTTTATTCTGTGAAATAGATCAGGAATATCTTTCTCTGAAATGTGTATATAACTTATAGTCAGGGGAAAAGTCAGAGGAAATCTTAGTTTTCAATCACTTTCTGAAACTGTTTAGCTGCTTATTAACTTTTGAAAGGTAGTTAAGCCATTTATCACAATCTTCAAATGAATAACTTTTTTTGCAATTGCATCCCAAAGGATGACAGGGTGAAACAGGGTGAAACAACTGCTTTGGAGTCTTCAGTTATTGCTTCTGAATTTACACATCTTTGACATACAAAATTCTTGCTTTTAGGAGTTTGTCTAGTCGAAACATATATTTGCATATAATGGGGACAAAAGATACTTAATTTCTTAAGCAATGTTAATGTTCTTTTAACAAAATGAAAATGTACTATATATTTACTCCTTTGCTTGCCACTTTTCTTGTGCGTAACTAGGTTTGCCTGAATAAATGTATGTGTGTGTGAGGAAAAGACAACAAGCGAGGCAAAACTCAGGACACAGAACAACTGTTTTGGGGTTTTTTTCTGAAAGGCGAATAGAACTTGAAATTAAGGTTTATCTTTTTGTGAAACTTCCGTGACATTGTCTTTATACATTATTTGTGAATGTGAAATGATGTTGATAATTTAAGTAATATATTGCCAGCGTTTCAAAATTAGTATTTGGCAATATTCATTCCACACACAGTAACGAAAATTCAATCATATAGTTTGCAATGCTCTTTGAATTAGACATAATATTCACATCAGCTTTTTAAACAGGGCAGTCAGGGAACATATTTTCTAGAATCTCTTCAGCTGCAGAAATGCATTGTGACTGAAATGTTGCTGGAATGGATATTGATTGCTACACTTGCCACCATTTCGTGCAGTAATATCACATGCACACTCCTTTGTACTTGTGTGTCCGAAGTATAATTTTCCATTCACTGCCAATAACCAAACCAACAGTTTCTGTAATCGCTAAACTCTGGGTCTTTGTGATGGTACAGGAAGCTATTGATGTTGTTTACAGGCTCCCCAAGAATAAATACTACAAGTCTAAAGAATGTGCTTTGCAATATTGACAGGCTTTTGTGCGAAATTATTGTATTCAAGAAGAATTGCAGATCACTTTTTAGAGGGCAGAGAAAAAGAAACAGCAATATGTTCAGAGAAAATTCTTAATGGTTTTCAGGGAACAAAGCATTTACATAATATCTTTACATCATTCAGTGCTCAGTTTGTGTGTTCTCTCCATAGGTGAAACTGCCTTTTCTCAAAGTTAGTTTTTAGTAAAGTGTTCTCTGTTTTTCCAGCTTTTTCTCTAAACCCAGGTTCCATAAGGACAATTACCAAAAAGCACGTTTTTGAAAATGGTGTAGAAAGTAATAAATTTGTTGCTAACAGTACCTTGTTTAGTCCCTCTGAAATGTGACGAAAATTAGCAAGTTGAAAAAACAAAAWTAAATGCTCACAGATTCTCAGTTTCTCCAGTAAAACTTTCTTCTCAGGTAAGATTTCTGTGTGTGGTGGTAATGCCTGAATGGGGAAAAAAAAATAACAGAACTGTAAATAATACAAKATCTGTAATTTTTTTCAGCAAGGGTTCTCTTTAAAGACTGCTTTTTTATGCTGTCCTATAGCATAAGTACTTTGGCTTATACAAACAAGCACTAACCTAAAAAAATGGAGAAAAAGAGGAGTTATGTCAATTGTTTACCGGTGTGAAACGTGCAACTTCCTTGTCACTGCAACCATGTCTTTAATTTCTTTTCTGTCAGAATTATTTCCTGACCCCGAGGGTAAATCAAGAGGCTTTTTAGAATACCCAGGTGTATGCCAAGAAACACTCAAATGTTGAACAAGATACCCCTGTTGTGTTTGTGTACTGGGTTTGTGTACACAGTCTTTTTTTAGTTTAAAATACTAAAAAGATTTCTTTGAGATATGTTGATTTACTAAACTGTGCTTTGGAAAGAGATATATTTGAATTTTTTTCTGAAAGAATTATTTAAATAATTAATTTTTCACCATTGTCCTGTACATAGCACGGTATTTCTGAATACTTGAGGACATGGAGTAAAATAAGGTTTTGAGAGTGTCCACTGTGTAATTCTTTACTTTTATGCCATCAAGGAGCAATAGTTTAGCCTGCATTAATGACAACAGTATYTTAGTGCCTCAAAAAAAGGCGTTACCTGCTGCTATCATTGTGTTACCTGTCATCTGTCTGTCACAAAAATATAAACCCTTATCCAGGAGATCTCTCYTCTTAACAATTTCTTACTTCTACCTGTTTGTCATATGCTATCTGTTGCAGGTTTTCTCTTGATATTTGAGAAATTGCCACTCACTCTGAAGCAGAGTGGATGCTTCCCAGCAACCAGATTTTTATTCAATTATTTTAAGGCATTGTGTCTCATGGTAACTAGATAAAAAATTTACATGTGAAAGAACTCATCTATTCTACAATATATATTGAGTCAGTCAGTACATGAAACATTATTTTTATTAAAATCACATGGGGTTTTTCTCTAAGAAAAGTGGTCTAAAATGTTTTTATTGTGCACACATGRGAAAATGAGTCAGTTCCAGAGGACTGCATGAGCAAAAATTGCATTAGCAAGTTCACAGAAGTTGCTGCACTGCACAGAAGTAAGTCAGGTGCTTAGGAATAAGAAAGTCCGTATGGAAACTAATGTTAGCAGCTAATGTGGAATAGTACTGTTTCTTTGCAGTTTCTGGCTTAACTTCAGTTCTATTGCCTGTTTCACACTGCTTTCAGGGACTTGGCCACTGAACAAGGAGAACTAGGAATCAGGGCACAGGAGGAGGGTGAGGAAAGGACATGCTGAAAGATAGTAAGCATGGAATTAAGAAAAGTCTGGTGTGTTGCAGCTCTGAAAGAAATGGCATGTTTGCCCATTATCACACAGAGGGGTACTCAAAGTCTTGTAGAAATAACACTGTTGTCATTGCAAAAATACTCCAGTTCCCCAAAGCCTTCACAATTAGAAGATAAATAAATGGGGGGTCTTGTCATTGCTTTCTTAGCAATATTAATATGCTGGTCGTTTGGGTGATTACTTTTTGTAGTTTAYTTTTAATAGAACAAAACTATGCTTTTGAGGACAAATACTGTTGCTATTACCGGSGAATCTTAAAAGCCCCTTTGCAACAGAAAAAGGAGCGTGATCAGTCAGTTCTTGTATAGGTGCTTGTAAATAAATTAAAGACAAGATTTAGGCAAACAGAGGAAAATAGTCTGCCATTGTCTTATTTCCACTCGAACTGTGATTTTAAGCCCATATCATTTTTCTTATTACTGGATTAGCATGATGTCTGCCAAGCAGTCCAAGTATGCGATGGCTATCCATCTTTTCTTGTATRTATGCATATATAATGGTTGACTAGTTGAACTGGGAATTAGGTTTGAACTCACAGGCAGTGTAGTTGTAGAGGCTTGTCTAAGAAAAAAATGCAGCCTAGAATTAATTTTAATTAATACATTTCTCACCAGTGGCCTTATGTAAAGTTGTGTGTGAGGGGCAGTTTAGTTGCTTGCAYGAGCAGAAATGCATAGTAATTCTAAGCAACCCATGAAGGCAACTTTATCTGTTTGCAGTTCTAGTGAATTTAGACAACTATGATGTAGTTAGGGGTACTGGGATTTTTATAACCCATTCTAACACCTCTCTTTCTTGAATAGGTTGTAAAGGAATCTTTTATGAGCATAAGTGCTTTCAGTCTCAATTTTGTTACCTCATCCCAAAGTTAGAACGTGAATATTGTCAGAAAGTATCTGCATAGTATTATCTGCTACCAAAAATACTAGTAAGGTACTCTGCGGGAAGAGCACTGATGTTAACAGTGCTGAGATGTCCTGATTAATGCCTTTAAAGGCTGAAAAAGGGCATAGTCAATGGACTGTAACTTTTTTCTGGTTTTATAAATCTACATGTTCTCATCATATTTGGCATAATAATCAAACTAATAAAGTTTCCAGCTCTGAAGATGATTCTAGTTCGTTGCACTGGAATGGCTGAATCCATAAGCTATCCACTAAAACTAAATCATTAAGTAGCAACTAAAATGAAATATGTTTATAAAGCTATTTTCAGGTATTATCTAATGGATGCATATCATCGTACCACATCATCTTATTTTCTCAGCAAATTGTTTTTAGGGGATATGTGCAGAGAGCACTTATAAAATTTAATGCAATTCAATGTAATGAAGAAATTTGCATTTGAAGCACAGTCACTTACAAATGTTATGGGACAAGCAGCATTCTATTAGAAGGCATTTCAAATGTTTCTGAACAGCAGCTGAGGAGGATATTTCCTGATGTGGTTCTATTACTACTGCACATTTTCTCTTCATCTGTAACTACTTTTTAAAAATAGAAAAGGCAAAACGGAAACTTCAGTTACCAGAAAATACAAAGGACCTCAATTCATCTTTTGAGAGAAGTAATGAGCAGAAGGCTGCAGTTAGTCATCCACTAAAGCTTTACAGTGGAGAGACTCTGATAATTTGATTGCTCATTTTGAAATAGAAGTTCTCCTTGTCCCCAGAAGGTTTTTCTTTATATTGGCAGCTCTGATAGGTAGCTTGTTTCATGAAAAAGAGGAAATGAATAATGACTCACAAAATTTTCTCTGTCAAACTCTCTTTTCCCATCTTCCTCCAATTTCTGCCTCCATATTTTTGCTGGAAAAGGACCCAATACTCTTCCTTTATGATAACTTAAGGAATCGGGATCTGTGACCAGTTCATATAAATCTGTCATAAGTCATTCCTAGACAATCAGAATGCCAGTGAAACTTCCATGTTGCCATTTTTTTTTAAATCTCCAATARTCTCTAATAGTCTCTCTCTTCTTTATGCCCATGCACATGAGCATCTTGAGCTTTAGTTTTGGTTTTGTTTTTCTGTTCTTCCCCAAGTTGCTTTGTGTCCCAGAGCCTTCTTCCAAAGATGAATTGTGGCATTCTGCCACACTGCACCTCTAGAAAACTACTGCCATGCTGCTACTATCAGAGAGCTACTTCCACTAATGTTTAGAAATACAGTGGAAAAGTATACATTCTCTATAACTCATCTAGGCACAAGTGTCAACAAACCATCCTATATCACTCAGAAAAAATCGGCTTTTTTGACGAGGAGTTGAGCAGAGAGTCAGGCTATGGAATTAGATTAAATGTACAATGCTATTTGTGGGAAATTATTATTTCACCTCTCTGATAACAGCCATCTATCTACAGCTGTCTCCCTATTGATGGTTTTAAAACTGAATGTACAAATTTGTTTCCCTTCTTCACCATTGGGATGACAAACTACCCTGTGTTGACTATCATAAGTGACAGCTAAAATTTTAACTGCATCCCCACGAAATTTGCAAACATAGAACACTTATTCCTTAATTCCTGCTGGATTCCTCCCTGTTTCTACAACTTACTTAATGAATCTTGAAAGACCAAAGAGGAGAATTACACTTCAGAAAATGAGGTTAYATAGTATATTAAAGGATCAAGATATCACTCAGGATATAGAATGATCAGTCCAAAATGGTTTGATGCTTCTGAATTTCATCATCTCAGGGGAATTATAAATCAAAGGCATGTAGCTATAAATGTGCGGTATGGAGGGTATAGACTCCACAACAGTGTGCTTCATCAGCTTATTTGGCACTGTGGCTTAGGTGGAGTGACATTACATAATTTGTGATGACTTTGTTCTGACATCTTCCCATCATAAAGGATTGAGGGACCAAAGTCACAGAAATGTCATCGGTGATAAATTCAAGCTAGACTTTAATCTTCCTCACTTGAAGTAACATCAAAGAGGAATAACACAGCCTGCAAGATACTTTAGACAACTTATTAAAGAAAAAATGGTCCACAACTGACARATTGAATGAAAATTGCATTGATAATTTAAGGTGCATTTTCCTTCTGAGCTTGTAAGGTTTTCACATATAAAGGCTCAAGTTAACCAGAATTTCAGAAAACATTCAAGCCTCTGTAATTTTGTGGTGACTGTATCTGCTGCTTACCTAGCAGACTTAATGTTAAATGTTAAAAGGTCTTTGAAAAAGCAATCTATTCAGTACCAAATTTGAATAATAAAAACATAGTTATTATTGAAAATAATGCTGCTGATTGCTTGTACTTGAGGTTTAGACTCTAAAATTATACATAAGACCTTTTTCCAGGAAAACTTCTAAGAGCCTAAAACAGAAATGATGTTGTCTTTGGGCCGTATCATAACCAATGGATAAAGACAGGCAACTCCAAGAAATTAATCACTTCATTGCTAGATTCCAGTGAATTTTTAATGCAATTTGTATTGTTTTTGTCCAGCCTGGCTTTTGGTAGCAGGAGGCCACAGAGGTGGYTTCTGTGAGGAGCTCCTGGAAGAGAGCTTCCACCATGTCCAGCAGAGCCAATCTCTGATGGCTCTGAAGATGGACATGCTACTGGCCAAGGCTGGGCCAATGAGAGAGGTTGGTAACACCTCTGCAGTGACATATTTAAGAAGAAAATCAAAACAAAGTYRYAAGATTTTGGATTCTAGTCAGAGAAGAGGAGGAGGTGAGAACAGGTGAGGGAAACAACATGGTGACACCAAGGTCAGTGAAGAAGGAGGGGCAGGAGGTGCTCCAGGCGCCGGAGCCGAGATTCCTCTGCAGGCCATGGTGAAGGCCATGGTGAAGCAGCTGTGCCCCTGTAGCCCATGGGGATCCACAAGGGATGCAGAGATCCACCCACAGCCCGTGAGGGAGGTGCCTGTGGTGGAGCGGGTGGATGCCTGGAGGAGGCTGTAATCCAGACCCAGTGGAGAGAGAGGGCCCTGCTTCCAGGCTGGAGCAGCCTGTCCTTGGAGGACTGCACCCCATGGAAAGAGAGACCCACRGCRCAGCASTTTTGGGAGGGCTGTGTGCCCGTGGGAGGGGCTCACGCTGCAGCAGGTGCGGTGTGGCTGCTGGTCCTGAGAGTGGACCCATGCCAGGGAAGTTCACAGGGAACTGTCTCCCATGGGAGGGACGTGGGGTCTCACAGAGGAAAGACTCCTCTCCCAGAGCAGCRGAGGGAAATCTCGGTGATGAACTAACCAAACCCCCATGCCCTGCCTCCCTGCACTGTCGGTGGGAAGCAGGGAGGGGCTGGAGGAAGAAAAGGTGTTTTAAGGGCTTATTTTACTTCTCATTATCCTCCTCTGATTCTGCTAGCAAAAAATTCATTTTGTAACTTTAAGTTAAGCCTGTTTTATCCTTGAAGTGTTTTCTCCTGGTCCTTATCTCAACTCATGAAGCCTTCATTAGTTTTTTTTTCTTTCTCTCCTCTGCCCAGCTGTGGCAGGGGAGGGTTGAGCAAGCAACTCCTGTGGGTGTCTGGCATTGGGCCAGTGTCAAACCATGACACAGTCTAACAGTTGTATTTCACTCCTCCCTTTCTCTATTAGAAATCATCTTACCTTTCAAAAATAGGAATTACAATCTGTGTGTTCATCAAATTCTGTTTTGATCAGTACCTGGACAAAGTCTGGAGGGTTTTTTTTAACCCCCCTGCAGTCATCTGGCATATTTCTGTCTTGCTCACCTCATTTCAACAACTATGATCTTAAATCCAACAGTGATGAATGTGTTGAATTTAACATCATAGGAATGCTGGTGATCAGATGGTGAAGAATTGGAACTAAGTATTGATGTAACACTGTCTCTAAAAAAATAACCTCTATAATTTTTTTTTTTTCCCAAAAGCTGATCTTTTTAAAACAAAAAGAGAATTACAGTATAGCTAGACCATGGAGTGTTCAAGAAGACTGCATTCTTTTATATATTGCATAAGTCTTTGAGTGAGACRTCTACAATATATCAGGTTTGAGCTTTGTGGTTTTGGTTGGTTTGGGGCTTCTTTTGTGTGTGTGTGTGGAGTATTTTAAATTATAATATCCAGTAGAAAATAATATGACATTGTTATATTATTTTGCATGCCAGTTAAAAAAAGGCCTGTACTTGGCCAGTTCTAAATTGGACTCAGTTTGAACTCATGGCCTCATAACCCATGCGCTCCAAATCCCATTACTAAACTTGCAATACATGTGCTTTTCTCCAATGTATGGGGTTTTATTCCACTGTAGAAGTTCTTTTGCTAAATGACCTATATTATATTGCAAAGAAATGGTTACCCCAAGTTTTAATATTAATATCCCATTTTTATTTCACTAGCAGAGTTGCAATTACTTCCTTTTTCAAAAGTCAGCCTCTGCCAGATTGTTTTTCATTATTTTTTTTCTCATGCTAGAAATGTCACTTTTTTTCAGAYTTAGAAGTGTTATTTTAAGAGATATTCTGGAACATACAGCAAAAACCTTATGAAAACCCTCAGTGTTTTTTTCCTTCAATTTAATAACAGGTTTGACTGAATTAGAATGTAAAAACACAACTACCTCATAATTTCTCAACTTTTTTTTTTTATACACAATAACAGAGGATAGTTTGATTGACATATCAAGCAGCGATTCGTTCAAAAGCGATGCTATCTCTGTTTCTGTAAAAATAATGCAAGTCCTGAAAGGTTATTGACATTTCAGCAGAAGAAACAGATTTTGAGTTGATGGCTAGCAATATGTCCTTTAGAATTTTTTTTTTAACATTTCATCAAAGGCAGTGTAATTAACCTTAGAGCAATGGATAAAGCCCATCATCATCAATTGACAGARTAACTTTGTCATGTAATGACTACATATAGTGCTCTTTCAATAACACTTTGTTCATTTAAAAGCTGTATCAGAACTCTTGACTACCATCTCAGAGAGAATCTTCCCTTTCCCTCTCTTCTTGTTTTAGAAAAGTGGCGGGTGCATTGAAGTTAAAATAATAACGTAGTAAAAAAGAAGACAACAAAATAGCTCTATCATGTGGGGAAAACACCAAAAGTACCAGATATCTGTGAGCTTTGTGTAGTAAAGGAATAGTGGCAAGTTTTTATTTTGCTAATCTGCTTAAAGTATTGGGAGAAGAGAAGAAATGGAAAAGTCTTTTCTGGTTTAAATATCTGGTAATGTAGTATGAATCATTCTTATATATTAAAAACTATGTTTTCCTGTGCTGCATGATTTATGTCTGCAAAGATGTATTGGTGTTAAAAGGAAAAGACATTGATGCATTTCAGTAAGGGAAGGCTAATGAAAGAGTAAACATATTCAAGCAGAAATCATAACATACTTCTTCACACAGGTTAGTCTAGAATGCTAAATCTTTATAGAATAATATAATCACAGATTGGTTTGGGCTGAAAGGGACCTTAAAAATTATAGAATCGTAGAATGGCTTGGGTTAGAGGGGACATTAAAACCATCTAGTCCCAACCCCGCTGCCATGGACAGTGACATTTTTCACTAGTCCTGGTTTCTCAGAGCTACAGCCAGCCTGGTCTTAAAGATATATAACAGAAATATCRAATCTAAACCTGCCCTCTTTCTGTTTGAAACCACTTCCCTTGTCGCATGACTACCCAAAAAGTCCCTCTCCATCTTCTTTTTAGGCTCCCTTCAGTTACTGGGAGGCCACAATTAGGTCACCCCGGAGACTTCTGTTTTCCAGGCTGGACAAACCCAATTCTCTTAGCCTTTCCCTCTCCAGGGATGTGATGTGACGTATTGCTTTCTTTTGAAATCTTGTTGTTACTTTTGTTGATTGTTCCCTTTTCTGTTAAAAGGTGTCACTGGTGAGATAAGTTCACTTTCTTGTTTTGGTATAAAACCCAATTTAATTGGGTCAATGCCTTTCATTGTAGAGAATTTATTCTGTCTGTTAACAAAGGCTGAGGTTGAGAACAGCAAAGAGAATTACTCTAGGAGACAAATTTTTAGTTAAAAAAAATGCATATTTGAAAATGCTGATGTTTAGAAGGAGTCAATAATTTTTCCAGATACATGGAATTTAAAAAAATAAATATTTTGTTGGTTTTTTCCATGTTGGGGGGGAAAAAAATGTCTCTGAATGCTTTTTCTCTCATTTGAAATACTGGTATGTGGCTTTCTTAGTCCTTCGATATTTTTTCTTCAGTGATCCAGTCTATGACTGCCAACAAGACAGTCTTAATAAAAATAATATATACAATAGCTAATGAACTAGTCTCATTCTTCTTTGCAATTCATGTCTTTTGAGTAATTCATTCTTCATATTGTAGTTGGTACATCTTCCCATTAGTTCACTACACAATCCTTCTGAATTGGTTATATTTACTCTATTTTAATTCTGCTTCCCCTCCATTATCTTCTYCCCTAACCTGAGTTGTACACAGACTGTGCATCCTAAGTTGTAATTAATCTCTTCTTTAAGCAAATAGCTTTTCTGTTCAGCGCCTGCTTTCCACAATTTCAGTAATTGCAGTAATTTCTTTTCATGCCCTAGCATATTTTATGACTTCTTGGCAGTGATTATTTGAACATGTATGTCTCCTAAGAATTTATCCCCTCCCTGATCCTTCTTGGACTCTCTGTCCCTGGGCTAAATCTCTTCATGGTCACAGCAGTTGCCTCATTAACTCATCTCACTCTGACAGATGCTGTTTTCTTTGTTTTTTGTCTACCGTGGTTCTTCAGTTCCCATAGAAACCTGTTCAGATGCACAGTCAATTCAGCTTGATACTTTAGCTTTCTGTTCTATGGGGACAGAAGTGGTACCCCCAGGTGGGAAGACTTCCTGTGCCTCGCTCCCTCAGCCTCATCATGAGGAAAAGCATACCTCTCAGGGAGGGGTTGAGTCCAGGGTAACCAAGAAGTCCTTAGGTTCTGTGAAGTTCATTACATATCTTCATTTCTTAGATGTAAGCCAAATCACAATTCCTATAAACACTAAAATTATGTAGCGGTTCCAGGGCTTTCAAGTTTTGACAGCAGCTGCAGCAATAACGGCTCATTTCATGCCTTTACAGGGTTTCTTTACAACCACTATGAATAGAAGCTGTTTTTTCTAAATGAAAAAAAGGAGAGAACTTTCTCAGAAATCAATGATTTTAGRTCTKTCTTGCTTGTGAGAACTTSCTATTTGTCTCAGGTGAGAAGGAGTGTGCAGATCTTTTTTAATGTTCCAAGTACAGAGGCAAGAAGTGCAGTGGAACATTGTCGCGCTGACCGCTGGCTGCCCGGTGGCCTGGCCCGCGACTCGCGATGGTATTCCAGTCAGGGAAAAACCACTCTGTGCGAGGTTAGCTGGAATCTGCTCTGTGAGGAGCTTTCTGCCCTACCTCTCTAAGGGCAGGCTGCAGTCTGGGTGTTGCCTAGCAACAGGCGGAGGCAAAGAAGGAGAGAAGGACCCTTCGTTGCAACAGTGYCCGCTTTATTCCCGCGGGGGAGATGCAACAAGAAGAAGCCCCGAACTAGACTCGCGGGCAAATTTTAAACTGGGGAGACTCAGGGGGTGGATCCAAGGGAAGAACCAATAGGGAATTGATGGGGAATGACAGTGAACCAATGGGGAATAACAAGGGGAGGAACTTACATAGACAAACCAATGGGGTTTACAACAGAGATGAACTTTCTAGAACATAATCAACTAAGCAATGAAATACATAAATAYGCAAAAGGAACTTAACCAATTGAGAACTGAGGAACAAAGAACTTGCTAGAACAGTGGGAGGAGATGCCTCTAAGGGTGACACCCAGGGGCAGGAACCCTCAGGCCTCGGAGCTGCCCTCAGAACCCCTGTCCTGAGCGGGGAAGTCAGCCCATTGGATGCCTTCAGGCCTGACAATGGGCTGGGTCACAGCAACAGAACATCATACATCTTTGCTAGGCAAAGATATATAAGGTGACATATGTGTCTTTGCCAAATTTATGGTTTTTCAGAATCACAGCCAATTTCATGAAATTAAAATAAAACATTTATGAACCTGGAAGTGTAAATTAAARCATGTAAGGTTTAGTAGTTTCTGTACCTCAGCTTTGCACATTGAACCTCAGCAACTCTGTGTCTTAATGTGGCACCAAAATCCCACACACCTTTTTTCACATGATTGCCCTGCTGAATGTCAGCAGACCTGTCGGTATCTATGAATGACATCATAACACTCGATTAGCTGTTTTTGAGTTTCTTGAGATTTTAAGGTTGTGTAAGTACTATGCATATGCACGTTGCTATAAAGTAGTAATAATTTTTACTCTTCAAGAATTTATTTTCAACTGTTGTTAAAATGTTATTGAAATATGATAATTATGAAGGGGAGGAGGGAAAGTGTTGTATCTAGAATAGACTGAAAAGCATTTTTCATCTGCTTACTGTTCCATCTCTGGTTAGATTTTTCTATTCAACACACTGTGAAAGGTGGTCCTGAATACAGATGAGCAGTAATGCATTGGCAATAAATATAAGATGCAGCAAAATACATTTTCAGTGAGTGGTGCTTGATAAGATAGGATACTTGTTCTTATTCAGATGCCTGTTCCTTTTTTATTTCAGTTGAGGTGTTTCAAAGGAATTTTTGGAAGCAGAATACACAATTTGGGCATACACACGAAAGTCCTAATGAATATAATAATCCTGTAGTTTCTTTTGTCACTCATCTTATCAAAGACTTGCATATGAAAAACAAGCAAAAAAAAATTGTACTAATATTTTGTTTCGTTTGGCCTCACTGTAACTGTCAGGTGAACAGTTCTCTCACCTGTGATCCAGGCTTTGTAATTAAAGTTAGTTGTTTTTTATAAATCCATTGATCTCCTGAAAAGAGAAAACAAGTGGTGCAAGCAGTTCAGTGATGGAAAATAGGAAACAGTAGATGCCTGTGGTGGTTTAAAACCAGTCTGGAAAATTAAACCTACTCAAGATGCTCCCTTCCCTTCACCCCTTCCAATAATGGAGAAACACTAGGAGAGATTATAAATTGGAGTACCAATTTATTGTACAGAAGAGAGAAAAAGTGTTTTACCCACAAAAGTGTTTTACCCACCACCGAATGTTCTGGCAGGCAGCGCTCAGCGTGGTCTCCAACAAAGGCAATATGGCGAAAAGAGAAGCTTCAGTGACTTAACTTCTCCCCCTTCCTGTCCAAATACAACAGGAAGCAGGAACAACCCAAAACCTGGAAGATAGTTTGTCTGAATAATGAGTCATTCTGCTGAGCTGTTGCCTCCACACCATCTGGCAGGGCTCGGGCCCCTCTGCTGCTCCCCGGTGTGGCAGCAGCAGTGCGGTCCCAGATTCACTCCCCAAGAGCCAGGCAAAAACTGTGAGTTTCCTCCTTTCAGCTCTGGCATCTTCCTTTTCCCAACACCAGCAACTCCCTGCCAGAACCACACGCCCAGCAGTGATATGGCTGGTATGGAATTAAACAGTGCCAGAAACTCCACCCCATTTTTTAGCTTTACCCAGGACAGCGCCTGTATCTTTGATGAACATCTGCAGATCCTGAAAAACTTGCTTATAACTGCTGACTCATTTTCAGAGCATCTGAGAGATAAAATTATAATTTCTTGGTTTTGTCTCCTTTGCAGCATGAGACAAAGCACTTCTGGGGTTTTATTTGTCTATTGGATTCTTTATGGTGAAATTATTGAAAAAATATTTGCTACTTAGAATTTGTCAGTCTGCATTTTCTTAATGTAATTTTAAAGGTTTCTTTTTCTTGTAAAAACTAGATAAGGGAAACTATTGAATTGGTGAGAATCATCCTACATTAGACTATGGATCCAATTGCAGGGAAAAAGTTGGATAGTTTTCCTCTTCTAAGCTGGTAAATGTTTACGGCCATGAAGGGAACTGGACCAAGGAATAGAAAGATTCTAAGTTCTTGTGCTGGCTTTGACTGGGATAGACCTAATTTATAGCATGGGGCTATGTTTTTGATTTATTCTGAAAACTGTTGATAACACAGGGATGGTTCAGTTACTGCTGAGCAGCAACTGAACTCTGTATATGAGTTAAGGCCTTTTCTGCCTCTTACCCCACCCACCAGTGAGCAGTCTGTGCAAAAGACTTTGGGACGGGTCACAGCTGGGACAGCTGTCCCCAATGGACCCAAGGGATACTCCAGACCATATGACATCAATTTCAGCATATACAGCTGGAGGAATAAAAAGGAAGGGGGTGATATTCAAAGCAATGGTCTTTATTATCCCAAATAACTCTTATGTGTGGTGGAACCCTGTTTTCCTGGGAATGGCTGAACACCTCCTGCCGGTGGGACGTATTGAATTAATTCCTTGTTTTGATTTGCTTGCATGCACAACTTTTGCTTTCCCTATTTAACTGTCTTTATGTCAATCCATGAGTTTTCTCMCTTTTCACCTTGATTCTCTCCCTCACCTCACCAGATGGGGAGTGAGTGGCTGTGTGGTGCTTAATTGCCAGCTGTGGCTAAACTATGACAAGTCTTCAGTACTTCAGTACCTTAAATATTTGGGGATTTTCCTTTGCTTTGGGTTTTTGGGGTTTTTTTGAAACTCTTTTGTAAAGAGTTTCATTTCTGTCTTTTGACAGGATCAAAGGACTAACCAGTTCACTGCCTTTCTGGCTTAAGTTTTTCCTTAAAATTACTAAAGGTGCGCACAGTGAGAAAAAAATTCCTCTATTTAATTAAAAAAAAAAAGTCATGAGAGGTGCACATGTAAAGAAGCAGAGGTCTGAATCTTCAGGGAAAACCACAGGAAGGAGATGAAATGAACATATTTGAGGAAAAAAATAAGAGTGGGATTTTTTAGTGGAAAGAAAAGAGGGAAAATTAGGCTAGGTTTTAAGGAGAGGAGTAAAAGGTAAAAATAATATAGAAATTGAAAAGTGAAATTTAGTCTGAGTGAATGATCAGAAGTGTGTTACAGCGGAAAGAAGCAATGGAAACATATGTATGGAAGTGAAGTAGCCTGGGAGAAATGTCTGAAGGGAAGAAGATATTAGTGATGTTGGGACATAGCATGAGTCTGCCAGATGTCACAGTAGGAGAGAAATGAAGGAAAGTGTATTTGTACTTGAGGAGCTGGAAAATGAAATATGTGAGCTTTTAGAGTTATAAAGAAATCTCTTATACAATGTAATAAGCAAAATTGTTCTATCCTGCTGTATTTTATTGAAAAATTGTTCTATCCTGCTGTATTTTATTAAGGATCATATAGTGCTCTAGTGAACACTTTCATCAGTATTGTGATCCTATCAGACTTACTAAAGAAGCAAAGGGATACCAGCCTCCCTTGAACAAACAACATGCTGTAGGGTTGTAAAGAAGTTCAAGACAAACAATAAAAAAAAAAAAATCTTCCGTGATTGTTAAAATAAATTTGAATTATAGTCTACCCTGTTACAAATCATTCATTCACCTGTCCATCACTTGTCCATTAGCTAAAAATTAAAAGTCAAGGCAGCATTTATTCTTTTGCTGTTAGATGTCAGATGTCAGAATGCAACAGAAAAAAAGAACGTTTTCAATCAAATATGCAAAGAGGTTATACAGACAAAATAGCTACCTATTTGAATCCAGGAATCTAGTCCTCATACTTTTCATGATGGATACTCCAGGTAGTAGTTTAACAAATTGGGCAGAATCTGCATTTGTTAAAATTTAAATCAATATTGTAGATTCTTTGCTAGTATTTTTGGTTTCCATTGCATTTGATTGCTTTACTTAAAATTCACAAATGTTGCCAAAGTGATAAAATGTCTGAGAATTGTCGATGATATGTTCTTTTTTATCTTTTTACTAGTAGTAATCATAATGGAATACACTTTTCAGCTCTTGGTTAATAAAATGTCAGTTACATTGGAATTGTTCTTGAATGATGAAATGAAAATAAAATTTCATTCTAATGGACTAAGATATTCAAATATGTTTTGATGATTGAGGAGTATACTGATGGAAATTATACAATCTAACTAGTTCATGCAGATGCTGTATCCAGAGTGCATGATACATACTGGTAAGTGACTATTACATTGCTACTATGGATTTAATTCATGGACAAGAAAAAAAATAATCCCCTGTCAGTTTTGCTTACAATAATACACCGCGTACAATATGATTCTTTATTCTGTCCAAAGATAAAAACTTTTTTAGCGTACACTTCAGCTAGTAATCTCTTAATCAGCAAATGGTTCCAGGTCAAGCATTGACTTTTTAACTCTTCTGGACCAAGTGAAAATAAAAACTTTGTATGAAAGTTAAATAAACTAATTTTGGTTGAAAAAAGTGTTTGAGTCTAGACCTTAAAACAAGTACTTCTGTATTATATTACTGAAAGGAAGGTAAAGTTAAGTTCAGATTAGGATATGACACAGCTTTCAATGAATAAAAACTTTTAAACTATATGTTTTGCCATGTCAGATGTCAAAGGTGTTTTCTTTGTAGTAATTATATACATCCAATCCCCCGCCATTCAGTCATCTTTTCAAATCCTCAGTTTGCTGGTTTTATGTGGTGTTTATTTCTCCTTGAAATTTGGAGATGTTAAAAAACATGCAACTTCACTTTAAAGTTTTTCATCAATTTGGGCCATGGCAGCTTAAATCTCAAAGCTTATACATCCCACAAATACACTTGAAAGGGCTCTTCTAAAATGTCACTTCTGGTGTAGTTTAAAAAAGGCCTCAGAGCTTAAATGCTCCTCCTCCAGCAGTGACTTGAACATAGAAATTTTTCTTTAATATTTTATTATCTGCATTATCATCTTGAGAAGAAAAAATCAGCAGATAAGGATAACTATAATATATCCTACTCTGCTATAAGGTGCAAATAATGTCAAGACTGCAATGAAGAACTTGCAAATATCTTTGCAGTTGGAAATTTGAAGCAAGAATAAATGTTTTTGTGATAGAACATTTAAGCTTGTAGTTATGTTCCCTTGTCACCAGCATGAGGAAAGGAAAAAGTAAAGATTCTGTCCTCATCTTCCAGTCACGTATTAAAGATGCTGAAGACAGCCCTTTGAGGCTTGTTGAATTGCTGCTTAGCCAAAGGCCTAAATGATGTTTTCCAAACTACAACTAAGGCTTCTACCATTTTTTTTTTTTTTTTTTGAACTAGTGTAATGATTTAGAGGTCAGTTCATATGAGATATGTCATTTTAATTTGATTTAATGACTCTTGATGCTCAAAAACGTTACCTCTGGCATATTTAAGAGAAAAGAATGCTTTCAGTATCCATTATTAGAGTTAATCCATTTACTTGAACTGTGATGACTCATTTTTCTCTGAATCCTGTCTTCTCAGCACGAATGTGGTCATTACGATGTTTACTGCACACTGATAATATACCAGATTATTTGTACTCCTTCAGCTGAGATGTGAGCGAAATGCATCACTCAAACACCTGTGTTCCTTCTTAGCTGGCAGGTTTTTAGCTCTCAGCAGAGCTTAATGATACCTGYTTCAGTCTCATGATTGCTAATGAAATGGCATGAATTTTGCATTTCTTATGTCAAGGCAACTTGATGCAATGCTGATATCCTTCACTTGCTGTAACTTTCATGTGAAGTGTATTTTTTACAAAACAAATGTATCAAAGAAGGCAGCCAGTTTAGCTGCAGAAGGAAAAATTTCCAAGGAGGGAAAATATATACCTTATTATTAACTCTTGTTTTGACAAAGCCAAGCACTTTCCAGTGAGAAGGAGGAAAGTACAATCATTTATCAGAAAAAGTTGTCTTGTAATGGTGTTGGCACTTAAAAAGTAAAATCTCTGTTCTGTGTAGGTTTAAAGCTTTTGTTTTCATGTACTCCTTGTTGACAAACCTTGATCTTGTTCAGTCATCTTTCGTATGATCATTAAACAGAAAGCATGTAACACTTGTGAGGTCACATTGAAGAATTAGTTTTACAGACAGTAGCTAAAGGCTTGTTGACCTTGCACAAAAGAAAGTCCAAAAATTTATTTCATTATAYGAAAAAATGTATAGTGCTCTGGAAGAATAACTGCAAACATATTCTTACCATTTCTCCAATGACATTTTCAGTAAAAGGAACACTTAGAAAAGATGGAAAGTGATTTGCTTCGACTGGGGAAATGAATAYGACATAACTAAGCAAAATTGAAATGACTATGGTATTCCTATTACTACTGCAAAAATTTACCTTCCTACATGGTTTGGTAAAAACTCAGATGTGATGTGTGAGAGTGAAGATTTTATTCATAGATTAAATAATAATCAGCAAATTGTCACAATTAACCAAGATAAAACTTCTAATAAAAACAAATTACATGCCATGAAAGTATGAAAATTATTGGTTGTAAACATTCATGTTTTTAATAGAAAGGGCGTGAGTACCACAAAATCCCTTTGATATTCATGCTTGCAGAAGTAC
Source organism: Parotia lawesii (assembly GCA_003713295.1). Classification (NCBI taxonomy): domain Eukaryota; kingdom Metazoa; phylum Chordata; class Aves; order Passeriformes; family Paradisaeidae; genus Parotia; species Parotia lawesii. Next base: position 1,348,459 of record RAHM01000171.1, on the reverse strand, counting down.
ATATGTAGAATATGCTTCATAATAAATATCTGCAAATATTTCCAAATATCTGCAATTTTTTACTCAGGAGCACCATGAGTTATTTGTGCATATAAAACTGAAACATGAATGACATTATAAGTGTTTGTGACACGATCAGGCTTGTAATAAGGCTTAGAGCAGTACAAAAGGTACCATTTATATTGAATAAATAATATCCTGGTAATTAATTCATGGATATCCAGGTCCAGTAAACAATTACTTTTTAATATGATGGTTATAAGCATGCTCCACCATGTAACATACAACAGTTTTGTCTTGACATCTATAATCAAAGACAATTTCTCATGATTAAATTATAATGCAACTAATATACCTATGTGATAAAAATGCGTTCATTAATTATGCCAAGAGTAGAACGTTGATGGAAAAAATGTTAAAAAATTCTATCAGACAAATTTTAAAACAGAAAATAAAGTGGGGGTTATTTTTAATAAATCAGAATTAGATTCATCCTTACGTTATTCATTACTAAATTATTAATGAAGTTACCTCTTCCTGGATGAAAAAGATGCCAACCCATGAGGTAATTTTATTCAACAGAGGTTACTTTAGGATATCTTGTTAGAATTAAATTTCAAATCTTATTCCAGGAGTCAATAACTTCATCTTGTTCTGGGAGAATATGTTATACATTTACAACCTCATATTTTTGACAAAGAATACAAATCCATCGGGAAATACGGAAAAAAAGGAAAAAGATAGAGCTCTGAAAACTGATACAGGCATGCAGTAATTCAAGTTGTTTAGCCTAATAAGTAGAAGACTTGATCAGGAAGAGAACAGCAAGATTTTAAAAGCATGAAGGTGGAAAGGTTTGCTTTTTCAGTTTCTGTTAACATATCAGAAACTCTTATCAGTTTCAAAGATGAATGATACACAGATCACATTTATTTTTTCATTCTTTAACATTGTCTKTAAGTAGCTTTTAAATGGTTTTACGGGAAGTGTGTCCAGTAGTAAATCTTGGAATTTCCGTAGGTCCCAAATGTAAATATTAAATGCAAGATACAATAAACTGTGATGGTTCTTTCATTTATCTTTTAAATTAATTTCTTCAGCATACTACTTGACACACAAAGAGAAATTATTGAAAATAAATGTGCATTTAATGGAATGCAGTATTTTCACAAAAAAATGYTTAAAATCAGTGTTTCTGCCAGGATATAGGTGATGACTCTTATGGCCAACCCTGCCGTCTTTGCCATTTCCAAGAGATTAACTGCCAAACACCATCCAAAAAAGGATTTCTTCCTTTCTTTAACCTTGAATGCAGTACAAGAAAAGAGACTTCTGAGTAGCATTAATGCATAACTTGTTAGAGTGTTTTCTCCTTCTTTAAAGGCGTTAAAATATACCATTTAACACAAAGAGAACATGTAATCAACATTTTTTTTAATACAATAAATCACAGAAGAACACTYCTGACTAAAGGCTGAATGATTCTGCTCTTAGAACTGAACTTGCACATGACAAAACACTGTGCGTTAGCTGACGGGGCTACACAAGCAAAATTTTATACCAAATTTTGCTAAATTTTATGTTTAACAAATATTGTTGAAATGAGAGTAACTGACTGAAATGAAAGTAACACGTTAAGATCTTTCAGGGAGTCTAGGTTTTAACTTCACAGTGGTACCATAGGAGAAAGAGCTACTCAGCTCAATTTTATTTAGTCAGAGCTATTTTATTTCAGTAGTACATTATTGAAAGCAAACCCAAAAYCAGCCAGGCCAATGGTATGGCAATCTAAGCAAGCAAAGAAGAAAAAGTTAAAATACTGTTTGGTATGACTGTGTAAATGAATAACTGATGCCTCACTGTTTTCTAGAGTTTGGGGTGCACTTTTCTGCTCCTTCACAGAAATAACCAGCAGAATTAAAAGGGAGTTTTAAGAACAGATATGCAGAGGAAGATTTGTTTGGTTTTGTCATGTTACTTAGAGCACATCTTTTATAAGCTACGAAGGAAAAAAGAAAAACCAGAAAGAGTACAAGAGTTATTTTGATAATGTTATCCCTGTGAAAACTAATGAAAATAATTGTTGAAATTCAGTATGGAAACCTCAACTGTCTGACATCAGGAAAAAAAAATTAGAGTGCTAGTTGAAGAACTCTGCAACAGGAATATGAATAATTTACAACATTTTTCAGGAATAAAAGGAGTTATAGGAGAATATAATAGAATGGCAAAACCCTAAAAGCTGAAATTCAGCTGAGACTGAAATTCACACAGCAGCATTGCATACTGCTCATATCAGTTCAGAATAACATTAAGGATAGAAAAGAGAATAATTCAGTGTTTGAACTTGAAATATGATAAGCACTCTAGGAACAAGAACTTTAGAGACATGGACTTACGGCAGAAGCTTTTTCCTAGGGGCAGTGTACATAAAGATTTTAGAGAATGATTTCATAATGATCTGATAAAACTGAAAGTTTCTAGTGTTGAGGAGCATTACTATTTAATGTTCTCATTTAGTAACAAGTTTAAGTACATTTCAGCAGGTAGTCTGAATACTACCATCATCTGTTTCAATCTTAAGTGCTTAATGCAAACCTATTTAAAAAGTCAAGACTGTATTAAACAAACAAASAAACAAACAAAAAAAAAAACAAATGGAGAAATCCTAAAATACTTTGAGGTAGGATGTAGATGGAATTGGCAGAAAAATATTTAAAATTATGAATTTGTTATTTACTTTAGGACAGTGGTACATAAAGATAAATTTTTTGGTTGTGCTGAAAGACTGACAGTCTGATTCAGTAAAAGGATCAAAATTTTTGTGGAATTAAGCCATAATATGTATCTTTTTTGTTGTTGTTTTTTTTTAGTCTCTGCTTTATTTATCTAATTTCTGTGCACTGTCACTCTTAATATTATCTTTCCTGAAAGATTATTTACTCCTACCACCCTACCCCTGCTTTAGATTGAAATGTAAATGAACCATGTACTTCTTTTTAGTTTCAAGTTCACCAGTCAAACTTGAGGTAAACTGATTGTAAATAAAAGTAAATAAATTTTATTGCACTCTTCAGTGTAGTGATAAAAAGACAGAATGATCTATATATGCAGATGTGCAGCTTTCCATGCCCACCTCAGTCATGTAATTTTTCGGTCTGTTGGATAGGTCACTGATAATTAAGACATGACAGATTTTAAAACTGCATGTAAAATGCACTCTAGAAAATTATGCTTTTTGACCTAATAATGTTACATTCTGCTTCATCATTTTAAATGTTTTCGTTGTCTAGCAAATGGACATAAATGAGCAATTTAACAATACATTGAAATATTTTGTGCATGAGAGTTTACTTCATCTGTAAATTGAAATGTCAGAAATGTTTCTACTCTACATTTTAAAAAGTCAGAAGTGATTTATTTTAGCTCTTATTTAAAAAGCTAAAAATCAACAAAATATTTTTGAGAGATATGAGGATGCAACAAAATGCCTGTTTAAGCTATATCAGCAGTTTCATGGATTTGGCAGATCTTTGCAGTCTCCTATGTCTTTCCTGCTTTATTTTATATCTTTATTGATATCAGTGGAATATATTGTGCAAAACTGCAGAATTCTGTGTATGAATTCTGATTAAGATTATTAATCACAGAATGGGTTGGAAGGAACTTTCAAGATCATTTAGTTTCAACTCCCCGGCTGTGGGMGGAGACCCAGGTCGCTTAAAGCCCCATCTAACCTGGCCTAGAACACTTCCAGGAGTGGGGCACTGACAACTTGTCTGAGCAACCTGCGCCAGTGTCTCATCACCCTCACAATGTAGAGTTTCTTTCAAATATCTAATCTAAACCTACTCTCACTTTTAACCCACTGCCCCTTGTTCTATCACTACATGCCCTTATAAACAGCTCCTCTTCAGATTCCTTTTAGGCCCCCTGCTGAGGACCCCAGACTGGACACAGCACTCCGGGTGGGGTCTCWCCAGAGCAGAGTGGAGGGGGGGCAGAATCTCCTCCCTCACCCTGCTGGCCACTATGCTTTTGATGCAGGCCAGGATAAAGGTGGCTTTCTGGGGTGGGAGTGCCAGCTCATGTCCAGCCTCTCATCTGCCAGCGCCCCCAAGTCCTTGCAGAGCTGCTCTGGATTCATTCATCACCCAGCCTGGAGGTTGCCCTGACCCAGGTACAGCAGCATGCACTTGGCCTTGTTAAACCTCATGAGATTCCCATGGGCACAATTCTCAGTATTGTCCAGGTCCCTCTGGATGGCATCCCATGCTTGAAGTGTGTCAACTGCACCACTCAGCTTGGGGTAATCTGCATGTTTGCTGAGGGTGCACTTTGTCCCTTTGTCTATGTCATTGGAGATATTAAATAAGACTGGTCCCAACAYGCTCCTGAGGGACACCTGTCATCACTGACATCCATCAGGACTCTGAGCCTTTGTCATCAATGTTTTGTATGGATGTGCACCAAGTTAGTATTTGCAGTTAATACATGGAGCCTTTTGCTTCTTTGCTGCCTTTTTTTTTTTTTCTTCAGCCAAATCTTTAGAATCAGCTCAGAAAGAGGATACTTCAGAGCTAGCAGAAGAGAGCTATTGCTGTAAGGGCTCCATTTCTGACCACCATTCTAACCAACAAGTTGTCTCCATGGAAAACGGTTTTGTCAAGGGGAGACAGTTGACAAATTGATTAATTCTAGTAGTGATTCAAATCAGGTTGCCAATCAAGCAGAGGAGGAGGAAAGGCAAAAAGGATTGGAAACGAATCAGTGTGATTGCCAGTCAAATTCAGCATTTAAGGCTGAGGAACACCATCTGCATCCAAAAGAGAGCTGGGGAAGGATCCCTAGAATAGTCACAACACCAGTGCATACACTGTTGAGCATGAAGCCCTTTGTCCTGGCAGGGTCTTGCATTTTTGCTATCAGGTAAAAGAATAAACGTGTTCCTCACTAGCAACCCTTCAAATGGCTACTGCAGGATATTCCACCATATTTACCCTGCTACTCTTGTATCGATATTCATTAGGTTTCCAGGCAATAGTAGGTAGTTTTTGGTTTGGACCAGAGACAGTGGTACTAGGAATGTTAGAAATATTTTATAATTATGTCAATTTCAGGCTGTCTTAAGACGATCCCTTCTTTGTTCTAATTCTTACACATAACTTATGTTTTCCCACACACATTTCCTATCCCATCATCCAACTCCTTCTGTTGACAGTTCTCCCTCTGTATCTCCTTGATAGACTTCAGTCTAGGATCTGTAGACCAGTATACACCAAAAATGACATCAACTGAATGAGCACAACAGTCATCTCAATCCTGGAATAATATTCTGATGGATCATAAATAGTGGTATAGCCAGAAAAAGTGCAAATTGCATTGATTTGTCATATAGTGAGTAGTTAAATTGAGTGTATAATAAGTGAGCAAGAGATGTTTTCTCAGGAAATGCAGCTGACAGGAGGAGGTGAAATAATCTTCGGAAGTGCTAATTTTTTACACACTTATCTCCATTTTTCCATCATTTGCAACTGTAGGATCCAATTTATAGCTGACATTACTGCTTGCCATCTGAGTTTTACTATAAAAATAAGCGGTTTCCTTTTTTTCTTAGCTGCTATATTAGATCAGCATTGAATGCAAATGTTTTGTGGACCCATGGAAATATGAAACAGCCGCAACTTTTTCTACACTGATCCCCAAGCCTTTTTTTTCATTTTAATGCACAGATGTAGCATATTGCTTTTATGTACAGTAATTGTTTAATTTAGTTTAATCCCAGGGAGAAATTTTTAGATATAATAAAGAGAGACATTTGCCATTTATGATTGTAGATTTGAACCCTACAAAATTTTCAGTTGATTTTACAGTAGATGTTAAAAAAAAAAATAGAGGGATAAAAGTATCAGTTTAATTTTTCCTGATTCTAATCAGAGTAGTGTGTTGAACCTGGCCAGTGACCTAACACCCTCACCACCTCCTGATCACTCTCCTCTCCCTTGGGTTAGGATGAAAATCAAAGGAAAGTGATAAGTCATGGATTGATAAAATGACAGTTTAATAAAGAAAGAAAAAGCTGTGTTTGCAAGTAAAATAAAATAAGGAATTGATTCACTATTTACCATCAGCAAGCAGATATCCAGCCATTTCTGGGAAGCAGGGATTCTGCACCTGTAAATGTTTCTTGGGAAAACAACAGAGATGTGAAAGTCCTGCCTTCCTTCCCCTTTCTCTGAGCTTTTACTGCTGAGCACAACATCTTACGGTTTGGAATATCCCTTTAGACAATTTGGATCAGCTGTGTTCCTTCCTGACCTCTTGTGCCAGAGTCTGCTTGCTTTGGGGTGAAAAGTGGGAAGACAGAAAGCCTTGATGCTGTGTAAAGACTGTTGATCCAAAATACTGGTGTGTTGTCAACAGTTGTAGCCACAAACCACAGCACCATATGGGCTGCTATGAAGAAATTTAACTCCATTGCAGCTAGACCTGGTACAGAGCATCTTTTTCTGCTGAAATGCTGTACCTATATTCTTACTCTGTAGTCTATGTCCACGATGACAAAAACAGGATGACAGTGTTTAAAGGCAGTGGGAAAAACTGCAAATTGTTTACTCCTTCCAAGTAAAGTATTCAGCAATTTTATGTTCTACGTAAATTTGTTTTGAATGTATTAGTCATGCTCTTGCTATGTGTTCTGCAATGCAGGATTAGATTTTGTAAATAACAGTGTCATTTGCTACATAGCTTTATAATGCATTTTCTAATGCATGTTATGTTCTTGTTTGACCTTGCTAGGTATGTTATTATTTGCCTACSAGCTAACATACAAATTGCTCAGGAATCTCTTTATATTCTGAGATTAAAGCATTTGTCTTATGCGCTTGATTTCCAATTATTATTCATCATTTGTTCTCTATTTCAAATATATGAGAAGCAACATTCTGACTTCTTTTCTTAAAAACCATAACTACTTAGCTAATATTGTATGAGAGTAATGCCCTTAACAAATTGACAGCTTTATTTTACATTAACATTCCCTCATCTGAAACTGTATCTATTTTACAATCATCTTCTAAAAGCAGTCTCGTAGATGTCAGTATTATTTCACAAAAATGTTTCCTTTACTTCTCCCTTGTCTTCATAAACTTGTGAGTGCAAATTTGTTTCTCTAAGAAAAATTCAGTACTGAATATTGCTCTCATGTTCTGTACGGGGGGGGGGGAGGGGGCGTTTCTTAAATTTGTACTTCCACTGCAAGTAAAAACCATAATATTAAAAAAAAAATCAAGTGGAGCAGGACATTGTATTACAGAGACACTTTCTAATTTTGATGTATTCTGTAGAATCTTTGAATCATTTTATCTAATAAAAATTCTACTTTTTTAGTCAGTGATAATTAGCCATAACTAGCTTTTGTGATGCTTATTTACTTTTTTCAACTTTTACTACCATCAAAGATACTCCCACTGAAAATACTCAGTTTTTACACACAATAGCTTTCAATAACATACCATTCTCCCTCCTTCCCCTTCATGTTTAAGTTGCCAGCATTTTATGGACTGGGCTTCATAAAGTATCTGTAACTCGACCTGATTGAACAGGAACAGATAGCTGGTGAAGGTAATTTTCAATATCAACTCTGTTGCCAAAGAAAACATATAATTTAACTAGCTCCACAGAATTATTATCTCCAGATAATCTTTTCAAAATGCATAATTTCAGTTCTTTCTTTCTTGAATACTTAGTATTTTTATGACATGACATTTTAATTTGCTATACACATAAAAATATATATCAGAGTGCTATATATCTGTTACATGGCAGAAAGCAACATTAATCAGCTTAGAGAAAATTTAGGCAATTATGACGGCTGTGCTAAGGCCATAACAGACAGTWTTCAAAGAAGATGTTGATGACTGGGGGTTTTTTTCACTATCATTTATTTTTCACCATTCTCTCTATGACTCCAAGTGTGAGCTGTGATAACAATACAAGTTTTTTAAGCTGGATTCTTTTTGTTTACAGGTTCATACATATACATATCTTTGCATATATGTTTGTATGTGGATAGATATGCACAAATCTATTTATAAGTAAATATATATGACAGAGTTGGAATTGTTTGACTAATAATTACATATGTATATTATAAAGACCAGTTTTKGGAAAAKAACAAAGTTTTTCTTCTGAAGACAGGAAAATGAAAACTATTTTTTCTATGAATTTAAAATAAAAATAGAATTAGAGAGTTGTCAGGGACACTAACTATCTATTTGCTATGCATTTGTTAGTTTAAGCAGGATTTGTTTGAATGGTCACAGTTACTCTGAAACATGGTTTAGATGCCTGAAAGTACCAAAGTCACTACTCACCACTTTGATTAAACCATGTCCAGATATTCATGTCAGTTTTCTGTAGTAGTAGTTGTAGTAGTAGTAGTAGTAGTAGTAGTAAGACTGAACATTACTCTATAATAATTTAGTGAGTAATTGTATGTTGGTTAAGTTATACTTTGGGAGAGATTTTATTTCATAAGAAGGAGCATCAAAGCTCAAAACAGGGTGAGCTCTTGTAAGCCACTGTAACCCACTGTTCCACCGGGGATGTATACTCAGATAGGGCAGATGGGAACATATCTAGAAACATCTGTTGTCCATCATTCTTCTGCTCAGCAACCCAGATGCTGTTGACAAGTTGTATGAAAATCATGCTGACAATTTGTTCAGCATCTTTCCTGCTGTGACCGAGGTTGTTCTGGTCACACCATCTATCAGATACACAGCACATTGTGGTCCTGTGAGAACGTCTCCAACTGTTTTGTTGGTCAATGAGCAATGGTAGTCATTAAATCAGTGAAAAAGCTTCTCTGTCTAGGATATGTGGATATGTCGCTATCTTTCAGAAGGAATAGTTACCTCTTTCCCTGATTCTGTGTGAAAATGAACATTAGTTACGGAATGTTATGCACCCTAGAAAAATTCTAAATTGCTTTCTATGCCTTTTTCCTCTACTTTTTTAGTGACATTGGATGGTATTTCTCTACCCTTGTGTTTTAAAATTATTTTCATCTCAAGCATGTGACATACAAGTGGGAAATTATGCATACATTTTTGTATAAATGTCAGGCTTTTTAGTTTGGAAATGCTGCTATAAAATCTTTACACTCATAGGAAGATGATTTATACCCCTTATCAGGCTTGAATTTACATCTTCCTAATTTTTTTGCCATGAATGAATCAAAAAGATTGATATGTGTCAGGGACAGGGGAGGAAAGGATGTTTAATGTTTCTTTAAATTATAGGTTCTCCAAATAATGAGCTAAACCACTGGATTTTAATAGATCAATATAGAACTTCTATATACTGTTTAAAAGTCCCTTCCATTGTGAGTGAAAAGAAAAATGTGTAGAATGTTATCCTACTTAAAGGCATGGGAATATATTTATGTATTTCTTATGAGGTCGGTAATGCATAGTTCTTGTGCGACAATTAAGGAAGCCTTGCAGATTAGTTATGGTGGGTTTTAGTATACCAGGCATCATTGGATTGGTGGTGGGACTCCCATGGTCAGATGTTAATGAATAAAAGTTTCATAGGATGGCCAAAAGAATCAGAGAAAAACATTATTTAATGATCTGAGTGCTCTCTGAGAAGTACAGAATATACTCCTAAATTTATGTAACCCTTAATGCATAAATGTTCTGATAAACTTGCAAGAACATGTAGAATAAGAATGACAGAAAACATACAACTGCAGAGAGTGTCTGTATATTGAATGAAATCTTGTCTTTATAATTAAGTTAAATTTATATAAATTAGAGTATACTTTGATTAATGTAAATTTGCAATGCTTCCCGTTTAATGATACAGGAAAAAAAAGTTTTTGCACCATTCAGAAAGATATTCAGAAGACCAGAAAAAATAATGTCAGTGGTAACATAGTCCCTAAAACTTCACCCGAACATCCATAAAGAATGTACATATGTGGGACTAACATTTTTTAGAAAATGACCTGTGCTTATTTACAAACTTTATTTTAATTTGTTAAAATCTGTTAAAAAGTTAAAAATTGGCTGGTTTTAGTCCAAGTTTCTCCAGTTTTATTTTCCCATATTTATTTTTGTTATAAAAAATATTTTTGTCATCAACATCAGATGTACTATTTCTAAATAAATTTTAATCTGTTCTAAAATCATTCTAATAAGAAAGGTAGAAAATAATGGTACTTATTYTGAAGTGCCACTATATAATTGTTTTCTACCATTATTATAATGGATTTAAAATGTCACTAAAATTATTTATTTTGCAAATCAAAAATCAATAATGATTTGGAGTCCAGCTTGCAAGAAGGAGGTAAAAAATCAGGCACTTTATACTTTGTGACAGAACTTTTTCATAAATTTATCCCTTTAATAGAGTATTTCATCACATTGAATAATAATATGTATGAGAAACAAGATACACAACATGAATAGGTCTTGAAATGGAAGATTAATGCACCATTATGGTTCTACATCTTGGTTCTACATCTGAATGGCACACATTATCAGGAAACAGGTAGGAGGTCTGCATTCTGCAAACTTTTCTGAAATTAAGAAACCCTGACTTCCTATGCTTCCAGCTCCAATCAGACATAATATTTAAATTGCAATAATAACAATAATAACAATAACAATAACAACTATAATAAAATTGCAAAGGAGATTGAAAATAAGCTGCATGGAGCAGTGAAGCCCTTGTTTATTAGAACTATGTATATCATATAGTGTACTTAATTTCTGTTAAATGGTGCAGAATCCCATGCAATAAGAACATTCATCCATTGAAGAAGGTAGAAAGTGCAGTAGGGATACAACACTTTTGTAAACTTATATCCAGTAATATACCTCAAAATAGCATGTTAGTTATGTCTGGGAAGATAAAAAAAACCCAAACAACAAAAGCCTAACCAACAAAAACAAGAACAAAACAACAATAACGAAACCCCCCAAACAAACAAACAAACAACCAAAGCCAGAAACTGCCCCCCCCCAAAAAAAATCAGTTTATTTGTGTGTGCTTCTAATCCATGAAAAGTGACTCTGAAAGTTTTCAAATTACTTTTTTTTTTCTGTTCCAGAAACTGTAGTTGGCACATTTTATTTCTCTACTGCCACTCATCTGACCTCTTCAAGTGACAGGGCTAAGGTATTTTTAGTCTTTTTAAGAAACCATCAAGTACCTTATGTGTGTATATTGGGTTTGTGTGGCCAGATTTTGGTAGCAGAGGGACTACAGGGGTGGCTTCTCTGAGAATATGCCAGAAGCTTCCCCTGTGTCCAGTAGAGGCAATGCCAGATAACTCCATGACAGACCTGCCACTGGCCAAGGCATCACCGACGGTGGTAGCACCTCTGTGATAACATCTTTAAGAAGGGGAAAAGGTTATTGCACCAGAACAACTGGAGTCAGAGAGGAGGGGAATGAGAAAATGTGAGGGAAACAACTGCAGACACGAATGTGTTGAAAGAAAGCATGAAACTAAGAGCTCTTTCAAAAGTGCTTCTGTCAATTCTGTATTCTGGTGGAAGAGTACTCAACCAATGTTATCAACTGCATACACAGCAGCTATAGACTCTGTTGTAAATGTGGACTAAGTAACACATTGTGATTTTACCTACCTTAAAACTTTTGTTAACATTTAAACATGGCCGTGAACTGTCACTTGCTGAGCTGAACAGCTCCAGTGCAGGCACAACCTGCAGTGAAGTAGAGGTGAATTTCACAGCAAACACAGTAAATTCCTAGAGCCAGGGAAACAGCAGGACAGCACCGAGACCCACATGGAGACAGCAGCTTGCCCTAGGGTGATGTTTTAATGTGAGCAGAGCCAACAATGCCAGCGGCTGCTCCCACTCGCCCACAAGGGGCCCTTAGGGAGTGCAAGTGACCGAGAGGATGGTGAACCTGGCAGGCAAACGGGGCATGGCGCAGCAGCTTGCGCGAGTTCGTGCTACAGGGAGGTCTCCTCTCTCACCATCTGGGAGCATCTAACAGAGGCAGTGACCAGAGAGAATTTTGTGACAAAGAGCACAAAGAGGTCTTTTCATACCCAGTCTCATTAGTGTATGCTTTCTCAGCTATGGTTTTGGCAGGCTGCAGAGTTCATTCTCCTGTCGTTGCTGGAGTCACTGCACCAGCCACGTCAGAGGCCTCCAGCCAGATCTTCTGATGGTAGATGTAGCTCTCTAGATCTCAGTTTTCCCAGTATGCCTGATGTCTCTCCGTGAGGCTGGGGCTGACAATCATTCCTTTTGCAGAAGGTGCTCTGTTGTTGCTGACCTGTGTTGTCAGGTGAAGTAGCTACAGAAGGAAGTGAGCAGGCTTCTTAGCATTCGTGAGATTGAGTGAGAGAGGTAGGCTGTCCTGGGAAATGCCACAGTCTCAGGAGTCTCAAACCTCCACTGAAGTGCAGATACAGGTGGACTTAGAACCCTGTCAAGTTGTTAGTCAAGGGTCTGTTTGAACGTGAAGGCTGGAAGCTAGTAACTGCCCATACTAGGAGGAAGGCTCCTACTGCTGAAAACTTAGAATAGAATCATAGAATCAGTTCCTTGGTGTCTGCACAGAACTTTGGAAGTGCATGCAATTTTTATTTGAAAACAGGGACTAAAACCTAGGTTTTCCCCTCAAGGTGAGCAGTGAGTTACAAACTAAAATCCTTCATTTTAAATCACATAAATCTTTCATTTCTCTCTGTACCATGATCAAGTTTCACTAGGCAAGTAGAAGAAGGGATTTCATCCCTGACTGGTTCAAAAGAAAATCAAGTCTGGTCTTATTTCCTAGACAAGCAGTGCAATGAATGTATTTTTTTGTACTTTTGAAGACTTTATATATTTTGAGAAAATTCACTCTGTGTTGAGTACTTGCTGTAGTTCTAAGATATATTATTGCTATTTCTTTATAAGAAGAAAGGTAATTAAAATAAATCGCTGCTTGAAGCTCAAAAATCAACTAAATTCTATTCGGAAGCTTCAAATTATACATTTCAACAATTGTATCTAAATGTCATCCAACCCTATGGCAGTATCTATGATGCTTCCTCAGAAAGACTGAAAGGCTCCTATAAATACCCAGACTGGGATGCACTTGTGGAGTAGGTCAGTCCTCAGGTTATTTCCAAAATAAACGAATGGATCCTAAAAGGGATTAATACAAATCATGAAGCTTAATCTGCATCCCTTCTACCATATTGAAAGTAATTTTGGTTTAAAAACCAAAAAAAAGTAATTTAACAATGTTAATATATCACCTAATTTTTTTTGGAAAGCAATGACAATTTCCATTTTCTTCACCCCAAAACACAGGGCAGTTGAATTAAGAAAACTTATCAGACATGTTAATGTCTAAAAAGACATACTAAAGCTGATATAAACTAGAATGTCAGCAAGCTTATATGGATAATGACTGGCACAAAATAGTTCCAAATAATTATTTAATTTTTAAATTTTAGGCTCATGGTTTTTTGCTAAATTCCTAACATTTTCTTTTAAAATTATTTTAAATAGCATTCATAGAGAAGTCAGGGTAATTTTATAATCTCAAGTATTAATTTGGTGTTCTTTTGGGATACTAATGTTAGTTCATGATTCATTTCTTCAATATAGCCATTGTCAAGGATCTTTGTAGGAGTAAGAAGCATTGCTTCCTTTTTTAAACTTTTGCCCCATTCTTTTATAGCTCTTTCTATAGTCTGTGAATGCCCTGAGTTATTTGATTCTGTGTATAACACAGTAAAAATAAAACTACACTGCAAAGAAAAAAAAACAAAGGAAACAATCAGTATCTATGGAAGATGGATGAAATAAGGTAACTTTTATTTTTTAAACTTATATTTTACAGCTGATCTACACTAAAGCTTTAGAGTATATTCCAGACTTGATTTTGGCATGTTAATTCATTTTGCTTATTTTTTTCTCTATGGGCCTTTACCTTTTAAAATATTCTTACTATAATACCATTTAGTATTTAAAGAATTGGTCTTGCAGCTAAATTTGAACCCAGAGTGCTTCTTGTTCTGCAAAGCATTTAGGCCTGGATTTGAATATGATAGGTTTGAATTTGTTTTCTAGTTTAGACCAGGTCCATTACATTCAGATTACTTCATATTTCTGCCGTGACATTAAATTCTTTGCTGTAATGGTGCTCATTACTTGAAACAATTTATATAAGTATCCTTTCAGCAACACTGTTTTTAATTTCAGTAATGTATTTTTTTTTCCTAGAGATGAATGCCAAAGTCTTTATTTCGGTTTTATATCTCCCTATGAAGGAAATGAAAGCATTTGGGAAATCGTTAAAAGTAGCCAGACGTTTGTCGTCACAGGGTGAAAAACAGTAGGTTTTTCATCACTTGTTCTCTTTCTAGAATATTTAGAAGAGTTTTGAGGGGGACATTTATATTTTTAGCCCAATATAGGACATAAATGATATAGGGCTAGTTAGGAAACACAAAACTGAGGTTATATATCAGTACTGATGGCAGTAAAAAGATTCRCAAAAGTTACTTATTTTCCTTCTTTGGATATATAACTGGGGAAAAAAAAAATACTGTTTTTAGAGGCATAAATCTATTTAGTAGGTTCTGGAACATGACTAATTCCTATTTTGATTTGGTCAGGGTCTTTTATATGTTTTCCTCTGAAAAGTTTGATAAAAAGGATTCTCCAAATAAGTTACAATCAGATTGTCACAACTGTTCCTGTTGGAAAACGTACACTGGAGGCAATTTCATGCAGGTCTTGTTTCAATTAAACTTAATTTTTTTCAGGAATAACTCTGAAGGTGAGAAACAGATGGAAATGTCAAAATGGATGGAAATCCGTGGACTGATTTAGTTCTGTGAGTCTTACTGCTTGATACACTGGAGTATGATGAACAATACCAAAGTTCTCTAGAAACTTGTGATATTTCTTGTTGCCCTCTTGATGGGGAAGTGAACTCCTGTCATCATGGGTAATTCAAGCTGAGAGAACCCTCCCACCAAACAAGCCACAAGATCAACAGATCTCTTAATAAAGACAACTTTTTGGGTTTTTTTCATATTTTACTTAGAAAAGCACAATTATTCTATTAAAATAGAAATGGTAGAAGCATGGTCATTGTGAAATATTGTCTGAAAGACAAGCAGAGCAACTTGAATACAGAAACTGGATATTTTGAATTTAGAGATAATTAAACATATATTATTTGTTCTAAGTTCTGTTTAAGTGGTTTCAAGATAACTTTTGGTGGGAGATCTCTATTATCAGAAATCTTTGATGGTTTTCTAAAGCAACAAGAAATAAGTGTCAGCCTCTACCTTTCACTTGCCATTATAGGTTTTGAACCCATGAACACTTAAAACCAAATTTCTCAAAGATGTAAAAGTCATAGAATTAACTTAATATAAGTTAGACAATTAAAAGACAAACAAAAAAGAGGCAGCTTATGTGACCTCCAGAACAATGCCTGGCCTGTTATGTGGTGTCTCTTGATCAGGAAAGAACATGTGGATACTTTAATAGAAATGAGTGGAAGATGTGTTGGAAGAAATACAGGAAATATGAGCAGGAGGGACAAGGTCTCTGCAAAAATGAAGAACAGAACTATGAGTAATTTTGACATCTCTAGGAAATTAAGTTTAATTATTTCATATGCTTTTGCAACAGCTTATTTATTGCTTTTGCAACAGCTTATTTATTGCTAGGAAAAAAATGTACTTGGGCTGCTCTGATATGTGAAGTCAGTTACAAGGAAGATTTAATAAGACAGGTACCTTCCATTCCATGAGAATTGTTTTATGACCCTGGGCCTCTAACCATGATTGTCAGCAGTGATTACTCATGTTATGATCTTTATTCTTCTAATAGCCAACATGAGATGCAAAGGACCTAATGGTCAGCAATTATTAAACACAGCCTTTGAAATGTAAAATCTTTTTTTTTTTTTTTCAAACTGAGAGTTTACAGGTAGAATACTTCTTCCTTTCAGCCATTATCATAAGAAAATTAAAAAGACTGGTGGCTATCAGATGAACCATGTTGTGCTTTTATGCTCATTCTACAACTGTCTTGTTTAGTAATTAGGATTCTTTAACTGGTTAAATATTCCCAGGAGACATGGTTGTACATTATACTACCTACAGCTACACTTAACAGTTATCTTCCCTTATGTTTTCTACCTGATTATTTATTTTTAGTTTAAATAATAAAGAATTTGTAGTGCTCAGATTGCCAGTGTAAGTACTTAATAGTGTAAGCTAGAATATATAAACTTGAAATGGTGTTTGTAATATAAACGGGAAGAGAAAATAAATTACCTGGGATTTCAATCAGTAAAAAAAATAACAAAGACTGAAAACATTACTAGTGTCATCACATCTAGTCCCTTAATTTTCTATCAGTCTATAAAGCTGCCTCTTCTTTAATAAATCTCATGAAGAAAAAAAAACCCAACAAAGTCATATCAAAAGTAATGCATTATTAAATGAAGTGCAGTACTGTCCTAGTTTCGGCCAGAGCAGGGTTAATTTTTTACAGTAGCCGGGAAGGAGACATGGTCAGACCCAAACATTAGTTGAAGCCATCTCATGTCACTTACAAAGGGCAGGAGTAAGGGACTCACTCCAGGTGGGAGAAAGTGGGGTGTGGTGGGGAAGAGCCAATCAGTATTTTGTCATGGTTTTTCCATGTAAGTAGTTTCTTACTCTTATACCTTTTTTTATTAATACTGTTGCTGTTACTGTTTTTTATCTTGTCTCATTGTTGTTTCCAGCAAATTGTTCTTATCTCAACCCCTAATTTTCACATTTTAGAGCCTCCAGTTCTCAACTCCATTCCTGGAGTGGGAAGGTGTAGGGGAAGGGGCGGGGAATGTGCAAGCAGCATCTGGTTTGGGAGAGTCTCAGTTGTAGGGGGCACTAAGATGCGAAATGCCATTCCTGATCCATGACAAGTACAAACACTAGAAGTGTCGTCTTACAAGTACTGGAGGTCTAAGGTTCATGTGTACTGTTTTCCAGTGCAGTGCTTTTGTGTCTGTAGCAATAAATAATGAGGTAGGTTGCTAAAACATGATACTGCTGTCCAGTGTCACCCACTTATCCTCTCTGAGTGTCAGAAAAAGTTCTCACAGAACTTCAATATTTCTGTAGCCTGAGTTTTGTATATTATTTTGTATTATATTTCAGTGTGCACTTACAGGTGAATACAGAGAGAAGCAAAATATTGTATAAATAGGTATGAAGGGAAACAAAAAAATTAAAAAATCATTAAGGCACTTAGATTGATTGTGATTTTTATTAGTTATATAGACTTTTGTCATAATTATGTTGAAGCCAAACTATTCCACATATATGTTGTTAAAGAAGGTATACTCATAAGATACTTCAGGAAGTTCTGAATATCTCTGTTTTATTCTTACTCTGGTAATTGTGCTTTAATTTTCAAGTAATTTCATTTCAATGTGTCATTGTTGTATATTTGCTGAATGTGTGTAATGGAAATAAATATATTTCCGTCAACAATCTGGTTTTGGAAACAATTGATGGAGTAAAGGGTGCTTTTGGAGGATAGCTTTTAATGGAAGTTTATGCCCTGAATACACATCAGGTAACCGTTTTGGCCAACCCAAGTGAAGGATATGTGCTATTCTTAGGGAAATCCCTCTGTTCCCACCTTTATAAAAGGAACCTTAGAAAGAAACCCATGTAGGATGTGTGATGTAGAAATCGGTTTAACAAAAAGCCTTGTAACTGTGTACTCATAATTCAATCACCCATTTTGCCTCTAGAGGCACAGGAAACGGGTTCCTACACATTCATTCAGGGAGGATAAGGTTGTCAGGGAGACTCTTGCACTGTATGACACTATATTACCATTTTCTGCAAAGAAAGGTTGCAAAAGATTGGCTTATTTCTTAGAAACCTGGAATCGAAATATTCTAATCTGTAATAAACTAATAGGCTTTATATAACTGTGAAATGTTTCTCAACAATTTCTTTTTAGATTGCTCACACTTAATAACAATAATTTGTGCAATTGCAATTTTTGTTGCTTTTATTTTCTTCTAATTCATTGTTCTCCATAAGTCTTGTTTTTAAAAGCCTGGTTTTTCTCTTTTTTTTTTTTTAACTAAAAGCCTGCGTTTTTTGCTTTTCTTTTTGTGTGTGTGGGTTTTTTGTTTGTTTGTTTTTGTTTGGTTTTTTAATTTGCTTTTTTTGCTTGGGTTTGTTTTGTTTTGTGTTTTGTTTTTTGGGGTTTTCTTGTTTTTTTTTTTTTTATTAAAGGCATATTCTATCATATTGTTTTTTGTAGAAAAGAAGTTAGAGCTGTATTTGAGACTGGAAAAAATGTTAAAATATTTTCTTGTTATTATGAATAAAACATGAATGAAGAAAATTATTTAAAAATTAATAACCTAAGCTATATTGTAGTACAAATATTCAACAACTATAAGGATGCAGTGTGGTTCTCCTTTATTACACATAATCACTAACATCTCTGTGCTGTGCTGTACAGTGCTCATTGTAACAGCCTATTATGTAGTCAGAAAAGTTCATACTACCCTTCCATCATTTAAAAATCATTTAAATGCAGTAACTGTTATAGAAATGTTGTACATATCTTATTAATATTGTGATAATCATTAGAAAGATTATTTATATTATAGAAACATAATTAATGTCCATAATAATGAAAACATTTTAAAATTAAGAAAAGTGCACAAAAATACCATTGTAATATATACATATGGTATAATTACTACAATGTAAAAATAAAAATAAAATTTTGGTCCATAAATACAGCAGACACATTTTTATGTAAAGTGAAGAACAGTTTGAAAGTATCCAACAAAATTTAAAATTGCAAATTTAAAGATCAATGGTATGTTTAGGCACATATACTTCACATCTAGATTTCTTCATCAGTGAGAAAAATTCCTGGATAAATTGATTTCTTTAGGTTGGAAAAGACCTTTAAGATCATCTCGTTCAGCAGTTAAGCCAGCACTGACATGTCCACCACTAAACCATGTCCCTGAGTGTCACATTTATACATCTTTCAAATGCCTTTGCTTCTCCAGTCCCTGCCTTGAGGTTCATCCACTCTATAGATGTGGGAAGAGAGGTTGCCAGTGAAGACTGGGGCACAAATGTTGTTGAGCAACTCAGCCTTCTCCTTGTCCATTGTCTTTGACCTTAATTTTCTGGCTGACATACCTGTAGAATCCTTTATTATTATTATTGTTTGTGTCCTTTCCTGAGCTCTAGCTGTGCCTTGGACTTCCCGAGCCCATCTTTACACAACTGGGCAGCATCCCTACAATCCTCCCAACATATCTGTTCCTGCTTCTACTGCCTGTGCTTTTACATCTTGCCCTTTAATTTGTCCAGCAGGTCTTTGCTCAGTCAAGCAGGTGTTTTGCCTTCCTTTTCTGATTTCCTGCACCTGGGCATCAAGAGCTCTTGCACACTATGGAAAGCATCCTTAAATATCTGCCATCTCCTGTTCTTTTCCCTAGTCTCTCAGGGCAGTTTCCCTGGGAGTCCCATTGGCTAACTCTTTGAACAGCTGGAAGTTTGCTTTCCTAAATTTTAGGGTCCTGAATTTACCCTTTCCCCACCCTATAACTCACAGGTCTGTGAACTCCACCAGTGCGTGCTCGCTGCAGCTCAAGCTCCCTCAAATCTTGATGTCACTGATCAACTCMCTTGCATTGGTGGCCATCAGGTCCAGTATTGCATCCACTCTTGTAAGGTTGTCTACTACCTGACATAAAAAGTTATCTTCAATTCACTTCAGCAATCTCCTGGATTACCGACAGCACATTGTGTTATTTTCCCAGCAGATGTCAGGATGGTTGAAGTCCCTCACCAGGACAAGGGGCTGCGAATGTGATGCATCCTACAGCTGGAGCAAGAAGGCCTTGTTAATAGGCTCTTCTTGATCAGGCAGCCTGTAGTAGACACCAACTACAACGTTCCCTTTCTTGCCTCATCCTCTAGTTCTCACTCATAAGCTTTTAACCTGCTCATGGCTGTTTTTCAGAGCTCTTTGTGCTTCTTTTCATTTCTTGATGTAGAGGGCAACCCTTCCACCTTTCCTTCCTCTCCTGTCCCTTCTGAACAGCCTGTAGCCACTGATAGTCAGACTCTCATCTTTGTACTCATATCATCAAGTTTTTGTTATGGTAAGTAGGTCGTAGCTTTCTAGCAGCACAGTGGCTTCCAACTCCTGTTTGCTGATGATGCTGCATGCGTAACTATGGAGGCACTTCAGCTGTCACCTTCTTAGAGGAATGCACCTTAATTCCTCTGAGGTATTTCACCAGTATTTCCCTGTTGGTTCCTATTACTCCATGAGCCCCTAGCCCATCTATGCAAGATTTAAAGTGTGCTCCAGTGCACCCAGCATGACCCAGAGCAGTAGGCTGAGGGCCCTCAAGAGCAACCTGTCCCTCTAGCCTTGGCTTTGCCCACTGAAGAAGGTGATTACCATAACTGGACATCCACTACCCAAAAATATTTCACAGACATGAAAGAATTGGTAATATCTTGACTTTATACAGTGTAAAGATCTACTTTTAGAATCTTTCTAGATTTTAACAATAAAAGGGAACATGAAAGGAAACATGGAATATGAAAACTGGAATACTGGAATAGAATAAATTATTCCAGTCAGAAGGAACCTACAATGGTCATCTAGTGAAACTGCCTGACCACTTCAGGACTGACCATAAGCTAAATATGTTTTTAAGGACAGTGTCCACATGCATCTTAAACATTGACAGGCTTGGTGCATCAACCACATCTCTAGAAAGTGTTTGTTTGGCCACCCTCATGGTAAAGAAATGCTTTAGAATATCCAGTCTAAACCTCTGCTGATGCATCTGGTTTTTTCCCTGCACACCCTATCACTGTATCAGGGAGAAGAGATCAGTACCTTGCTTCCTCTCTACTTCCCCTCCTCAGGAAACTGCAGAGAGCGTTGAGGTCAGCCCTCAGCCTCCTTTTCTCCAGACAAGGCAAGCCCAAAATAGCAGCAGAAAGAAGCACTCTAACTAGCCAAATTTGGTTGATTGGTGGCAATTTGTATGGATAAAGTGCCATATTTTACCAGTTTGGATAGCCCTCCAGTGATGCTTATCCAGAAGCCAAGGTAACAGGTTATCTTCCTGAAGCAGCACCTTTGGCCGTGGACAGTCCTGCCCCTAGAAGATGGCTGCTGAGAAGACTTTGTCACCCGTTCAGGTGTCATGTAATTAGCATAACTTTAGTAGCTGCTGTACATCCAACACCTTCTGTCCAGGCAATTTTGCACATGGACTGTCAATTCAAAGAATTTCCTTAATATAATTTTTGAACATGCACTGAAGAGGTGATAAGTGGAGAAGTATATCCCACACAGAGGAAGAATACGTAATATTTTGTCCTGGCTTCACATTTCATACTTCTACAGGTTGACAGAATATAAAGATGTATTGAAAAGTGCTTACAGGTAATGGAGAACTACCTGACAGTGCTGGGGAGATTAAGTCAGTGAATATTTGATTTTTAATCTAAAATATGAATTTTGTAATAATACTAAAGAAACTGTAATCTTCCCACTCATATAGACTAATATTCTGACTATGGCAAACTATGTGAAATACACTTTTGTCAGACAAGGGATAGTAGAGATTCTATGAATGGATAGTTGCAGAAACTGCCTTAGAAGATAATAAATGAATCTAATTTTAAAGAGATGCTGAGATGATCCTAAGCAAGGTACAAGCTTAGCCTACTTTTTCTCTCACATTTTACTTAGAATGCTTTGTGCTAGCTAATCAACTGATATTAATCATTCAGGTACCATGAAATACGTACAAGCCCTAGGGGCAGTACTGTTACATTTATCTTATTGTGACAGAACTGGTGCAGAACTGCCTTAAGATATCTGTATTCCTACAGTGTGTATAATGTCACCTGGAGCTACCCCATGAACATGTGGCAGACTAATCAATTCTGTGAGCTTGTGCCTTCTCTCCTCGCTGGTGCAGGGAGTGTAGAATGGAGGCAGGAAGAGAGGAAAAATTATGACTTTAAAGTAAATGTCTCTGGAAGTGTGGAAAAACATAGAAAACACTCATTTGAGCTGGAACTGTAATACTTCTACCCTATGCCATAAATGAAAAGCTAGGGGACCTCTCTTCCTTCCTTCCTTCCTTCCTTCCTTTCTTTCTTTCTTTCTCTTTCTTTCTTTCTTTTTCTTTCTTTCTTTTCTTTCTTACTTTTTCTTTCTTTCTTTTCCTTCCTTCCTTCCTTCCTTCCTTCCTTCCTTCCTTCCTTCCTTCCTTCCTTCCTTCCTTCCTTTCTTTCATAAGACTTCTATTGATCATCAAGCAGTTCCTGTAAATAATTGCTATATTTTCATTCAAGTCAAAAGACTTGATGTCTTTTTGTGAAGAACAGGCATTTGAGAGGGGTTATATTTGCTCAGTGAGGTTGACAGCAAAAGGTTTTCATTGCCTGGATAATCCATTTAGTATTTTAATGCATTTTATTTTTACAGTCTCTTCCTCCCTATATATCGAATGGGCCAAAGTATATGGAAAGCACTCCTTAGCTACAGTGTGTCAAAATGAAAAACCTAGCTTGAAATAATCCACATGAAAACTCAACTTTTAGTGGGGTTTTGATATTTGGCTTTTTTGACTGCTCTATTTAATTATTATTCACAATAAAAAATGTAAGTATGTGGTATTTCCCAGGCTTTTGCCAGACGAAAAGCTGTGGCCTTGTTCATATCAATTCTAGGTCAATATTATTATGTTTAGATCCTGTCAAAATATTATTTGTTGTGATGTGATCTTCATGGGTTAAAACAGTGTTCTGACCCCTTGTGAAGATTGAATATTTATTTTGTTCTTCTAGTACAATTTCTTGTTTCTAAACGTGTTTGTTCATAGACACACATCTTAATAAATTTACCATCTTTTTCAATTCTCAATAACATTGGAAAACTGAAGATGGATTAATCTAGAATCTGATTTTAACATTCTCTGTCCTTCTAAATGGGACTTGAAAATCAGATGGAAAGTACTCACAATACTTTGCTTTGTTCTGTAACCCTGTATTTATCCGTTTGTTGGTCAGAATGATGTGCACTCATTGCAGAAAATTATGAGTCAAAAGAAATCTTCAGACTGCCACTATGAAACCTATGCACCTTCCATTTTTTTTTTTTTCTGTAGTTCTAGAAATTGCTTTGTACAGGGATAGAAAAATCTTGGTGAAGAAGAAAATTCAGGACCTAGTTCACAAGAATGAAATGAGTAGAAAGAATTGAAAGAAACTGATTTCCCTTGCAACAGGCTTATACTACTCTTTTATAATTTTTTTCTCTTTTTTTTTTAGCTTTAGCAGAATTAATCTTGATATGCAGTAATTTAAGGGTAAGCAAAAATGACATTGTAAGATATCATTTCAAAGAATAGCCTGATAAAAGTATACTCTGGCACTCTTAGCTTCAAGCAAGTAAAGATTTGGAAACTAAAGTATCAAATTCTTAAAAAAATTACATATATTTAATAGGGAAATTAAAATTCTTTCTCATTCAAATAAAGCATACCAATCACATGAAAATTCAAAACTCGTTTTACTGTTTTAATTAGGTATATTGTTCCTATTCAGATTAATACTTCAAGAAAATATTTAGATGCTTCTAATTTTAAACTACTGGATTTAAGTGAAAAACTGAAGGTTCTTTGCCATATAATAATCCCATTGCTGTTCTTGGATCTACACTGCAGAGGAAGAAGTGGTATGGTTTAGTGAAGACCTGCAGTCAGTGGAGTGGAAAAGAAAGTGCATTAGACCAGAAATAGTAGCCTCTAAAGGAATTGTGCCATCAACACAAAAGTATAAATGTTATATACAGCAGAGTATTTGAATCTCTCTTGTACATGTATATATACAAACATACAAAAAAAAGGGAAATATTGTGAATGCACACATATAAAATCAGTGCTTAAAAATAGAGTATAGCTGTTCATTAAGTGATGCTTAAAATAAATTGCATCAAAATAGCTAACACGTGCTACTTTTCTACATAGCAAAATGAGAGTTGTCCCTACCAGACTTAAAAAGGGTAATGACTTGTTTTCTAATGGTTGATGCGGACACATTAACCACCCAAAAATTTCTGTTAATTCTTCTGATGGACTTTGGTCTAATTCAGAACATCCTCATCCTGTCTGCCACCTTTTTTGTTGTAATTTCAATTCACCTAGTTTCTTCATGCTTAAATATCTCTGCAAAGTTTTGCTTTATCTACACTTGGAGAGAAAAATTAAATACTCAAAACCATACATCAACCTCAAGACTCATTTTGAGATTATTCTTGAAAAGCCAGCTTCTCCTCCAAGTACATCTCATTCTATTACACATATCTCAAGGATTAACTGGATATTTTTGCATTGCATTACATCTTCTGCGAGCTGCTAGGTCAGGTCCTGAGCTCATCTTAATCTTCATATAACTGTTCTCGGATACAAGCTTGAGGCCATTAAAGTTGCCCTCCAACAAAAGCAAAGCACGCTTGCTTTTCTGCTTGCTACCTTTCCAATTGTTCTACTGATCCTATGATTTTTTTCTGATCCAAATAGGAAAAAAAAGCTTCTGTTGGGTTGCTGAGATTAATTTACTCTCTGTTTGTTCCATGCCTCAACAGTCAGTTTGAGTGTCAGAGTTGGCATGTAGGAGGTGTCAGAATGTTGCAGAATTTCAGGAAATGCACAAGAGAACCTTGTGAAGAATAAAACCTCTGGTTTTGGTGTCAGGAAGCTATTAAATGGACTCACCTGTATTTTTTAGCTGTGATCCATTGCCCTGTTTGCTAGGCAATGATTTCAACAGTCTTATATAAATAAACATTTGTGGTGGGGTTCAGACTTCTTGTTTGTTCTATCTGTGAGTTTAAAAGGCTCTCATAAATACATCTGATTTCATCAGACAGAAGAAAAGCACACACCAAACAACTGAGTATCTTGCCTGTCTTTATAACACAATGAAGATATTTATATTGACATCTTTCCTATGTTCATTATCACTGTCATTCTCCTGAAAGGTTAATGTCTTCACAAACTCATTTGGATTCATTCAACACACAAAAAAACCATTTTTCACTTCCATCTGTGCTATGATATTAAATCAGAATATACTTCAAATTATGAGGTCTGTGTTAAAAAACAACCCAAAACTCAAAAAACCCAACCAACAAACTGAAATTAATTTCCATTGTTTTTCAGAGTTCTGATTTCCATTTGTGTCTGGCCATCTTCTGCAGAGTGAGACTAAAAGCAGAAATGTTGAGAGAGTAGGCAGTAGTGAAGGAGAAAGAGGAGTAGAAGCTATTCCTGTCCAAAATCCAAACAAGAGCACACCCACAGGGTTCCAGATCATGAATAAACTTGGGTAAAGTATTGTTTAAATAAAATCTGTGGCAAAATGTTTAAGAGAATACTCTGATTGTGTGTGGTAGCTGGAGCTGTGTGCTTTAATTCACCACCTTAAGGACTCTTCTGGTCCAGTTATTCATTTGTCAAAGATATACAACAAAGAAGGTACAAAAAATGTGTTCACCACCCATCATGTACAACTGCCTGATATACTGATGTAGTTGTTGTCTAGTGCAAAAATATATATATATATATATATATATATATGTAACTTTTTTTATGCAGAGGTGCCTGTATATGAAGAGAAAGTGGAAAAGTAGTCAATTAAATTTTAGCCAGTTGCAGTAGTCAAGGTAATAATGCTCATCATTCACAAGGCTTTGGACTGACACATTATTTCCAAGTTTAAAACATCTATTAATGCTTTATTTCATAATTTCCAGAGATATTTTAAAGGTTGTTAAGTTGGCATTTGGACAGTGTTGAGGATACTTCTTATATGCTTCTCCTCAAGAGGTAGGTACTTTCCAAAGGTAAACAGGAAAGCCAATAAAGTTGACAACAGAAGCAATGTATAATAAGCTAAGAAAATTTATAGGGAATGTCAGGATTGTCTCTAGGATCCTTAAGTAAAATGTTGTTGTCAGCTGAAAATGAGCTGACAATTCTTCTAATTGCTGAAGAGATTCTTCAGAGGGTCACAAGTCATCACCATAATTTCCTTTTCAATCTATGCAAAATGTATGCAGGAACCAGCATATGCACACTAACTTGCTACATCTAATAGGAATACCATAACCATATGGCAGTTTTCCATTACTTCTAGCCCTAAATAGGTAAGTACAATTCTATCACTCTCTGCTGAAAGACTGCTTGCAGCTGGAAAAGCAGAATGATGTGAAAGGAAGGGTTGGAGAGACAAGACTCACAGCTGGAACCCGAACAGTTTGAAGAAAACCAAGTTGGACTTGGTCAGTTTAATTATTGAGTTACCTATGTTTCTCACTTGTAAAAGGTATCTTTCTATCAAGAGTGATCAATGACTTTTTATTCAGTAATAAAAACCAAAAGAAATCAAGAAGATGGAGCATTTTTACTTATAAATAAAACCAAATCATAGAATTGTAGAATCCTTGTGTTTGGAAAGGACCTCCAAGATCATTGAGTTCAACCTTTGACTGAACGCCGTAACGTCAACTAAACCATAGCACTAAATGCCATGTCCAGTCTTGAACACCTCCAGGGATGGTGGCTCTACCACTTCCCCAGGAAGCTTGTTTCAATGTTTAACCACCCTTTCAGTGAAGAAATTTTCTGATGTCCAACCTGAACCTTCCCCTGGCACATCTCAGGACCATTTCATCTTGTCCTGCTGCTAGTTGCCTTTGACAAATGGCCAACTGCCACCTGGCTACGACCTCCTTTTAGCAGTTGTAGAGAGCGATAGGGTCTCCCCTGAGCTTCTTTTACTCCAGGCTGAACAACCTCATCTCCCTCAGCTGCTCCTCATAGGACTTCGTCTCCAGACCCTTCATCAGCTCTCTTGCTCTTCTCTGGACATGCTCCAGCACCTCAATGTCTTTCTTCTGGCGAGGGATCCAGAACTGGACAACGGACTTGAGGTGTAGCTTCAGCTGTGCTGAGTACAGAGTGACAATGACTGCCGTGGTCCTGCTGGCTACACTATTGCTCATAGAGGCCAGGATGCCATTGGCCTTCCTGGCCACCTGGGCRCATGCTGGCTCACGTTCATCTGGCTGTTGACCAGCACTGCCAGGTCCTTTTCTGCTGGGCCCATTTCCAGACACTCTGTCCCCCAACCTGTAGCACTGCATGGGGTTGTTGTGAATCAAGTGTAGGACCAGACACTTCCCTTATTGAACTTCATACCATTGGCCTAGGCCCATTAATCCAGTGTGTCCATATCCCTCTGCAGACCCCTCGTACTTTACAGCAGATTAACACTTCTACCAACTTAGTGCCATCCTGCATGGATGCACTAGATCCCATCACCCAGATCATTGAGTGGCCCCAATACTGAGCCCTGGGGAATACCACTTTTGACTGGTAGCCAGCTGCRTGTAACTCCATTCAGTAGGTAGACTAAATCCACAACTTTTCCTTTATCCACTAGGCAGATCATGAAGTTCTGTTTACCTAAAGTCTTCCAAATATCTATTCCAAACTTTGTCAGCTGCAAACAATATGTTGCAACATATATTTGTTTTGCTGTTTTGGTTTGCAATAATAATAAAAAAAAAAAAGGTCTAAAATTAAGTGTCTCAGAACATATTTTATGCATAAATAATAATGACCCAATTTTCACATTCCTGTCTGGAAATGTTTTTCCACCCTCACTCTGGCAAAAGAGCAAAAAAGTCARTGTGAATCCCACAGAATAACAGAAATAACAGATAGGTATACGAGGCCTCTGGTCACCAACATTCCTTGCCCATATATTCAGGAGACATCATGTTTAATCACAAGTTAAACAAAACCTCTCACAAGGGTATTGTGGTCTGGCAAAAACAAGTTTGGAGGAAACATTTCTTATCAGCACTTTATATTTTTCTCTATGCTAGCATTGTATGTTAGTAGATTCCATGTGCAGTTGATCACAAGTGTGCAATTCGTAGCCAAAATCTCTGAAATTACCTAGAGAAAACAAAACAACACGCAGACAGTCAAGCCCTGCATAACAGCATGCACAGCAGTGGGTGTTTCAGAAAGTCAGAATTCAGGTTTTGACTTTCATAGAGAAGAAGTTCTCCCTCACAAGATGATGCCATTCACTTTATAGTGCAAACCCTCACACAGTCCCTGGGAAATAAAGACCTGTTAAAAATGTGTGAAATAACTAATTAGCATGAAACTAAGGAGCAGTTCATAAGGTATAACATCTGCAGAAATAAGGTGTGAAACACTTTTTCAGAAGGGTTAAATGAAATAACCATCAGTGGTTTTCAAAGAAAATTTCAGGCTATTTTCCCCCTACACTGAATTTTGCCAACAAAGGATATTTAAAGAAATAAAACAAAACCAACTCAATGTTTATCTGAAAAAAGCATGCCAAATTTTGATTATTTCTTGTTAAAAACCCAAAGAAATTAATTGGAATGTGCTTGCTTTCTTTCAAAAATTTGCATGGAAGAAAATGAGACCAGTTTCCCTGCTGCAAATGTTATGAAGGCAGAAGCTGAATTGCCTAAATCAGGTGTTTTATTGCCATGTTTTAGAAAGCATTTTAGGAAAGATGAGATGATATACAAAATCATATTTTTTTCTCAGCCTGAAAAATATGTGTTCCATAGTCTTCAACAGCTGATGTAGCTTCCTTAGAGAAATTATATATCCTACCTTTAATACCGCAAGTGCCACAGTAAAGAATGTCTCACATTTAATGAGAAAGGGATAAGGCTTCAGAAAAGCTTTGAACACCTGTGCATCTTCATACTTTGTTGTTTTAAAAAACAGTACAGGTCCTTTAMACATTAAGTGAACCTTCCTGAAGGTTTTCCATCGAAAGAATGAATAGCCATAGTCTCTGGCATCAGACATTGGATTTGGCTGACCAAGAATGAGCAGCCAAGTCTTGAGTAGGATGACATGGACAGCTGCAAAAGAGTTAAAACTGTTCTGAGACTTCRACCCAGAAGAGATGCCAAAGAGCCACAATTTTTTTTGTCATACTTACGATTCATGTAATATATATTGAGAGGTTCCTAATAGAATGTCACTGAAAGTTATAGTATGGGGTTGGGACATGAAATTTCTTTTCTATGAAGATAGTATTATTTAATATGAACATAAAAAAAAAAAAAAGAACATTCTAATAGATATTTCTTCAGTATGTAAAACCACTAAAAAAACACCTGGATTTGGTCCTTTTTCTAATTCTTCCTAGTGTTTTATGTTTTGCATTGATAAAGTTACTACAGGACATCTAGTCTTGATTATACTTTAAATAAAAGTCTTAAAATAATAGGGTTGAAACAACAATTATTACGGCAATATAATCTTTCATGCAGAGTCAGTTAATGCCATCATTATGTGATTGAGTCCAAAACATTAAGGTGAAAGCAGTTTGGCAGCATTTTTGCATAATATGCCTCTGCTTGAAGCATCAGTCCAGTTGAAAAAAGATAATGTGTGGAGGGGGGAAAATGGGGGAAGGCAGATAAAAGACATAGATCAAAATAGGAGGATTTGAAACCCATTAAAAAAAAAAAAAAGCTTTTCATTTCCAAATATAGAGCATTAGATTAGGTTGTGATTTTACTTCTTTTCAGTTGGCACATCAGTTATACTGAAAGGGACTAGAAATGTTTCACCATGTACTGATGCATTATCCGAAAGCAAAACCTCGCTAAATTAATAAAACGTACAATAACAGTTTTGTATATGCTAATAGAAACATATTTTAATTCTCAATGTAACTCTTTTTTTTTTCTCACATGAAACAGTGTTGAAGTGAAATGTTATATTTGGGAAGTTGTTCACTTGAGCATGAGGATTACTTGTCATTAATTCAAATAATGGTTAATTTTGTATTTGTAAAATGAGTTAGTCTAGAGAGGAGATTTCAAATGCTCTAATTTGTAGTTTGTGAGCCATTTCCTCTATATATCTTAGTGAGACGACAATATATATGTCTTGTGTAGTCAGAAATCTACGTGACATATTTCTTGAGATATTCCATCTTTGTGAAATTTATACTTCTAATGATGTTCTGAAATGTGAACCAGATATGTTTCAATATAGACACATGATCAGAGCTGTCTTATCAGAGAAGGATGATATACCTATRCTGTGAAAATGTTATGACATATACTAAAACTTGCAAAAAATAAGTTTTTATATTCCTGTACACTTTTAAAATGTGTCTTCCTAAAGCACAATATACAGTTAACACAGGAGTCAGCAGTTCAGTTTTATACAAGGTCTTCGTGATATCACAAGACCTAATTTTAAGTAGCTTTATTTTTTTTCATGCTGTAAAAATATCATTGTTGCTTGCTGAATATTTGGATTTCTATTTAAGTATACTCAAGATGATACAACTGAAATATGCTGATATTTGCATATCATCAAGAAAACAGATGATATCTTACTGAGACATTAGAAATATAGAGCTTCTTATTGAAAGTCAGAATTATTTGGTCATACAGAATGTGTTTTAGACAGATGTATCTTGAATCCCTCCTAAATGGTTTAGGTGATATTTTTGAAATGTATACATTTCAGGAGGAGCACCAGCAAAGATCAAAACATGGACCGGGTTTGTATAATTCTTGCCATTCTTCGTAAGTCTTCTGGCTAAGAAGAACCTGTAACCAAATTTATTAGAATCAAGTAATAGCTGTACTCTGCTATTAACACATATATCTAATTCTCCAAGTAATTATGAAGTATTAACAACATAATTCCCCTGACATATAATAATAACAGGAAGASATATGGGTCATCTTCAGTCACGGTAATGCCAAGCAGAGATATAGRTAATTTTAGGTCATAGTTTTCTGAAAGTAATAAGTAAAAAAATCTTTAGATTGCTTCTAGTTGTTTTTATGAATCAGGGAAGGGTCACAGACTTTGCACTTGAAATTGTCTTTTCCCTAGTCTTGTTTTGCTCCTTATCCACCTGAGACTGATGCCTTTAAAGTAAATGGATGGTGCTTCTCTTCGGAACTGCACTAGGATATAGTAGTAGAATCTACTACAGCTTCTTTTCAAACATAGTCCCCCTCATGCTCAGTACACAGATTATTTTATGCCCTTCTCTAATGAAGAAGAGTTAAAAAATCCACAGCCCACTGTCTGCCTTTTTAAAACTCCGTGAGTGTTCTTCTATACTGAAGAACAAATGAGGGCAAGGTAGACTTTCAGAATGAATAAACAAGTTGATTTTACCTTGTACATACTGGTTTCTCAAAACAAATTCATTTTAATAGAAGGTTTTATTTATTCATATATTTTTATCTTTGCACGTTCTGTTTCCTTGATTGTGCATGACAAACCCCACTATAGTTATGAAAGAGATGAAACACTCAGAAGTCATAAAGTAAATGGTCCTAACTCAAATTGGATGCTGCTGAAATTAGATTAAAGTTGTCTTATGACTCAGGGTTCTACTTTCTTTAACAACAGCAGAGGAATATCAAGGTGCCAAAGGGGACAAGGGCCTAAAAATATTCATTTAAGCTGTGAGTGGCTCGTTTGTGCTTATAAGAACTGAACTGAACCTGTTTGAGGTAAATCCACTGGAAGAAATAAAGCTGAGCCAATGAYAGGAGGAAACATTGGCCATTTTTTCAAGTWATACAACAATATTTTATTGCTACATTATTTTAATACTTTGCCCTGTAATAACACTGGTAAAAAACAACCAACCAACCAAACAATTGTTCAGCTTTCATTACTTTATGAATAAAAATTAATTTATATTCAACTTCCRTTGGCAGCATGAATTGCTGTTAATTCATTTCACAGCATTTGGGTGCTAGACAAAAACTAGACTGCTCCTCTTTCGTGTCTGACATTTTCCTTTTAAACATGAAATGTTTTTCCTTTAATATCTTATGTAAGATAATTGTTCGTGCATTAAATGGCTTAGATATATATAAATAGCTGACAGTGGCCAGGAGTAGTTATTTTTGGTGGGCTTAAAGAGATTTTTRTCTGCACCTATGAATGTTGATTACTATTGCTTTTACTTACATTAATTAAATTAAGGGATGTAATCACAGAAATATTTTGTTTTCATTGAAATGGACTGAACTGACAAATAGCTACAAAGCTGAAACTTAACTGTGCACATTCTTGTAAGTTCTGTAGGTTGATTTGTTTTTCCTTACATAAAAACTTTGAGAAAAGTT
Organism: Parotia lawesii; assembly: GCA_003713295.1. Classification (NCBI taxonomy): domain Eukaryota; kingdom Metazoa; phylum Chordata; class Aves; order Passeriformes; family Paradisaeidae; genus Parotia; species Parotia lawesii. Next base: position 1,316,120 of record RAHM01000171.1, on the reverse strand, counting down.
TCCTCTGTTTTTCCATTACAGGTCTTCAAAGTTACTCTCAAATTTGGTTTTAGGCACTTTCAATGAAGCTTACTGACATTAATTTTAACAGTGTTAAGGCATGCTCAAGAAATAGATGGGCCTTGTTTGGTTTGTAACATTATGCACTTGATGCTGAAAGAATTAACATCCTTCTGTAACGATGCATAATCAGGCAGGTTTTTAGCTGTGGAACTACAAAGATTTGAATTCAGAAAGCAGATACACAGGACTGTTTGCTTGCTGTCTTAGTCAAAGCCCAGTCTGTTTGCAAGCATGTGCAGATCTGCAGAAATGTGTACTGAACCAAATGTGGAAGACTAAAGCACTTCATGAGAGCAATTTCACATTAGGTATTCGATTYTATTCTGACAGTTCTTAAGAGTAGGGGTAAGGCCTATGGTATTGGTCAGAGCATGCCTGTGAATAAAATGACAACAATAAGTCATATTCTTATTTGACGGTTTCTAAATGTGTTGCCAGAAAGGAATAAATACTGACAAACCTCTAAATCTACTTTTAAGAATAGTTACAATTTATTATTCAATCATTTTTATGCTATGAACTGGAATTTTAGGGAAATAGAATTTGCTTTTATGTCTCTGCTGATAACAAGGCTTTTCTTTTTTAATGTTTTATAGTTGAAGGTTTGGGGTATTTTTTTTTTTTTTTTTTTTTGCTATACCACAGATAAGAACTCTGAAGTTCTTTATTAATATTTAATATTAATATTAATAGAAGATTTTTTTTTCAGGAAACAATAACCTGGTAGGCCCTTATTTACAGTAAACAAATAAACAAATTTTCCTTACATTTTAAATAAGCTAAAACTACAAGGAATCTTAGATCAGTCACATTTGAAAATTTTATGTATGAAATGGTTCCTTACACTTTACAATACAGGTAAAACTGAATTTGAAAGGAAAAATCTGATTAACTTTATCACATACTAATGGGAATAATACTCAAAACCAATACTAGTTAGCAAAATTGAGGTTGTAAAGGCAACTCAGAAAATGCTGTTGCTGAGGCTCTGCTTATTCCTTTATTTCATGTGTGTGTTATGGGTGAGTTTTAATCATGTGGTGTTTTTTTCAGGTTTTTTTTTCTCTACAGAGGGAAAGCTGCCCTGCACTTCATAAGTAACTATTGACTTTGTCCAATGGATGGCCAAATATTTAATTTGCCTTATTCTGCTTAAAAGGGGCTGTCAAGTGTTTTGTTTTGTTTTGTTTTGTTTTGTTTTGTTTTGTTTTGTTTTGTTTTGTTTTTTCTGGCACTCCTATTGTGCTTGCTACTATAGAAGACCAGTGTCAGACAATTAATTTGGTAATAAAAATCCTCAAGGCCTAAAAGGCTTATTTATATGTCTTTTACAAGTAAGACCTGAGGAATAACTACTAAAGTAAAAACATACCTTCTAACTGAGATACATAGTGAATTCTTGGTTTGAAGGAYTGATGGTTTTGCCACAAACTTGGAGCTCAGAAATTCAAACTATATATGTTATGTTTACCAATATTTATTTTATTTTAAGACTCTCCAGTAAAAGCAGAAATAGGAAACTGCTTCCTTGGGAAGCGGAATTTTTGCTGGAATATTTTTACTACAAATGACCATCTCTGTATGAAATGAGGCAAATCTCTACAGAAAAYAGTCATTATACAGTAGCCTCAAACTATTCCCAAAACAAGTCTACCCAGTGTGGAACTGAGGAAAATAGAGCAAGAAGAACTGAAATAGGGGAGCATAAGAGTTACCATAATACTTGGAGTATATGGAAATTGCAATAAGGAAGATTTTTCTCTCTCTTTAGTGCACTAGTATGGAAGAAGGCCAGACTGAGCCCTTAGCTAAAAAGGAACACTTTTTTACAAGAACTGTTTTTCAGATGATATAATTAAAGGTCAGAAGACAACCTTCATGATTTTTTTTTTTTTTCTGTTTTCCAGCCTCATTTGTACAAAGGCTGCTCAGGTCACTGTTTTGAGTTGATGATACAGGAAGGTTTATATATCTTTGGTGTAACTGTGCATTAATACCATTCCTGCCTGGCTCCRCGGGGTCTTGCGCACCCCCACAGATGCACAGGCAGGTTCAGTATTGTACTTCAGTAGCAAAGAGATAGGAAGTGAATTTGCTTTGCCTTCATTCCGACAGGCCAGTTTATTACACCTTCACTTTCGAAGAGYAAGCAAGCAAATCCGAGGACAATGGCTCACTCAGGGATTTTCCCGGGGTTGGGGGAAAGGTGGGATCAGGGAGCAGAGACCAATGGGAGAGCCCCGGGGGAGTGGCGAGGGGCCAAGGCCAGCAGCCAACCAGGAGATTCAAACTGGAATACATTAACTTAGCAGAACCACACAACTTGGGAGAAGCCSTCTGGTCACTTTAACCTCAGCTACCACAGTGCATAGCAGTTTTCTAAAGTTTCTCTGCTGCCAGTGTCATCTAGAAAGGTTACYGTGACATTTCCAAAATTGTGTCTTGTTAATAGGAATGAAACATGTTTGTTTCCCTTTTAATGCATCTATATTGTGTACTCGTTTATCTGTATTGTGATGTGCTTATTTAGAACATGCATACATACTTGTATATATATATATATGGAATATTGATGTTAGAGATAGTATTTTCTTTCAGATATATATTGCTTTGAATGTAACATAAAGAGTAGTAAGCAAAACAATACTTCTCAAACGAATAATCTGGAAGAGAGAAAGAAGTTGGACAACAGTTTCCTTCCAATAATAGTTTTCAGCAGCCTCTGAGTTATGAGTAAGTTTTACCAACTTYCATTACTAAATAAAGTGATGGTTATGGCAGCTAAATTATCTATAATATCCTTGACTATGTCTGATGGACCTTCATGTAGAGGGAAATATTTTTAATTGCAACTTATATATAGTCTTATTAAACCTAGTGTTTGCTAGCTATTATGCTAATGATGTCTTGGAAAAGTACTCACTAAACTGTCTTTGAATAAATTTATATTTTGTCCCCACTTATATTAAAGTGCAACTGTAGTGAAGGGAAGGTGAGTTTAGCTGAGTAAAGGTAAAACAGAGTTTTAATGTCAATACTATCTAACATTTTCCTGGTCTACTTCTATTCTGGATACTGTTAAAACATTTTCTGGCATGACAATTCGGCAGCAGTTAGAGATATATCTAAAGAATGTCAAGGATTGTTGATCCATTTGCATTGAGAATTATATGGTGGGATTCRTTTCTGGGAACAGAGRGCATGTCATAAGAATGAGAACATATTAATCATTGTACCAGTAATCCAAATGTCCAGATCATCAAAGCCTGTCTTTGATGGTGGCCAGCTGTGGGTGGTTAGGAAGAGTGAAAGCATAAAGTAAGCATGTAGTGATAATTACATATAGAAGTTTCTTCTATGATCACTGACAGCATAAAATTCCAGGGCTTCTTGATTGATTATAACTTACATGGAGGAGCTCTTGAAACATTTCCTTCAAAAAATTTGTAATCCATTTAAGCAAAAATAGATTACATCTACATGTAGATTAAGCATCTACAAAATCTTGCAGCAAGGAACTCCACAGTCTTAAGTGTGTTTTGTATCTGAAAAATAACCTCCTGTTCTTATTTTTGAACCTGATGTTTGTTGTTTTTATTAGAAGATTCCTGATTCTAATAATCACACAGTGAATATTAGATCCTCCATATAATTCATGTTTTCGTAGACGTCTATCTCCTATCAGCTGCAAAATCCCAGCCTGCCTTGTTCTTCTTTATAAAGAAACCATTTTCTGACTTTGATCATCCCTTAACCTCTTCTTAATATTTGCTAGATGGAGAATACCTTGTCTGGGGGAGGACATGCTAATGACAGCAATAAAACCTTCACTATAAGGACATGACGGTCAGTAGCATAATTTTTTTTTCTTCTTTTCCCAATAATTCTTAATATATTATTTCCTTTATTTACTTAATACTGAACTAAGACTTTCCCACAATTAGCTATTATAACCACAAGATCTAATTTGTGAATAACCATGTTGTATCACTTCATCAGTTCACGTTCCTTTGAATGGCCTTTTTATTTACTCATCYTAATAACAGTCCTAAATAAGCTCTCATACCCATTATTCATTTCCTTTGCCTGATGAAAAGAACAGATCTAGAATAATTCCACTTTTGTCCTTCCTCTATTAGGATTATTTAATATTTACTTTAATTGATTTTTCTGTATTTTGTCAAGAAGATTTTCTAGCATAATTTCTTTAGGAGTGTTGGTGATAGACCTTGCCAAATACCTTTTGGAAAGCTAAGCAGACTGTGAAATCTGAAGTTCCCTTCTCTATATGTAAAAATTGTGACTGCCTTAATTCATAGCATGCAAATGAAATTCCTGTAGGCGGCAAAATCTTAATTTCTGTCGTCRTGAACAAGCAGATTACCGTACTAACCAGAAACCAGCCAATATTACGAATGTTCATTACTTCTGTAATTTTTTACAATTTTGAAATTAACGGGATGAGATACATGATAGCCACCTGCAATATGACGGAGATCTTTTTTATGCACCTATGTTAAATACACCAAAGTTCCTCTGTAAATTAAAGTTTGTCAACAGTGTCACGACTTCCAAACCTTTTCAGTTGTTACTGATTAATTGATTTGTATTTGCTGTACTTTCTGTGTCTGCAGGGTTGCAAAACATGCTACCCGTTTGGATCATAAAACATATTTTCTAGATTAGCTGCTGACTTTCCTCTGATGTTTTAATGAATATAATAAATTAGAATTTGTTCTGCTTCCGTAAAAAAGTTTTGCCAAATGTTTCCACACACAGTACCTAGACTAGGGTGCAAAAATATTTATAAAATGCTTGCCTTCCAAAATGTCATCAATAAACAATATATTGGTTTGCAAACATTAATGGAAATGTAAAAAATTGTTTTGCCAAATGTAAGTTCAAAATTCATATGACTTCTGGTCTGTAGTCAAAAAACAAAGGAATATTTCATATWTATTTTCAACTTTTTTTTTCCTCGTTGACTAAGCTTTACCTCAATTTAAAGACAATGAATTTTCTCAAAAAGTAATTAATTGGTTTGATTTTTTGGGGGGAAAAAAAACCCAAGAGAAACTGRCATTCAGAAAAAAAAAATTGGTTTAAAAACTGTCATTTTGATTTCATGGTTGACTATATTCTTTTAAAATGGAAACAAAAATAGCTGTGAAGAAGAGAAACCAAAAAAAATTAGAAAATTCTGTCTGGCTTATTTTATTTATGAATTCCCATGTAATTAGTTCTATCTTCTGTCATGTAGAAAGTGGCTTTTCGTCAGCTTAACCATGTTAGAATAGAGTTGAAACAAGACTCTGAAAAACTAGAGAGACAATAGAGAAGCCCAGAATACTTTGTTGGAAAAATGAAAGTTGTATTCACATGTCTCCTTATATTTCCTATTATCTCCTTATGTTTACTATTTATAGGATGGCTTTGAACATAATAGATAACACTGTTACRAATGAGTGAAATTGTTTTAGCTTGAACATCAATCTGTGCATCTTCCTATGAACAGATTACAGTTGGGTGATTTCTGCACTGTTCAAGTGAGCCTGATAATGATAACACAGTGTTTGAAGGCTTCTGGTAACTTTTATTGTCCGATCTCTAGTTCAACTTATTTGACAAAAAGTAAGGAAACCTAAGCTCTTGATATTCTTATATCAGATGTATGTTACTCACTAGCTTCCAGAAAGAGTCATTGTTTTTTCTTTTGAGTAGTTAGTGATGGGCCAAAAGAGAGTATTTACTTTTTTCTCAGTATTGGATAAACTTAGAGGAACACTGTCAAAAATTTTAATGCTGATAGAATAGGGGCAAACCAGTCTGAAGCAACCTGGAGAAATGATTGCATTTAATTTTTTCCCTCATTCGTGATGATTCTTGTGGGTCCCTTCCAACTCAGAATGTTCTGTGATTAGCATAATGAGCAGCTCTGTAGCCATTAACATTTGTTTATGTAGTTAACCCAGGAGRAGCAAATTATAAGAACAGGTTTGAAGGGAAATAATGTAGCAAATTTGGTCCTCTTTCTTCCAACTTTGTGTGACAGGTAGCATAGGAATAATTTAAGAAGTAATCTGAACATCTGATTCAAAGGCAACAAGAGTCACACTGGAAAATGAGTGAGAGGAATGAAAGGTAAGCTCTTGACAGACAGTAATGTAATTGATAAGTAGTTTGTCCTGGGAATACTATTACATATGATTGAAGGAGAAATGATGGAAATATTATATCTTGTAAGAGTGAATGAGTGAAAAACATCTGCATATTCAGAGATGGAAGCTGGTGGGTATTGATCTGATCATTTGCAATGTGAGGATTTTGTTGGTTTAAGTGCTTGTTTTGTTCTCTAGGTTTTTTACTCTCCTTAGACTGTTCCTACTATCAATCACTTTCCTGAAGGCCCTGTGAAATATTACTATTTACGTTGCTGTCACTAACATAAGATCTTGTGCACATCTGCTTCCAAAAAATCCCTTTATTTTTTTTTTTTTTTTTGCAACAGACTCCAAGAACTCACTGCCTACTGCAGGTCCAGTGGCTGCAATAGTTTTTATATGCTTCTGAGTTTTTAAACATTCATAAGGTGTGTCTCRTTGTAAGTAACTTGTAAGTTCCACCTGAAATTAAATATTAATGTATTTTCTTTGTTTTCTATGGTCCTGTGGCATTTTTGTCTTAAGAATATATAGAAAATTCATTCAGACTAAATAGTATTTTGTTTACTACATGTTGTTACATTTTGTTAATCTTCATACAATTTCATGTGGCTAAGCTTAGGAGKTACTACTTGGGAAGCAGGTATCCTGTTTTACATTTTTTCCACTTTGAATTGTCTAAGAGTTTCACTTTCCAATTCCCCACTAGAAGACATTGTGATAGAGCCCTTGATTCCTTTCTTCTCACTTTCTATGACATAGGATACTCGTGGAATGATCTTTTCCTACATGGCCTTACATGTGACTGAGCTGTTGTGACTCATCCATGGTGTGTAAGGCCATGGAGAACATTGTGGTCATTTTCCACAGAATGTGGAACATTCCGTGGCTGCCTGTAATATTAAGGACCAGACACAGTTGTTTAAGTCATACATACAGGTCCTAAAATAAATCAGATATAACAATGAATTATGACTTCCAGAATGCTTTTGTAATGATTTGTCTGCACAGATGACCTCATATTTCTGTACTCACTTCCACTAGACTGAAGCATTCCACTAGACTGTACAGTAAAATGTTATACATTTGTACAGGGAAATTTTATTGTCAGCGTAGAATCTATAGTGCTGAAATGAAATTTGTATTTTAACTTTTCCTAAAATGTACTGAGAAATAAATGTCCAAGGATATGGCAACAAATTTTAAAAAATTCCATTTATACTATTTATATAATAATGGTAGTAGTATGTTCATATATGGTTATATACCTTCACAATGTATACTAACATTTCATTTAATAACACATACAGGATTAAATTTTAAACATCAGACTCAGATTCTGCTGAACAGTTATAAAATAACTTCCTTCAACTCAGTGTTAGACAAATATTTCCTTATAGAAATTAGTAGTGTAATGCAAATCAAAGTCATAGAGTCTTATTTGATGTTTGCTGATATATATGAATAGTGAGAGAGTTGTGTGTATTTGTTTTTTCCTTCTGGAAACAAACCAAAGATTTTTACTGAGTTGTATGCAAAAGTGTTGTCTGGACCTGTTTAACTAAATCTTGTTTTTAGCAAAGAGGTAAAAACCCAGATGTTTTACAGCCATTTTATCTTGTGTCCTAGTACATACTCAGTGAAATACTTAGGGAGTCACTGATCTCAACGTCGCTGTAGACAAAATTAGTTTAAGAAGAGTGTCTTTTGTCTATGTATTTAATGGACGGATATTACTTGTTTGCTTCTTCCTATTACATGCTGTTGGAAGACTAATGGAGTTTTGGAAGAAAAAAAATTAGGTCCTGTTCACTAGGTAATCGTAAAGAAGATCAACTCTTTGTATCACCTGTAAGACTTTTAAAAAGCTTTGTAATGCGGATTATGCAAGACATTTCTTAATATTCTCAGATTCATGTTCCATTAAAGAGTATAAAAAATCCTTAGTTAATAAAAGTATTATTGATTGAAATGAAGAAAAATCCATAATATTCACAGTTTCTTAATAGATCAAATAGTTTAACTTGATATCAAGTCAATAAAAATTTGGTCTCTATTACACCAAAATAGATTGCATAATGGTACTGTATTCAGCTTCCAACTTCGTTGGGTTTTATCAACYCATTAAGAAGAAGAAATATCCAACTAAAAGAGAATGCAGCATTCTGCTTTTCAAAGGACTAATATATTTCCAATATCTCTTGGTTTTATGCCAATAAGCAGCTAAGAGAAAGAGAGGAGGAATAATCCTTCAGATGTGTTTCTCCCACAATAGCTAATACAGACCTTGTAACATACTGCTTTGGCTCTGAAATTACTCAATCTCAGCAGCATTTCAAAATTGCAGTGCTTGTCTAGTACAAAACTTGTGTAACCTAAAGATTAAAAGAAAAGAAGAGACATTTCAAAATGCTTTTGGATACCTATTTTGTTTTGTAATAGCTAAAGTATAATTTTGGTTACAGTTGGCTAGTTGCTCAGGTTTCTTTTTACTAGACTTGAGAAACCTCAGTAAACTGAGGGGAAGGGAACGCCAGTTTTTATGACACATTTTGTCTTCAGATTGACAGCTTTAAAGGTGGTTGAAATACAACACGTGGTTTGTCAGCAAATGATTTGTCTTTGGAAAAATAGAGCTTAAAAATGATTGAGCACCTTTTTACGCTTTATCTGTTGTAGTTACAGATCACTTCCGATGATGTAATTATGATTCAAAATGGAGAACTATAGAACAAATAAACTGAGATTTTGAAACTATTGTTATTTGTTTGGATAGATAAATTGTGCCAGCATGTTTTTAGAATAAGGGTATTCAAGTTGACTCAAGATAGCAATTCATCTTTCTAGACTAGAATATGATCAGTTTAGTTCAAAAATAAAACCAAAAAATTCTCTTAAGCATTGAACTGTAGAAAGTAGTACTTTTGAGCAAGCAAGTAAGTGCATAACTTGTTCCTCTCTCAGTGAGCATAAGCACTTCAGACTGTGTTGTGTGTATGGAGAATACTTCAGCACAGAAGTACTAGCAGTTGGTTGTGATGTCACTGGAGAGATTCCATGTTCTCTTCAAGCTTGAAACTCACGGCCAGAACAGGCAGGCAAGCATTAACATAGTTGTAAAAACTGGTTTATTTTTTAAAAATAAATACAAAAATATAAATATAAAACATTGGCAGATAGAATTTGATGAAATGAAGTTGCACAAACGTTTTTTTAAACCAGCTGCATATTACACTTATTAACACCACATGTACATTTTGTTTTATTTTAATGTACAGAACAGGACATACTGGATTTTTTCTTCTTTGCCGTCTTAAAAGCTGCACTTGCAGGGATAGGACAGGTACCTAACAGAAGCGGCTTGTACATGAGGTTGCTTAAGGGATTATCACCCTGTTCAAATTTCTGAAGGTAAGATATTGTTTATTTTACTTACTAAAATGTACAACACTGAATTTCCATAGCTTTGGCTCTTGGAAGTTGATTAAATAAAATGTTGTATATATTCCAAGTGGCATCCTACTAGAAAGAATGAATGACATTAATGGACAAGTTTAAAACAAATTTTAAAAGGAAACCATTGTGCTGAGTGGCAGGAAAATTTTCCTGAATGTTAAATACTGTTGAGTGCAGAAGGTGTCTGTAAAATTACTTCCGCTTAAAGGAAAAGAAAAAAGTAGCCTACTGTAGGTTAAGAAGTGTCTTTGTCACTTTCTCCTCCACCATACATCTCAGCTAGCTTATTAAACCGAGGGCCCCACTCTCGCAGGTAATCATAGTTTTGGTCTCCTTCGGTAGTACCTGACTCCAAGGAGCTCAAGGATTCAGCTATGGAATCGTTTCCTTCATAGGCATAGGTTGCAAGCGAGTCATACGGCGGTGCAGAGGGATCAGTGTCATGCTCTTTTAGCCTTTGGTTAATGAAATCTCGGACATCCGTGTTGTCTGGTGCCGAAGGAGTCCTCCGTGGCACAAATAACGTTTCAGGGATAATGTCTCGTCGAAGTTTCTTATCTTCAATAGCTGCAGGATTCCTCAGTGTGCCGATATCAAAGGCTTGGGTGTCTTCCTCTCCGCCGCCTTCATCATTATAACTCACAATGTTGTCTCTGATGTCCTCTTTAGAGAGGATCAAAGGCTCCTTCTTTCGTTGCCTCTTCAGAGCAGCAAATAGCACCACTATAACTTAAAGAGGGAAACAAAGAATGGGTAAAGATCTCTATTTAACATTTTCTTAGCAGCAAATCCACCAGGTACAAGAACTACATTTCAGCTACCTTTCACCAACTCATTTTTTTGATAACTGGATAAACACCTCTATCTGTATAATGGTGGCACAGTAAAGACTATATCAAAAAGCTATTTTGCACACATTGTGTGCTCTGCTTTACAGGACCATGAGCTTGTCTGCATGTTCCTTCTGTAGCTGTAATGAGCTTTAAATAGCCAGGTCTATTCTGAAGATAATTTTCCTCTTTCAAGCTCAAAGGATATTGTTAAAAAGTGAGTTTCAGTTGAATTATAGGTCATTGAGCGTTATTCTGAAAACCACAAAATGGAGGTTTTACAAAATTTTCCTTTTTTTTTCATTACATCACTGAAACCACTAGATAGATAGTGCTTTAATATAGCAAAATTACTGCTTACTGTTATATTAGATGTGAAATATATACTGCATATTGATCTTTAGTAGTTATTTAAATAAAAAAGAGACTTTTCCTCAAAAAAAATTTAAAATGAAAGACATTAAAGCAATTTTTGATTATACTATTCATTCTCTCTGCACTTTCTTTTTTTTTGACAACTTAACGAAAGAACATAAATGAGCTTCTGGTTGCACACTGATAATTTTAACAGTCTGGGCCTTGAATTCTTATTTACAGTGTTCAATTAGCAGATAAACAGGGTTTGCCTTTGTTTTTTCCTTTTTATTTTAAGCTGCAGTTAAATTCTTCTTGCAAAATCCATGATCATTAATTTTATCAACCTGCATAATTTTGTGGAATGAGTCAGGCCTGAAATATTTGTTCCTGGGCAGGGGAAGATGTGTTTCTCTTCTTACCTAGGAGGATAATGATGCAGAGGAGAATGGCCACCAGTGCCCCCGTGCTGAGGCCGGCAGGGAGGAGCAAGGCCTCGGCGCTGCAGGACTGCATGTTCCCCCGGCTGTCACAGGCGCACACCCGGATGGTCAGCGTGCCCGTGCTGCTCTGGATCGGGTAGTCGTTGTCCGATATCACCACTGGTAGAAGGTAAGTACTTATTTCATGTCGACTGAAGCCGTTCCTTCTTGTCAAAATCCTGGCAGTGTTATCTAGATTGATTAAAGTATACTGTTGTAGACTATACGAACAGAAACCATACCACTTATAGTAGATGCAAATCATYATATTTTATATCACTTAAAAGTAGTTCCTGATATCATAGTGATATCTTTGTTTTTTCTAACAACATTCCCATTTGATCAGAAAGCTATTTATAATTTTTTAGGTACATCTGGCCTGCTCCTCTCTGCCTCTGCACCACTTTTGCATGTGTTTTGAAAAGARGATTTCTGAAAGCTTAAAATGTTTTATAGATTAATGCATGCAGTGTGTGACACAGTTACAGTTCAGGGCTGAAACCCTGAAATACAGCGTCCAACTGAGGAAAAATAACGTTCCGCTTTGCACAGTTCAAAAAGCACTCTGTTCTGGAAGATTCTTTCTATGGATCATCCGTGACAACGCCCACAGGAATGCTATCTGTCAACTCAGTATGAGATTTTGCTACACCAAACCACTGCCAATACGCTGTAGAACAATGAATATGTACCTTAGCACATGAAGTAGATTTTTTTTTTGATAGAAATTGACTTAGGAATGCAGAGTATGTTAAAGATGGCAAGTATTCCTGCACAGTTTTGAGAAGTGAAACTGCGTCTGTAGCAGACAAGTCCTAGTTGTATGTAGGATACTTCAGCGTCAAAAGCTGTTCACTGAGTGGCCAGAGGAAAGGGAAGGAAGAGAAGGAATGAATAACACGGAGAGACTATTTCTTCTACTGTTAGAGCCACAGCACTAGAGTGTCAGCCAACACCAGAGTTGTTAACTTTTTAGTCCAAAAGAGAGAAAAAAACAGGTTTAGTGTAGACTAAAAGAAAAATTTAATTTTCATCATATTTGTGGATTGCTTGAGCTATGTGGTTAGCTATCTTGACAGCCAAACTTCAGGCAGAACTAAAATAACCCATTTGCAAAAAGAAAGAAAATAATTACAGATAGCAAGGAAATATCAAGATCTATAACTCTCTGCACTCAGGACCTAATTTAAAATATGAAATCATATCTTTTTTCATAGACTTCAAGATGTGAAACACAAACTTTTCCTTTATTGCTTCCTTTCCCTGGTTTTGTGTATTCTAACACTATTTGTTTTCACTCAACATCAAAAATTATGTGTCTTATGCATCTTTAAATAGCTTTCCCACAATGGATTTTATAGGGTAGCCAAACTATTTGGTTTAATTACTTCACTTTCCCTACTGTTAGAAATTTTTTTCTGCTGTTGTTTGTAGTCTATTACTTCCTGAAATCTTCTTCAGGAGTAGAGGTTTATTCCCATTGCCTTTATGCTTTTGACACATTTGAAGGCTGATAGCATGTCCCTTCTCATTTTTTTCTTCTGTAATCTAGAGTCCTCTCAATTAGTCATACTGATAATGAAGGCCAAAATTCATAGTCTCACTTCCCCAACAGAAGCTTCTGAAAATTTTCTCTGATAAAGACCGATTGAGGAAGGATCAAAAGAAAAGCCAAAGTGTCTCTCAGAACCATTATTTTCATCAATGGTCAGAAAGAAGCAAAACAGAAGGCCAGGGGAATCAGAACTATGCAACCATAGGCTAAAGTGAAAAATCTCAACTTGTCAGCTGAAGGCATTTTTGAAAAGTTTTTTTTTTTTCTTTTGCAGTCAAGCATTTCATCTGTCTCTTACCCCAAGCCAGAACTTTTTTCATGTTCTTTATAATTGGTTTTATCACATTTCTGCCTCACACTGATAAAAATGTAGAAATCCTAAACCTCAAACATTCAGGTAAAGTATTCTTGATAGTAGCAACCTTCTCAGCTTCTCTACATATTGATAGACATCAAAAGCAAAGATATTTCAGGAATGTAGCCAGACAGCAAAGATAAAACTCCTTCCTTGGAACAGGCATGAATTTTACCTTCGTTATCCTGAACAGTGAAGTTAGGGTTAACGGCAGCTAAACTGAAGAAAAATTTTTGTCCACCAAGAGGGTCATCTTTGTCTACTGCACTTATGGTTTGAATAAGCTGCAGGAAAAAAAGCAAGAAAACAAACAACAAAAAACCCCAAATACACCTCGGTTTTTGATACAGCTGTCTGATCAAAGAAGATGAAAAGCATTAAAATAACTTAGCATTCAAACATATTGACTTAATATTGAATTGGTAAAATATAAAAACTAAACAAATGTTGACCAAGTGTCTTATATAGTTTTTTTTTTTTGCAACAAGAACATCCATATTTTTCATGTGGTAGTACATGTGCACCTATATTTTTGTAGCTACAGAGTGGACAAAATTTGGCAAAAATAGTTTCAGCCGTAGCCAGAAGTTTTTATGCTTCATCATTGATTCATCATTTTAAATTCCAATCAACACCTAAGACAGTAATTCACATTAAGTTTTATATTTTTGTGATAGCAATGGTTTTTTTCAAACCAGTATTTTTGAAAGGGAAGTTAACATTTCAAATTAAACTTCAACATCAAAGCATCTTTTCTTAAACATGATTTTTTCTATTTATTAGTATAGCAGAACACACCGACATGATTCCTGAGATGAAAAATGCCAGTTAGATTTTATATATATTTCAGCTCTTGTAAAACATTGTAGCACACCCTAGAGATGTACCACCTTGGAGTGGGATGAGGATCTGGTGTCACAATTCTCAGAGTAAGCTGCACCAAGTCAGTTCCATACTCAGACTCAGAGCTTTGTGCAATGCCTACAAAAAATTTTGGGTATTTTTGGGGAAGGTAATGGCAAGCCTTTTATCAGCACTTATTTATCTGTCAGGTAAGGGAATATGTGTCTTTTTCACTAAAATTTCTATACCTAACAGAGACAAAATATTGTTTCCCAAGCAAAATGCATTTTTTAACTTTACTGCTGAATTTCAGGCTGGGGCTTTTTCATACCATAACATATAAACTAAATTTAAGGCTGGATTTTTGTGCATGCGTGCATGCTTAAATTTTCAGTTATGTTCTTAAGTTTAACTTCCAAAAATAGATTAATCTTTAGTCTAGATAATTTTTATTCTTCATTTCTTATCTATCATTTTAAATTGCACTGCTTTTCAATCATGGAATTACATCTAATTTTTAACACTGCTCCTTCCCTGTGGCATACTTGTTAGACCCTGTTTGTTTTTCCTCTTCCAGTTTTTCCAAATACAACCATTTCTCTTCATATCACAGCTTTTGTCAGGTCTGATCATCTTTAACATCAACAGCTGCAATGCACTCCTCTTTGCCTTAACAAACGCATGACCAACTCCCAACTTCTTTCTTGTCCGTCCAGAAAATAGCAGTAAATTTCTTGACGAGGCGAGGATGGGATTTCCTTTAATATAGCAGCATCCTTGCTTTTTCAACAGGAGTTTTGTCTTTCTCTGTTTTCCYACACAATCCCCCAATAACTTTCCAAATGAACAAAACTGATAATGCAAGCATAGAATATTATTTGTTTTTAAAGAATGAATATTTTAATTATTTATTGAGCAATTAGCATATGAATTTTCATAGATATTTACAAAATGAAGTCAGAAAAACACTAGCTTATTTTACTTCACAAGTAGAGACCATGATTATGGTCAGTTGTAGGTGTTGATGAAAATCAACTGATTTGCTGAGTGTCCATAYTCATAGTTTAAAGAGTATGTAGAACTGAAAGCATTATATTGCATTTTGAAAACTGTTTCCTGATAAGTTTGATTACTATGTTAATGTGATTACCATTACATGATTTAGATGTAGTTTCAAACAGTGGTTTTTTTTCTTTTAGACCTGCCAGCCATGGGAAACCCCAATTACCTTGTAAATAGGGGTATAACACTCTTAAGTTGCTTCTTCTTTCTAGAAATGCCACAAAGCAGTAACTGCAGGGAAGCCAAGGATGTTACTCTCTATGATAAGAGTCAGGAAATTAAGGGCCCAGTAGTAGTCATGAGGATTGTTAGCCACTAAAAAATGGACAAACCAGTAGAAACAAGTTTGTTGTATGGACTGCTTATTCCAACAAAATTAATCTTTCTGCTTGGTAGGACCTCTTCAAGCATCAGTTCTATCAACTGTTTAGGTAGGTTTTTATCTAAAATATGCTGTACARTTGCTTTTAAATTCATGACAAAGAAAGAAAATGTAATGTGCTAATAAGGAAAAGAAAGGAGACCTCTTTAGAAACCCTACATCAATTTGCAGTTCAAAAACTTTTTCTTGCCAATGTGAAAAAAAAGTAAACCTTTGAGAGTTTTTGAAAAAAGTAAGGCAAAGACAAAATTCCGATACCCATGAAACCACTGGAAGGTATAAGATCTATGGCTATATAGTGAAGAAAGGAAAGTAAGAATGAATCAGGGGAACTGGAAAAGAAAGAGAACAAAATTGCAAGTAAATTGACCACAAACTGTCATTTGTCAAAAGAAATGAGGGAGATGCAATAAACAAAGATAAAATAACACCTCAGGATTAAAAGATTTAAGAAATTGCTATAAAAAATCTGAAAAATAGGAAGAGAAAATTGAATGCTAGAAAACAACTTCAAGAAATTTAGTTTTTCAATAGATAYGAATTTTAGGTATTTTTAGAGAGACACTTGGTGAATAAAACAAGGAAATTTCTGGAAATATAAAGATCCCAAAAGCCATGTTTAAGCAAGATTATGGTGAGAAAAGCACCTCTGATAAAGATTGTTATATGGGTCAAATGAGCTGATAACATGAGAAGCAGCATAAAAAGAACTGGTTCAAGAAACCTAGTATGTTTATATAACCTATGCTGAATTAAATTATAGGGAAAAAGGAAAAYAGACTACATCATTCGTATTTTAAAATGTCTTTGAAAGAGAATCCATTATGAGCTAGACCTATTTACATAACATTGGGCCATGTGAAAAGGGAGTGGGCATGTATGGATTTGGTAAAATGAAGGCTAATAACAGCAAGATAGTAACAAGCCACTTAAACACCACAATGTACTTGTGCCAGGTGGAGGTGTCCCAGTGCTGGCGCTGGGGCAGTGCCGGGGCTGCCGGGCCCGGCCCCAGGCGGTGGCAGCGGCTGCAGCGCCCCAGCGCAGGGCACGGCTGAGCCCCTCAGCCACGGGCGGGCGGGCGAGAGCCCCGGGGAAAGCCTGGGCAAGGGAGGGCAAAACGCTGCCCGGCAGCCAGGGCTGAGCCAGGGGAACCGTGCGGGAAACAGCCCTGCGAGCCTGAGGGGACAGCGGGAGCGGGGACGGAGGCGGGAGAGACCCGGCAGGGATGGCCCTGCGGCCAGGGAGAGACCCCGGCGGGRCAGGGGCTTCCCTGCGGTCCTGCAGGAGATCCCATGCTGCAGCAGATTTATGCTGAAGGACTGCACTCCATGGGGAATACTCACACTGGGRCAGAGAAAGTGTGAGGAGGAGTGTCCGAGAAGAAAAAAGTCAGTAGTGAAGGGGTGAAGGTGAACCTGGGAAGAAGTGGGATATTAAGGGAAGGTGCCTTAGTTCTTCTTTGTTTCTCCCCATCCTACCCCATTTTGAATGGGCAGTATATTAAATTAATTTTCCCCAAATAGAGTCTGTTTTGCCAGTGATGGCAATTGGTAAGTTTGTCTCAAGCCACTTTCGTTTTTCACCTTTTATCCCCCGGTACTGTTAAGGAGGGAGGAAGTGGCACGCCGCTGCTGACCAAGGTCAGCTCCTGCCTCCTTTTATTCTGGCAAGTCATTYACAAAGAGAGAAGAAGGGCCTCTCTTCTGGCAATTACTATAGGGAAAATGGATGTACAGAAAAGATATACTCAGCTTCCATGCAAAATCTCTCTAAAGCAGAACTGACTTCTGCTTTCTAAACTGATTCTTGTCTTTTACATTASAGGATCTTTGGAGGCTGGCAGCTGAGCTGCCAGATGTGTGGCAGCTGGGAGCTGACAAAACCAGTGGGATTCCATCTGTCCAGATGCCCATCTCCTGGCTCTTCTCACCTGGGGGTGGAGGACAGCTGAACTTCTTGGGTTGCAGGACTGCAGCAATCTGAGCATTTTGCTGCTTTCTTTCCCTGAACTTGTACTTAGTCAGCCTTGTGTAGCTCACATAAATGCCTGTGTCCTCTTTATGCCATCACGCCAAGACTGTCCTCATTTTTGAGGGGGTCAAAAGAATGGCAACCACCAAAATAGCATTCTGCCAGAGGTGCTGCTTGTGTGTAGCTTGAGCTTTTTGAGATAGGATATCCTCATTGTTTGTAAGGTCACGGTACGATCTGACATCAGCAGTAATAGCAAGCAGGAAAACAATCACAGACTACAAAAGTCACATTTCTCTCCTGCTATATATTTGCATATATGTGTATATTTGTATACATATATAAATGTGCACATCCCTAGGTATCGTATACAGTATGTGTGTGTGTGTGTGTGTGTATGTATAAAATTTAGGCTTCTGTACAAATTAAGTAAATGAAAAAGTATAATATTCATTACAATGTCTGTCTTTAGTAGATGGGAAATAATGAAATGAATACCACAGAATCTGTGACTGATGAAGCATGGTTAGTTTCAGTGGCCTAATAGAAGATACAAATTTCATGGATCAAACTTAATCATGAAAACCTGAAAGGGAAGAAAAATACCAGAAATGTGGGAGGAATCAAGCTTAGAGAACCATGTTCAGTTTGGATTGATTAGATTCTCTCAGGACAGATTGAATTTGAAAAATAACAAGTCTTATTTATGATCTGCCAGTAAACAAGAAGACTATAATTACATTCAAATAGATTATTCATGTTTTCCTGCATTACATTTTTTTTCTCTTCCTGTGAATTGTTTTCTTTAAGCAATCATTTGCAACTCAGATTTCTTAAAAAATGTTTATATTTATGGCCCTCTCAATAAATTTGGCAGTTTTTTTCTGATAAAGACACTATTGAGCTCTATAACAACTTAAAATAAGCATTTGTGGATATGTAAACTTATGTAGCGTCTCATTTATTAGTTATAAGTGACTAGTGCTATTTTATTCAACTTTTTAACTGACAGCCTATTCTGAATATAAACAGAAAAACAACGCAATGTAGAAATAACTTTTATATTTACTTTCAAATTATACTGACATCAATAGTCTAGATAGCACAAAAAAAMCCTGTTCCTCAAAATACATTTACCTGGAAATTTAACTGTTCTATTAACATTTCTTGTACCCTCTAGAACTAGTAACCTGCACAGAAAAAAATCTGAAACCTCAGATGAGTAAAATTTGTGGATTAATTTTATATATATACTTTTTTTTTTTTTTAACATAGGATTTTTTTTTTTAACTGGAAGAGGAAAATTCAGTGTTCTTCATTTATAATTCTTAATACATATGGCGTATTGAAAATGATTAAAATATTATTTTAGCATTTATAGTAGACACTTCAACTGTCAAAAATTCTACATTTTTAGCCAGTGATTTCTCTTTATCTAACAGCATGAATTCTCTTACAACTGTCATAGCAGACAAATGCAGTTGCTCGGTACCTTTAGATATTTTATGCATTATAAATTTGGGCCTTAAATTCTTTGTTCTAAGTTCCAACTGATGTCACTTTGGAAGGAAGAATGGCAACCTGGATGTGAAATTTGTAATASAACCTGCATGTTATACCTGTGGGACTCCAACAGTTAAGACAAGCTGGCACTTCACCACATTCTATTCAAAGGTACTGAAAGGGTTGCACTGAGGTACTACTGCTACCATTTTAAAGGCTTTGTTATTGGCTGGTTATGCTCTGGGACATGTAATAGGAAAACATTTTTTTAACAGTTCTAATAAGCAACTGCCTGTTGGGAATTAGGTAGCAAGAAGTACAGTCATTTCACTTAAATTGAAGTACACATTGTGTAGCCTCTAAGAACCAAAAGAAAATATTATGTTACCATTTAAAAAAACGTATGCTTTCTTTTCAGAAATTTTTGGTGTGATAATGAAAGATAAATAATTAAAAAAAAAAAAAGTGTGACAGATTTTATTGTTTGTAATCACCGTCAGCATGGATTGAAATCTATATGAATTTTGCTATTGGAGAATTATTGAAAATATAGATCAAAATTTTTAGTTACGTATAGTATCCTACTTTGTGAAATTAATGGCAAAGTGAATCATGACCATGCCTTGGACATATCTCATCTGGATTTAACAGCAGTGYAGGGTTCTGTAAGGAAAAGTCGTGATTGAAACACTGATGTGCTTGTAACATATTGAGATTTCACTCTAAGCCTCACTTACAGAGCCACTTTGCTTTCATTTTTAACATTTCAAAAGCTATTTCGGATATGATTTTTCCCAAGCAATAGGCAAGAAAGAGCTACAGTTGAGTGCTGTAGCAAAACTGGATAGTGGGAAGTGTTTATCAAAGGCATACCTGTCCAGCTCTTGCATTTTCACAGACAAAAGTGTCGTAGAATACAGCAAACTGTGGGGCATTGTCATTAACATCCAAAATTCTTACATAGACAGGAACACGAGTAGTATCTTTGGGGTTGTCTGACAGCATAAGAGAGAAGAAAAATGAGATTATTTTCTTATTAAGAGTTTTCTGTTTTCTTCCAAATTTCATGAGCAATACACATGCAAGATGAAGTTTGAATCTGGTCAATATTTAGCATATAAACCAGTAACAGATCAGAATAAGTCCTTCTGGAAAATAAGGAAATTATTTGTGTAGAGTAAAAAAAGTATTGGGATCTAGTGAGCAATTAAGTTTTTCATTAAGATAGGGGGCTGCAATTGTTAATAATATATTCAAATCTTGTGTATGAAAAGTATTCCCACTACTACAATTAAAAAAATGATCATTTGGTGGGCTCAAGGTCTTGCAAGGTTTTGATTTTTAATTTTAAAAGTCTTTGTGATCTAGTTTGTTTTACAGAGAAAGACATGATTGACTTTGTGCATTGTGTTGGTTTTGGCTGAGCTAGAGTTAATTTAGTTGATAACATGCATACATATTTTGAAAAATATTCAAGTCTGACTTTCCTTTCTTGGCCCTCAAAGAAATTCCAACAAAATGAACGAATGCAACCCTCCAAAAATTTGGTAAAGAATTTATTGGAATAGGATTTTTTTATGTTTAAATTGCCTTTTAAAATATGAATGTAGATTTTCAGACTGTCGGCTAAGAAACAAGAATAACCTCTCCCTTGCCAAATGCCAAGATCCTATTATTACTTAGAGTGCTCTTTTGTTAGTTTAGGTTAGTTCAGGAACACAAGTGTCCCTGTCCTCACTTGCTGATCTTGCTGCTATACCAAAATATGAAATAATGCCTGGGTGTAAAAATGTGCAGCCGTTTCTTGGAATTCTGCTGGATGGTTGCTAAACACTATAAGATTTTGCAACATTAATGGAATTTGATAAGTAGCAACAGTAACAGATTGTTCCAAATTACTGATTTCCCCCTGCTTTTCTTCTGCTTCAGATAAAACAAAAGACRTTTAGGAGCAGCTGGAATTACATTTCCTTGTTATCAGTAACACCTTTGCTAAAGACCGTGATGTGGATCTTTTTGACATCCTGAATTGTTTAAATTTCCACGTTTAGGACACAGTTACTTGTAGCCTTCTGCATATTTGGACTAACTTTTCAAATCAGTTCTAACACTGCTTTCTCATTGTGTCATGCTTCACAGGTAACATTTTAAAATATTTGAAGACCTAAATCTCCCTCTTCACTTCTTTCTCCAAAACTTACCTACCTCTCTGGAGAATGTTAGCTACTCTAGATATGTCCATAATGTCAACTTGCTCTAAGTTTCCTGACAAGGAAATAAGTTTAGCCCTAAAATATAGTCATACAAGGATGCTAAGTTTCATCATTATATAAATCTGAAAAGGATTTGTACAACATTGGACAGCAATCTGAATGGTTGCAGGCTCAGGACAAAGCATCACAAGAAAAAAAAAAAAGGTTTTGAAAAAAACTACAGGTTTTTTGCTTGTTTTTTTTACACAGAATGTTTAATTGGCAGGACACAATGTTCCATTTAGTTCTCTGCAGTGTAGCTCTTGCCAGCCACGTTTCACTGCTGATCAGTATGTTTTCCTTTTTTTTTTTCTGACTGATATAGAATTAGCCCTAAAAAATAAGTGACTTTGAAAGGAAGTAATTCTTAGTAGCTCACTTCAAAGATCAGACCTCTGTCCCTTAGAAAATGTTCTGTCCATTGATTAAAGCTACACTCAATAATGTAGTAGGTTTAGGGGGATATCTGCTTTTCTCTTTATACTGTTAATATTAAAATATCTACAGAGAGAGTGATGTTTTAAATGGTCCAAGAAATGCTACAGCTTTGGGATCAAACTACATGGAACTTGTAAGATTGATTCTAAGAGCTGTAGGTGTAGATACCATAGGAAGAGATAATGAAAGTATTTCTAAGGAAATGAAGAAAACAATAGAGACAAAAACACAGGTTACCGTGCTAAACTCAGCTATTTTAACAGCAAAATCATGTTATTGCCCTCCAAGAAAAGGAATAAAACAGAATTACCCCAGTCTTATTATTTAATTGGCTAACATTTCAGAAGTAACTTGGACATTAAAGGTCAGTGATGGATAAGAACAATGAGGAGACAGCTGCTGTTAGCTACCCACCATTCACTTTTCCAGAACATCTAGTAGAAAGGGGCACGGGGCAAGGAAAGGAGGGATTGGGGTTTTTTTTGTCACAAAATTGCAGCTGTAACTTTACAGGCTAAGAAAAACTGAAAGGAAAAAGAAAAACCAAATTGGCTTACTAATCTCAGCTGCTATAACGCTAAGATTGTGCCATTGTGATATCTCACGGTCAAGTGGCTTAGAAGTATAGATGGATCCATTTCCAGAATGAATGTTAAATATCCTGTCAAGGTCAGTGTGACGATCCAGAGAAAACCTAAATATAATACAGAAATAAAAAGTATTGTCGAAATTATAGAAAGTCAAAGAAAACATATATTTCACAAGTCAGTATAGGTTTTATGTCCTACAGTACAAAGGTTAGTTTTGAAACGACATATATTTAGTTTCTATAAACACTTCTGAAAATTCTGAAGGTTAGCTCCATAGAATAAGGAATTAAAATTTGAATTTTAAAAATGTGATACAATTGTGTAATATTTGATAATTGGAGCTTTTACAAGAATATGTGAGAATTATTTTAAAAAATCAGAATTTCAAATATTAATATAGAGATATTAATTAAAGAATTATTCTAATCCTGAAAGGAAAATGGTCTTTGATATAATGTTTCTTCAGACTGAGGCTGACTGCTAACTTACAAGCTCTTCAAAAGTATTGGTGTAAGCTCAGTTTCTACTATTTAGGATGTATTAATTCACTAGAGATCAAGTTAAAAAAAACTGTATAAAAATAAGTTCACATGCAGAACTTTCACTTTCATACTCACATGTTAAAGGACCTTCTATGCTTCTGTAGTTGCTATATTTCTGCAGGCAAGATGTCCACCAACATGTTGTGGAGGTGTCAAACTAATATCAGAAAATCGTTCTTTCCTCCATTTCTTTTGTTTTTTCTAATATTTAACATTGCCTTTGAATTAGAATGGAACCTTTGATATGGAATTAAATGTAGGATTTTGCCAAATACAGAATGTTTATCAGAACATGTGTCAGAATTGGGCCGAATTTTTTAAAAAGTTGTATRGTACACTTGTACAGTGCAATAGAAACAAATGTTTATGTTTCTATGAAAATTTATGAGTGGTCTAGACTGTTCATCAGGTGGTTTCGCTTACACTACTTAACTAAACAGAGCCAAATAAAAAAATGCTGTTTTATGAAAATAATATCTGTATGGTTTTGGTGGCTGCTGTTTGCTCACTCCACCACACGCAATCACAGTAAATGTGTAAGAAAAACAAATAAAACCCCAACAAACAAGTCAACACCAAAATGACTACAAAAACAACAACAAAAAAGGAAATTAGAACAGCCAATGAAAACTTGTGATAGTACTACTTGGCTTATATGATACGCATTTCATTTTACTCCATACATGATATTAGTTTTCTTGAAGACTAGAACTTATTTCATCATCACTSTAAAAGTTTTTCACAGTGTGAAGCAAGAAGCAATCCTGAAGGGCCTGCTTGAARTCAAGTTTTCTATGAATTGAAGCACTGGAAAACATTTTGTGTGTCTCTTGTGTGCAAGTAATTTGCTATTGCCTGACATGTTTGGAGGTTTACAAACAGCACCATTSTCAATTCTATCTATCTCTGGGACACTAATAAAYAATAGAAAAAGCCTCTATGTGAAATTCATGATTTATTACTKTTTATCTTAATTTCTTTAGCAAATAATGTGTTTACAGACACTGAAGTATTACCTTATTGGACTTGAGGCAGAATCAGGGTCCCGTGCCATTACTGTTCCTATTATTGTCCCTAACTCAATATCTTCATGCACCTCAAAAAGGTAAGAAGACCTGCTGAAAACAGGAGGTTCATCTACATCTTCTACAGAGATTTTCACAATAGTTGTGTCTTTGAAAGGTCCAAGGTAATAGAAACGTGGATCCACATGGGTATTTTCAGCTTCGACTTTCAAAGTATAAAGTCGTCTTGTCTCATAGTCCAGTGGCTAAAAATGAAAATTGTGATAAATTTTATTAAATTAGATTTACATATTAACAGATATTGATTTATATACATAATGGAAACAAAAGAGGGCTCAAGCCTTATCAGACCCTGCCCTGCATTGTGGGAACACCAATACAATTAATATGTTCCCCACCACAGGACTCACTTTGTCTAATAAGAAATTACCATTGTTTTTAGAGGAAGTATCTTTTCCTAAATATTAGTTAAATTATCTCATCACGAATGACAAAAATAGTGACCCCAACAATTTTCAGTGCAAATTAACCAATTATTCAGGGAATTTTGCAGCTGTTTCACAAGAATATGGATTTGAAACAATCATATAATCATTTAAAATGCTTGAGATATTGTCTGGAAATACAAACATTCCAGAAAAAGATATTTAATACCTGTATTTCATAGAAAATACTGAAAACTCCTGGATAATAAAAATGGCCAGAGTATTCTTATTGTCAAGCCTATGTAGCTGGCCTTAAACATCAGGAATGTTTTAGGTGTCTTTTGAGGAAGGTGTGTGTGTCAAAGCTCTCTGTATCTAGAGGAACAGTAAGGTTTAATCTTGTTCTTTTTCATTTAATTTAATGAATCCAACATCAGAGGGGGTTTTTTTGAAAATATATTTGACATTTTTGTCAGTAGTTCCTTTTTAAAATGGAAGGAGGAGCAGCTCACGGTTATAATTAGAAATCATATTGGATAGAAAAGAATTCTATTCCTTCAAATTTTTCTAGCTGTCATAGATGAAAAGTGTTAGCTAATTAATGATTCTAAGGAAATGAGCAAGCTGAAAATCTACCTTTCTGACACAAAGAAGATTTTATTAACTCCCACAGAATCTCAGAGAGATATAGAACTGGTGGTTTTCATTCATCAAAATGRGTGGTTGATGACTTATTTTTTTCTGCCTAGCTGCTTTTAAATACTAATTAATGTTCACAAAAGATGCCAAAGTGACAGGTTAGATATTTAAATACACTATTCAAAAGCAGAAAGATGCAGTCCAGTGAAAGAATGAGTTTCCCCACTGACCCAGACTTGTTCTAAAAAAGTAGTCAGAGCAGATGGGAGAGTACCTATGAATACAATTGAGAAATGCAAGTATTTAACCTAGATCTGAGGCTATTGCTGTGTCTGTAAAGTGCATCATTCAGCTGTTAAGGGAGGCTGGCTTCAAGCCTAAAAGCAAAGAAGACATGCTAGTCCTGATTCATTCTAATTGGTTTAATTTGACAGAATGTGCACCATGAATATGTAAATTTGCTACTACAACATTCACATCCAATTTGGACATCTCGGCCAGCTACAATGCAAAACATGGATATGAAACCTGTGGATTATACAGGCATTCCAGCACATCAACAGTAATGAACAAAACTCTTGCCCAAATATATGAAATTGTGGAAAATCAATTATTTTGCCTGTGAGAAACTATATAAAAATTTGTATAGAAAAAGTTCTTTTACAACAGATAATAAATACAGACTTAATAACTTACAGGCTCTGGAAAGGAACACAAGCTATTTGTAGTTATTCACCACTGAAAACAGAAATTACAATCAAAGTGGATAAATAATAATAAAAAAAAGAGAATATTTTAATAAACCAATGAACTGAGCATTCTCATCTCCTTCCTTGCTTGTTAGTGCTGTTGTCTGTGATATTGAATAAACTACTTATTCATCACTGAGAAAGCATCATGAAAAATGCAAATTCTGTCAGACTGTTAATGACAAAATCAGAAGATCTTGTTCATTAGTATTTATTGGTGACATTTTTGGAACTGCTGTATTATAATTTAGGAAATTTCTTATGCTTGATTCAGCTACTAGACTTTTTTTTCAAGACTCTATTGATTTAATATAATAGTCTGTGTGAAAAATCTGAAGCAAGAAAGAAAAGAGCATCTCAAGAGAAGCCTTCACAAACTTCTAGGAAAAGGAAAAATATTGGATCTCAAACTTTGTTTTTTTCATTTTTTTCCCAGATAAACAACCACACTGACTATGAACACAATAAAACACAGAAATTAAAAAGGAACACTCTTGGAAGAACTTATCACTTCCTTGGTTGCCATTATCAAGAGACGTGGAGTTATGTTTTACATCACTGTTTATTTCATTATCCTATGTTTAAGATCATTCATTGTGGAAAGCTAATATAAACAGTGCTTTATGTTAAAAATGATGCCTGAACATCTTTTCTTTAGAAGCACATCTCAAAGTCCCAAAGACAATGACCAAGGGGAAGGGAAAGGAAGGGAAATTTCCGAGGAGCAGGAGAGTGGCACTTCTATGTGTGAGATCTTAGACTTAGAAGACAAGCATCTGAAAGTGTTCTGACAACGCAAGACAAAAGGTAGAACTAMAGCTAGCTCTGGAACAGGAACACCATCATTACATACACATTGCTCAAGTGGTAACCCTCTCATATGTTGGAAACAGGAACAAAACCATATAGCTTGCAACTCAAGTCTGTTCTGGCATACATCGGTCACTTAAGTAGATGAGAATCTCACAGAGAAGGAAGATCTGTGTCTCTCAGTAGTGAGTGAGCTGCTGATTGCTTGCTGAAGAAAATAGGTTGCATAAATAATGAAGAATTCTGCATTTGAAATCACAGAGATAATTAGTGCTAACACATTGGGGCTGGTCTACTTTTTCATACTTTGCTGGCAACAATGCTTTAAACCTATGCTGCATCTTAGAGGTGGTCACGGCCTTTTACTTCAAGTTCATCTTAATAGGAAATAGCACCTTCAGTCACTGATGGGGGATGCTTGCAAATGTTAAGCAGTTAGCACGCGTTATCACATGATGTAAGCAATGAACATTTGTGACATAACGTGGACATCAAAACCATTTAGCGAATGCTGTTAATAGACACCTTTCTCACAGTGATGATGCCTTCCTGTGTGTCCTTCTGCGTCACAATATCAAACATATCGGTCCCATCGCCATCTATAATTCTGTACTCTACTTCTGCGTTTTTTCCAGTGTCCGCATCTGTGGCTTTAACGCTGCCAATGGCTGTCCCAACCGGGGAGGACTCAGGAATGCGAAGATGGATGGTACCTGTCAAAGAGACAAAGAGCCATTCAGGACCCCCACACGCTGGTACACATGCATGGAGTAACATTGTGTGACACAATAGCTGATAACATAATTTTGTGTATTTTTTATTCTAGAGAACTTGCTATTTAAGACTGAGAGGACGGACAAAATATGAGGTAGAGAACTATGCAGAGGAAAGCTTTATATAGAAGATTGAAAATGAAACTATAGAAAAAACATTAATAGAAAAGTAGAGTTGAGAAGGACCTTTATTCTTCTCAGAGCTGAAACAACTATATCTGCACTCTTCTTGCCTTTCCTTTCCTTGTAATTTTCTTGTCCTCATTTTTCTTTCATTCCTGAAATATCATCTGGAAAGACTGCTTTGTATTCTTGCCAGTTTTCACTCTTCTTTTTTACCCCATAATATTTAAGGGCAATCTTTGAGATATATTTTACATGGATTTTGTCATGGAAACAATAACAAGAATGGAATTCCTTGATTTTGCTGGCCAATTCTGACATTTCAGCTTTCAAAATTAGATAGTAAAATATCATATTAAATAAATTTGAATAACCCATTAATGCAGGGGGAGAATTTTAAGAATCTACAAGCAGAAAGTGTGTGTATACTTGCTAAAGCAGTTAATTCATACTTAAATAAGCTTGTGAATATTGCAATTCTTGGTTTGTGCTACTTTTCCTATCTCAGTTATATCCCTTTATTGTGGTGTCATACAGCTGATAAAATACACAGGAATAAAACTGTCATCATTCAGACATGCTGCAGTAAATTGAAATAAGTATCTTACCATATATTTTAGCATTCTATGTCCTAGTCTTAGTGTGAAAACTGTAAATAAGGGTTGAGATCTTTGGTCCCATCTGTTGGAACATAYGCTAGAAAAAACATGTCAGGGACATAACGCACTATGACGAATTCTCAGAAAAATATTTTAAAATTGATGCATCTACAGTTGTCATTCCAAAGATGAAAGTGAAGTAATCAAATCTCTCTTGAGAAACATTTTCTTCTCTGGCCTCAGTTAAGTTTTCCAAGATTTTCTGTTCTACTTAGAGACTACCTAAGTTAAATGAGTTAGAAGTATACTTTAGTTGACAATAATACAAAAGTGGAAGTGGTAAAAGGCAGCAACCACAACAGTAAAAAGTTGAATAGGCTACCCAAAAAGCAACACATACATACATTGCCACAAATGAGTAGTACAGAAAAGTCCATTAAGGGACCAGTTAAAGGATCAGTTTTGTGCAATAAAGAAGAATCATGGGGAGAGAGCAATGGCAAGGCTGTATGGGAAGGTCACTGACAACATGACTTTTAATATATCTTCAGGAAAGCAYGAATCATTTGAGGATTATTGGTGTATTACAAGCCAGCTACAGAGTGACAGTCACTATAAAAAACCCCTATTATTCATTGGGTCATTTGAGATTTTTTTCTGCTTCTACAGAGTTATTTTTTTTCTGTTATATTAYGTCATTATTTGACAAACTAAAAAAAAAGGCAAAAAAAAAATAAATGCATTCGTATTTAGTTCACAATTAAATGTTGAATGAAAAATATTGAAATATTGAAAGTCAATTTCTTCATATAGTTTTGCTTAAGCAGTTTTTAATATGAAACTGACATATAGCAGCAGAATGAATTCTTTATGGCTGTGTACACCCCACATTCTATTTATATGTGTTTGTTTTTGCTCAGTCACATTTTGATGTTCAATCGAGTACTTTATCCTGCATTTTCTCTAACATTTTCACTACCTTTCTCTAATATTTATGCTTCACTGTTAGAGAATCTCTCTGTAATCACCTAATGGTTAAAAAAAAAAAAAAAAAAAAGAAAAAATTAGCACCAGTTTAGTACTTAAACAGTACTATAGGAGACTGTGGTGAAAGACTGTTTTGTTATTTTTTATCTCCCACTAATATTAATATGTTATACTTATTTTTATGAGGTGCCAACTATTCCCCAGGATTTTTTCTGCAGTGCTTAAAACTACATCCCCAAACTATGCCTTGTGGACACTACTCTGACTCCCAGTGCAATACTCAAGTCATTAATTTAGTCTATAAAGTGGTAAGAGCTCATATCATGAATTGCTAATAAGGGAGTGGAAAYAGAGAGTGAAAATAACCAGAAACTTATAATCTAAAAGATAATTTTTAATCTACCCTATCCATTTATAGAAATCTCCACCATTGTACAAGACAGTTAATTTTATTATTTTTGTCACTGAAGACATTTAATGCTTTGACTAAGTATGGGATGCAGTGCAGCTTTAGACACTGTATCAGAATACAAACTACACCAAAGTAGAATTATCCTTGCGAAACTCTGTTGTCAGTCTTAGTTCTCTCTTCTCAAGGAAAGTAGTCTACTTTTTGCATTTACTGCAGTGAATGATGTCCTTTAATTTGTCTGTCAGGAAAAGAAATGGGAGGATCAAGGAAAGGAATATTTTTCCATATACTAAGGAGAGCAGAAATCAGCTCAAAGATTAAAGTCTACACACTTGGGATTGCAAATACTTCAGTCAGTCATAAAGAATGAAAAAGCAATCTTATTTTTCTGTTTACTCTTCTTCCCATTCACTCTTGAATAGGCATATAATGTAAAGGTAAATATCATAAAGTACTACAGGCTATAGTCTCACAGGAGACATGGGCTGCCATAAATCAGGTGGACTGAGTTTCATTCAGAATCAGGCTTCTAAGTCCATAAATCACATTTTCTGTTTATGACTGATCAACACTATCTCCTTACTTTTAAGAACACTTGGAATTATTACTGTTGAAACAGAGATCCAATGTCTGAGTTCTTTGAAGACCTTTCTGTAGCACCTTGAAAAAGTTTTCAATCTCATCACCACCATTATCTATCTTCAGTATATTTTTAAGAAGAGAAAAATATTCTGAAGAACCCTTGCTTCATAATCTAAACAACAGAGGAATTAGGGGTTCTTCTATTTTTTTTTTTTTTTTTTTTTGAGAAAGTACAATACAATACACTATGTAGAATTTTCCACAGTTTTAATATGAGTTTCTTGTGGGAGACATTTAAGCTGTTATTAAAAATGTTATTGAAACATATAGCTGTAATATGCTGAATCCTATGGAAACATAATGGGTATTCTAATACTTAGTCTGGTAATTTATAAACATGATATGAATATTATTATCTCAGGAATCTAAYACATCTGATTTTTTTTATTAATGGAATAGAATAAGAATAGTTTAATTTAATCAGTTTCAATTCCAGCAGTCTCACTGAACTCTGTTAAAATCATGAATCATTATAATGTCTATTTGCATTTTGAGATTAAATATAAAGATTTTTTTTAAAAAGTCAATAGCTATTTTTACTTTCGTATGTCTAGTAAAATGTGTCATCTTTATAAATGTTTTCATCTCCAATGAAACATACATTTATACCTAACAAAGGAATTGTCAGAGAGAAAGCAGAGAGAAAAAAAACCAACAACATCAAAAGCCCATGAGAGTAAAATTAAGTTTCCTTAAAGCAAATGACACATCTGATTTAAACTGGCATTAAAGAAAAATGCAGAGATGCGACATCAAATCCTCCTCTCACTCAAATGTTATGTTGGACTCCCAGGTAAGTCATATAAAAATGGTTTAGAAAGTTGGTTCCGTCATTCTGACTTCTAATTTAGCACACTCTTTAAGAAACAAGAAAAAAGAAAGAAAAGCATAAATATGCACTTTTGAATCTTTTATGCTGTCTTAAGTGTAACCGTTATTTTTTTTTCTGTACGGCTTTGAACATGACACCTCTTTGAGTAGTCTTCTTCAGTATGTCCGGAGAGGAGTAATACAGCATTCCTCTCCTACACACCAATGGACATACCATAATCTTCTATATACAAATGGAAACAATAAGGATAATAAATAAAAAAAGTTGTGGGGAAAAAAAAAGAAAATAAAATTATAAATTAACAATAAATTCTGTTCAGAACAGGACCTTTGTGGAAATACACAAATTCTAATTACTTGATGGTGCATGATTTTTTTTATTTCAAGTGTATATGAAATGGCATGCTGAAAAACATCTTAGCTAAACACGTATATATTAACTGCAATATTACATTGAACAAAATTACGTACTCCAGTTGTGCCATAAAGAGCATGATTTGAAGCTGATTCTGTTATTTTGATCCAGAAGAGTGCATCAGTAACTAGTGGATTGAGTAGAATTATACAGGATGTATAAAATATGTGGTGAGGTTACCCTAAATCCTTTAGGTATCAAGTAAGTCTAAATCATCCTGCAAGTATTGCAACTTCAATTTATGCAAAAAGCTTCAAATGTATTTAAAATGCTTAACTGTTACAAGTTTGATGTTGCATAGTTTAATATTTCCATATTAGATAGAGATCAAGAACATTTTTACATTTTAGTTTGAGGATACAAAGTCTTGACAGCTGTATTATCAAAAGGCAAAAAGCATAATAAAAACCTTCACCAAAGCTGTAAAAAACCCTAAAAAAGTTAAATGTCATTTACTTTAATTTGGGAAATTTTCTATGATGTTTTGTAGCTCTATAGCTGAAAAAGTACAAATCTGTTTGATTCCCTTCAAGTAATTTCTTTTCCACGTTCTTCATGATTAAATATTTAAGCAGATACTTCAATTCAAACATTTCTGCATATCTAGAATTACAACATGTTTTATTCTCCAGTGGGAGAGCATGTAGGATTTAAGCAATAGGTAAGGAAAGAAAAAACATTGCTCTAATGCTCTTATGAGTCCACCTACTATTCCTCCCCATATTATTGGGAGGTATTCCAGATTTACTGCAGTTATATTTGATCATGTAACTGTTTTCTAACAAACAAATGCTGTAACATTTAATATACTGCTTTAATAATAATAATCAGCACATAAGCCTTTTGTTTATGTGTGCCCCATAATCTAG
The DNA here is from genome assembly GCA_003713295.1 of Parotia lawesii. Taxonomy (NCBI): domain Eukaryota; kingdom Metazoa; phylum Chordata; class Aves; order Passeriformes; family Paradisaeidae; genus Parotia; species Parotia lawesii. The sequence goes on along the minus strand of RAHM01000171.1, from coordinate 1,283,979 downwards.
ATTTACTCTAAATTAAACCAGATGGTGATTGCTTAACTCTTACAGCACAAGTCAACTATTAAATGCAGCTTACTCTGGGGAAAGCGAGGTGGATTGTCGTTGACATCAGTCAGAGTGATGTTCACGGTGGTGGTCCCTGATAATCCRCCCATCTGGCCTCCCATGTCCTTTGCCTGGATAACTACTTGGTACTGCTCCCTGTTTTCTCTGTTCATGTTTGGCAACGCAGTTCTGATGATGCCTGAAAGAAATAAATCGAAAAATAAAATCGCTAATGATGTATTTGTTGCTTATGTGCAGCAATCTGCTGCATCTTTTTTTTGCATTAGTCTTGAAATATATTTCTAAAATATTCATTTAATGTTTCAAGGTACAAATTTCTGTCCATACGTTTTGTTGTAGTCTACTTATAATTATAGCAGTCTTTAGTACAGGCTCGTCTTAGTTGAATACTTAGTTTTACGTCACAGATCCCTTTCCAGTTTCATGCTAAAAATGCTTCAAGATGTTTATACATAAGGTTTAAAAGAAAGACCACCTTCTATTAATCCAAATAGAATCATTAGGAAAAAAAGAACAATATTTTCTAAGAACAAACCTTTATTCTTGCCTTTATCAGAAATGTTGTTATTTAGATGTTAATCTATAAATAGTACCACTGTAAAATCACTTATACTTCGTAATTTCAGCTGTAATAACTCTTTMGTTTTTATATGTATTATAAAAATTTTAAATCATGAGAAAAAAGCAAGAAATGTTCTTTCATATCTGTTAGGCTTTAAAATTAAATTGTTTAGGTGACCTAAGGTCTTTTAAATGAAAGAATTTAAAGGTTATGGTAAATGAAAATAATGAAAATTTTCATGACCTGTTTCTGGTTCCACAGAGAAATATGGCTGCCCTTGAAGTATGCTGTAAATTATTCTGGCACTGTTTCCATATGAGGGGTCATCAGCATCAGTAGCTGTAACTTGCACCACAGAAGTACCTGAAACATCCAAAGGCCAACTTAGTTTCACATGACACTATGTGGAGATCTCAGAGCATCAATTTCCATTCCAACAGACACCAAAGAAAATTTCAGCTAATAGCGATTGGATTTTCCAAATATATTTGCGATCTTGTAGTCAACATCAGGTACATTCTTCCCTATTTTGCATCTCCTACATGAATTGAAACTAAACCTTCCTAATCCCACTTGTGTGATTAAGACTTAATCAGCAATGTAAACAATAGCTATGTCTGAGCTGAATTCTTATCCTTACCTAGTTACAATAATTTTGTGTATTCACATCCTCTTTTCAGAATATATATATTTTAATTGCAATAAATACCTGCTTTCCATTGCCTAGAATGGGTTTGGGGTGTTTGGTGGTTTGTTTTCTTTCTTTTCTTTTGCTTTGTTCAATAATATCAGGATGATATGAAACTATACATGCAGGAACATGACAGAAAAAGATGATTAAACAGGTCAATGGAAGTTGTGAAAAACAAGTCATCAGTTCTCCCTGCTTTCTAAGTGTTACTATAGATAGATACTACTAGAAGAAACATTTTCATATGAACTTTGAAATCTGCTGATTATTTAGGTTACAGAAAATTTCCTAACATTAAAGACCTCCTCTAAATTTTAGTAGAATATACCAGTCCTTCAAAACATGAAGTGSTTGCTATTACCACTGACAGTTTTTCCTCAATCAAAATATTTTCTTCATCCTGTTCAACTCTTCCATCAGAGAAATAAAGTATGAACAAGAATCTCCCCTACTGTGTATCCATAAAGTGCAAATACTATTTTAAGTATATAGGAAAGAATTGAAAAAAWAAAAAGGGAAAAAAACATCATSCACRTGACTGGCTAGCCATGGGCTAATCTGAGAATCAGAAGACTTTAAAACTTGTTTCTCCTTTTATCCCAATTCTTTCAAAATTCTTTTCCGCACCAAATACTGCCAAATATGAAATAAAGCACCTGTAAATCCAAGGCCCTTGGCACAACCATTTATTCCCTCTCATTGTCTTTCTGTACTACATATTTATTCTAACATACATAGAAAAACAAGCAGGRACAAATGCTATTTCTCCATTTATTTGGTATTTCATGACATGATGACAAATATGCTTTTAACGAGTAAATTGTTCAATCATAGCACCAGTATCAAGGGAATGAGCATGTGCCTAACTGTTGAAACAGAGATGACTTCTCAGAAATGTTCAGTTTTCAACTGCTAGAGAATAGAAACACTTGTTTCAGTGAGTCCCTAAAAGTACTGGCATCTCATAAAGAAAGCAAAACAGGCATTTTCCTGGTTATATTATTCCATATTAAAATGAAATGAATCAYGGACTTAACAGAGAAAAGCCCCAAGCACAAAATAAAATTTTAAAAGATAAAAAAATGCTACACAAGTATAAAGAAAATAAGTTAAAATCACTTTCTATTGCATTAAAGATTGCTTTAGTGACCATCTGGAACACGGCTGAACCTGAAARTCTGAACATTTTTTTAAAAAATAAGAATGTAGAGATGATAGAYCTGTTCTAAAAGCTTTGTTTACGATTCAAAAATGTTTCATGTATTCAGCCACACCAAACTCCATATGTTCTAGATATATGTCTCTATAACTATTCTGTTTAAAGGTGAATGGSCTTTTTGTTGAATATATTTAAGTTMTGAGGAGTGTTGTCTTGATTCTGAAATGCACTTTGGACCATCCTACCATATATCAAACTGCAGTGCTAGAATGTATACTTGTTCCTAAAGAACATATTCTCTGAAATAGTAGAGTTGTGTAAAAGAAGGATAAGACAAATCATGTTCAGTAACTGAAGTGCTGCAAGTTTWAAAAAAAGGCAAAAAAACCCCAAGCCACTGAGTACACTGACCAACATGGAATTATACACRTAAAGTTTGCAACTCCATTTCATATCCATAAAAACAGAGAACAGTCAKAATCAAGGTCATGTCACAACAGCATGATGTATTAATCAGAAACTTCTATGTTGCAAATACATTAAAGGAAACACTTTGTCTCTATTGCATGTAGCTGAATAATTTCTTTTTCCTAGTTTTCACATTTCATTCATTTGTGCAAACTAGACGCATCTATTAATATGTCAATTGTATGAGACTTTTTTTTTAACAAGGAGAATCGACTTTGAAGAATAATTTGGAAGGAAACCAAAGAACATGTTTAATAACTTTAAAACATATTAAAATAATTCCATTTTAAATGTAATAATATATGTCTAACAGTTACTGCTGCCTTGAGTGTCATAATGAACATATATTAATTAATACTCTTTCAGTACACATGCACATGAAACAGAGCAAATTATATCATCTGTGCTTCTCTCCAGCTGCAATGAGCATGCCTGCATATGTCCACCCCAAAAAATCTATCAGACACTTCTGAAAACTGTAGATTTGCACCTATTCCCTTTAAACTCTGTGGGAAGAGACTTGTGCTCCTTATTTTCATCACTATCACACAGTGCAATTGGTGGGTTATGATCAGGACAATGTATACTCCATTACCCAAAACCAGTAAGGATGAACTTTACTTTTTAATGTTACCTCAGCTCTTTGGCTTTTACAGGTCAGGTACCTGGCAGGAGAAGTGCAAGGGCACCACTACAGTTCCGAGTGCCATTCAGGATGCAGAACTCTCCTTTGATCTTTGCCCTTGCTATGAGAGGAAAAGAGATGTGTTCTCTAGGCTTCCACAGGGGGATCAGCAATTCCTATTAAAAACCTAACAGAAGCCTTGTCAAGAAGCGAACAGGAGTAGTGCTATCAGTGTATCAGTTACATTGTGCACATCAGCTGCCAAACCACCAGCTGGTTTTGCTTTGCTTCAGTACACTGAAGACCACTGATGCTCAATAAAACAAATATATTGTTTATGCTGGTCTGAAACCTGGACCAGAAATCCAAAGGCATTGAAGATGATCAGTTGTGCCAGGGCTTAAAAACTACAGTATAGAGATCACTTAGTGATCATCACTTGGTCTAGGCCTTGCTCTTTTACATAGTCACAGATTACTTCTGATGAAGGTGGTCTTTGACCTTCAGAATTTAAAGCCTGATCTGAACTCTATGGGAGTGCATAAAGGAGACACTGATAACATACCGGAGAGATGGAGATGGACATTTTACAAGGGCATGTAGGGATAGGACAACGGGGAATGGCTTCAAACTGAAAAAGACCAGGTTTAGATTAAAGAAGAAATTCTTTACTGTGAGGGTGAGAGTGACTGAGATATAGACCCAGACCAGCAGGGAAACTGAATCGCTTATTCAAAGAAACAAGCTGGTTTTATACACTTTTTGAAGGCACAGTATTTCCTTACATGGTAATTCTCACTACGTGACCTATCCCATGTTGCTACGTCAGCAACACACTTTCTAAATGTCCTTCTATTGGATGACCACTCCTTGTTCACCCATCTGTCAGCTCCCAGCAGGCTCCTCTCTGTAGGGGACTGCCGTGTGACACCTCCTCCCCCCAGGGTCTGCTGGAGACAAGCCTCTGTGTGCTGCCATGTGCTCCTTTGTGCTGCCATGTGCTTCTGCAGGCACATCCCACAGCCCATAACCCAGTCTCATCTCTCTCCATATGAGGGTGGTGAGACCCTGAAGCAGCGTCTTGGGGTGACTTTATGATGTGTATTCCCTACCACCGCTCTATGCCCAGACATGATTCCTGTGCCTTTCTGCATCTTTAAAACTGGGTGTGAGAGAAAGAAAAAAAAACAGATGAACTTTTCAGAGCAGTTTGTGCTCCAAGGACACAGAGATAGCTGCTGCTGTTGCAGAGAGGAGGCAAGCACCTTCCTGCTTTTCCCAGCTCTTGGCTCCTTTTCTTGGAAGAGAGAGACAAAGAGTTAAACTCCTTTGTTTTCCTGAGACTTTGGTTTCTTCTTCTCTTCCAGACTGTTCAACTATACCAGAACACACTGGGAGACCTTACATCTCGTCCCAGAGGGGCCCAGGCTGACCTGGCTCTGAATAAGAGAGAGAGAGAGAGAGAGACCACACTCAAAGAAAGGACTCTAAAATCTTACCAGCTTCTCTCTACAGCGAGAGGTTTTATTATCTGGCATCATTCTTTTCCCATTTTGCATTGTGTCTCTTAAATAAATAGTTTTTTCCTTTCACTTTCCTCCGAGGAAAATTTTTCCTGAACCTGGTGGGGGAGGGGTGGCTGTAACCTGCCTTCTATCAGAGGACGTTCAAATTTGGCCATTCCTCCGAATTTGTCTCAAACCAGGACAAACAGGTTGCCCAGAGAAGCTCTGGATGTCCCATCCTTGGCAGTGTTCAAGGCCTGGCTGGATGGGGCTTTGAGCAACCTGGTCTAGTGGGTGGTGGAGCTAGAAGATCTTTAAGGTTCCTTCCAACTCAAACCATTCTATGGATCTATTAATATGGCACCATCTACATTATTAATAACACACCARTGAATTCTGTTATTTTCTTCTTGCATAATCGCCAATTTTACTATACCGTGAACTAGAATTCAACAGTGGTAAACCTGACTCAGAAACAAACAGTCTTTTGTCAGATTGTTGTAGTTCTCAGAAGGCATATTTTAACATAACTTTAATTATAGTGTTTGGCTCTCCCTAGGGTCTAGGACTATAACAGTAATTAATATATTTGGCCCTTGTTGATGTTTGCTGGAAGCGCCTTCAAACACAGTACAAGTATTAATTACTTCGACCTCACAATTCGTTTTGTGATGCATACATTTTAGATAAAAATCACTGGAGATAATTATCTAGGAAAAGAAATACACAAAATATCCACTGTACAGCTGAATTCTAAGCTTAGATTTTGGTTTCTTTATTCCCAGCTGAGTTATGTGATATTTAGCTAGAGCAAATACCCTCCATAGTAAATTATCCATACAAATAACAAGCCAAATTAATAGAAATTTTCTGCACTTTCTAGTGGAAAAGACAGGAAATAATGACACCTATTTTCCCCAGAAATAATGACACATGTTTTCCCTTGAAATAATCTATTTCAAGCTGCAGAATACAGAAAAGAACTGAAAAGGGCTGCATTTTCAGAGAACTAAATGTCAGAAAGATCTTTGACTACATGGTACTTCTGTAACTTAGAAAACAATAAGTTGTAAACAAGCACAGGAGTGGATCATTTCAACTATTTTAAGATGTCCCTTTAAAGGAAAAATAATGTTTTATCTTAGGGGTTTTTTTGCTTTATTTTTTTAAACTTTTTGTCCCATCTACTTATGGCAGAATTTGTGTGCAGAGTGGAATCAAACTTTGTAAAAAATCTAAAAATATCATAATTCAGGTTTTTGAAATGTCATAAGTCAGAAGATGCAAAATGGTTTGCTGATAGAACTTTATATAAAAAAAAATTAAAATATCTTTGTTAATAGGAAACCAGAAGGAAGTGTTATAAGATGAATTCTTTGGCAGAGCGGACTAAGCATTGGGAATTGGTGAACAGCACTAATGAAGGAGTATATAAGAAGCCAAGGTAGAAAGTTAAACAGCTCTAACTGCTGTCTGAAGAAAAAGCATGTAAAGAGGTAGAGATGACAGGCCAAAAGGGCACCCTTTACACCACATGTAAACCCAGAAGGAGGTTACATCTTCTGAAGCATATGTGGATAATTTAGAAGCAGAAAACTTACAAGGTGAAATAAGGATAAGGAATGATTAGAGGATATATAGGCTGTGAAGATATATAAATATATAAAAAGTGGTCTAAATAAAAAGTTCTGGAAACTTTTCTAAAATACACTAATAGGCAAAATCCACAGGAAAATCCATCTAGAGGAAAATAGACTATCTGCAGTTCTGAAAAGAAATCTCCAAATGAGCAGAAAGAGATAGGTGAAAAATATGATAGACAGAGCAGAAGACTGTCGTCAAAACCATAAGAATATTCTGGGTCATAAACTCTGAAAGTAAGGAAAGGAAAGAGTGAAAGAAGATGAAATATCCAGTAATGAGTACAAAGACTTCAGGAGAATAAGTGGTCTTCTAGGATATCGATCCAGCTGCAAGATCCTGAAGTTGGCCCATTTATCTCTGCCTTTTCTGTTTAATGAGCAACAGAAGAAAGATGAACAAGAACAAAGAATTTGTGGGTCTTTGTCAAGACACTCTGTTTGATAATAGAAATAGCCATATTCTCAGGTACCCATCTGGTACCACAGCCTGAGGAAGAAATCAAAACTGCTGTTTGTGGTCTGAAAGAGACTGGTGTATGGCTACATCACGATTTGCTACCTTAGAGATGGAGGCATATGGAGTAGATAAAGGCTTAATAGTGTTTTTCTGACCTCCTGATCATCTTATAGTTCCTTCTAGTACAGGGCACTTCAGGATGGAGCAAACCCTGTACTCCAAGGGTGCACAGATTTCAATCACTTCAAGTTTTTGTTACATAAGCATTTCATTCTTTTCTTTGTATTATGTGATACCATGTTTGTCTTCTTTCTGGTATTCAGGTAAGTGCATACAGGGTTCCTATGAACACCTTGCCATTGTGGCTCCAGTATAGATGTGTAGAAATAGACAAAACAGTGGCAAAACTGCAGAATTGTTGACTTTTTGGATTTTTGACACTTCTTAAAGTAGAGATAAGATTAAGCCCATTTGAAACATTGATATCCAGAACCAGGACTGAGAATGCAGTCACCAGGTGATAGCAGGGGTTTTGAGAACACGGTCACAGAATAGCATAAATAAAAGGCACAGATTCAAGTTGTAGGTTATTAGTCATATTAAAGACTGACATGGATTTAAAGTATAACAAAGAAAGAAACCCCAAATATTTATTATCTATAAAACATCACTTGTGTACTAGTTTGAAAACAAAGCAGTGGGAGGCACCAAGTCAGAATAACAATTTAATAGGGAAATTAAAAAAAAAAAAAAATAAAGGCAGAAAACACTGGTTTAAACAGACAGTCAGGATGCAACCTGACACCCTGTTAATCAGGGTGGTGGTAGCAGTCCGATACGATGGTGGCTGCAGTCCTCCTGAAGTGGTGGATGTGGTTGTGTTGGAGTGGTGATCCTGTAGAAAGGGTCTGCTCTTCCTCAGAAGGTCCAGTGGTGGCTATGTAGCTCCTGTCCTCTGGGAATCCAGTGGAAAGAGTGTCTGTGGTGTTTGGAATCTCAGTTTATATCCAGGATGGAATGCTTGGTTCCTCCTTCTGGGTGGAGCATCTCACAATGG